>OX359273.1:8507500-9107500 GCA_947179155.2 Hedera helix
AGTAAATTAAATCTGTACAGAGATCATGACGAATTGTGTTAATTTAAAATAATTGGAAAGTAAATAAATTGTTTAAAAAAAAATACAATTTATGAGGAATGAAAGAATTTCAGATAAAGGTACAATAAATTGTACAATTAAATTATTATGAAAGTGCAGAAATTATATTTTAAATGAGGTTATATGGAAATGTAAAAAATATGAATTAAATATGTATATATATGTGTTTATGCTTAATTATTATATTTATAAATGTTATTAATTATGGAAATTAAGGGATTAATAATTAAATTAATCCAATTTTAAATGAAAAGCTAATGAGGAAGTTTGTAAAATTGTAGTTATCGATTTTTGAGTTTATCAAGAATTTTGGAAGAAGTTTAGAAATTAATTGAGAAGGAAAGGTAATTATGTAAATTATATAATAATAAATTATATAATTTATATAAGGAAATTAAAATAAAGTATGAAGAAAATAATAATGATATAAATTATATAAGAATAATTATGTAATTTATATAAGGTGATTAAATGGAATAAGGTTGGAGGAAATGAAGAAATTATTTAAGAAAAGAGAATGTAAATATATAAATTATATAATATTAAATTATATAATTTATATATATAAAGAAATTATTGTATATATTAAAGAAATTGAATAATAAATAAGAAAAAGGGATGTTTTAAGTTATTAAAAATTATATTTATGTATAATGGAATTATTATGACTTTTATGAAAGATAATATTTCAGAAACGTGAACATGTTAACGTAACATGTTGTCCAAGTAACGGAGTGAAAAATTATGAAAAATAATTTTTATATGTCCTATGAATTATTTTATGATTTTTGGAGGTATAAATTACCTCATATAATTACATGCATGGCGTTATGCGTGTACAAAATTTGTCAAAAAAAAGTTCCCAAAGAAGTGTTAATATTATTTATAAATCATATTATGATTTTTGGTGAATTAAAATAAATATTTTATATATATTATATAAAATATTTATTACACGAAGTAAATACGTAATGTATTAAAATTCTTATTTTGCATAGGATTTATCCGCAAGCCTTGTAACGACCCCGAAATTTCTCCATCTTATTCCCTTAAATTTCGTATTTATGAAACATTATCTTTCTTACGTCCAAATTTCGGTCCGTTAATAAATCTTTAATCCCTTCTTTAATCCAATAATTCGCTTTACCATCTTCAATTACTAAATTTTTTTCGGTATAAATTTTTCTTTTTCTTTTAATCATTGCATTAAAATATTTGGATGTTTAAAATCCTTACATTTCGATCCTAGTCCCATGGATCGCAACCTTTACTTTCTCTTTTCTTTCTATTACAAATATCGTGAAACTCAACATTTAAAGTTTAATATTGTATATATCCATACAACATTTTTCGTTTCATAAATCATAATTAAGTCATTTTATAATTTCGATCGTAACAACTATCTAGTACAATCACAGTTCAAAATTTAACTTTACTTATCCTGTCTGGATTCGACATATATGTACATAGGTAATATCATTATAAACTTAATACATGTATCCACATTGAATGGAAAATATAACAAAACGTTTCCCACCTTCTAGACAATTCATCTCTAACAATTAGTCCGATATTCTTGCAATTTATTTCTTTCCTGCAAAAATGTTTATTAAGCAAGTAATGAGCACAACGGCTCAGCAAGTTCAACAGTTATGATTCACGTAGCACATACCTTATCATGCTTGGTGTGTGTCATACATCATGTGCTTGTGCTTCTACTATAGCAATATATCTCATATATATCCATATCGTTGCACAAAATACACATTGTGGTCATATTAATCACGTATCATGTAACACATAATTTGTATGCAGTTAAAACAAGAATTACCTATCATAACATTCCAACATTTAACATAAAAGGGACTGAAGAACTTGCCTGTCGTCCAATTATTTAATTGCTAGCTCAAAATCCTTAACTCGATCAACCTATGGTCATAAAATAATCAAATAATAATTATTTATCTCTTTGTGATATTAATTTATTTAATTAATATCATGTCTGGGCCAATTATTAATTTATATGGCCAACTATAATAACCTCGTTCCTTAAAATATTAGCATAACTTAATATTTAATACAATCACTACGGACAACCCGGCTCATCGAATAATTTCTAGCATATTTGGTTGTCCGGATTTTCATTTATTCACTTTCTAACCTTTAAACTTAATGGATTAATATTTAAATATTAATCCTCAATATTTAATATTTTTACAAAAATATTAAATTAATTGCCCAAACATCATTTCTATATTTTTAGTATTTTTCTATAATTTTCTAGAATTTTTAAACAATTTTTAAACATTTATTTCATTAAAAACTGATTCTGGGGGCATTTTGGTAATTTCCGCGCCCATAAGGACACATCCGGCATTTCTCGGAAAGCTCAGGGGCATTTTCGTCATTTCGGCAACGTTAGGGACAAATCCGGAATTTTCCGGAAAGTCCAGGGGTAATTCTGTAACTTCCGCGGCCTTAGGGACACGTTGGGCATTTCCGAAAAAGGGCAGGGGCAACACGGTAATTTTACCGCGTTTCGGTCGGCCGCGCATTGCGCGGACCGACCCCCGGTCGTTCAAAACGACGCCGTTTTCCCTCTGATTCCGGAAACTTCCTACCGCGCATGGCGCGGTCGCCCCTTACCCCAGAAACGACGTCGTTTCTGGTCCCTGTTCACACACACACCGCGCCGCGCAATGCGCGGCTTCTCAGAAAATTTTTCTCTCTCTTTCTCGCGAACAGTATGTCAACTTCATCCAAAAAATCCATTTTTGCTCCAAATTTTTCACACAAAACTACTCCAAAAATTATGTAATTCATAAACATACATCCTAAAATTATTTAGAATAATTATACTAATTATTTTCTAAATTTTTTTCCACAATAATTTATCACCAAAAATATACAAAACAATTCATATAAATTAGTTTTTATACCTTCTAAATGCTTGAAAACTCTTCCTTGATGGCATCCCATCCTTCCTCTCTTGTAGCCATGGTGGTTTTCCGGCAAGGGTGGTGGTGTTCGGTGGTTGCCTTGCTAGAGGAGAAAGAGAGTTGGTATTCTTTTATTTCTTTTTCTTTCTTATACTCCTTTTCTCTCTTTTATATAATTAACATTTAATTATTTCTAATAATCCATCAATTCCACCGCCTCACCAACTCAGCCAATTTTCGAAATTTTCTACAGAAACGCATGCAACTTTTCTTTCTAAAGCATTACGTAATTATTACGTGTAATAAATATTTTATATAACAAATATAAAATATTTATTTTAATTTACTAAAAATCAGAATATGATTTATAAATAATTTTAATACCTCATTTAGGTACTTTACTTGACAAATTTTGTACACACATAACGCCATGCATGTAATTATTTGAGGTAATTTATACCTCCAAAAATCATAAAATAATTCATATAGCCTATAAAAATTATTTTTCATAATTTTTCACTCCGTTACTTGGACATCATGTTATATTAACATGTTCACGTTTCTGAAATATTATCCTTCATAAAGGTCATAATAATTCCATTATACATAAATATAATTTTTAATAACTTAAAACATTCATTTTTCTTATTTATTATTCCATTCCTTTAATATTCACAATAATTTCTTTATATATAAATTATATAACTTAATATTATATAATTTATATATTTACATTATCCTTTCTTAAATAATTTCTTAATTTCCTCTAACCTTATTTTATTTAATCACCTTATATAAATTACATAATTATTCTTATATAATTTATATAATTATGATTTTCTTCATACCTTATTTTAATTTCCTTATATAAATTATATAATTTATTATTATATAATTTATATAATTACCTTTCCTTTTCAATTAATTTTCAAACTTCTTCCAAAATTCCTGATAAAATCTAAAATCGATAACTATAATTTTTACAAACTTCCTCATTAGCTTTTCATAAATTCTTGGATTAATTTAATTATTAATCCCTTAATTTTCATAATTAATGACATTTATAATTTTTATCAATTAAACATAACACACATATATAAATGTATATATATAAATATATACATATCTAATTCCTGTATTTCACATTACCACATAGCCTTAATTAAATTATAATTTCTATATTTTCATAATAATTTAATTGTACTATTTATTGTACAATTACCTCAAATTTCTCTTATTCTTAATAAATTGTTTTAAAACAATTTATTTACTTTTTAATTACTTTAATCCAATACCATTCATCATAATCTCTGCACATATTTAATTACTAAATAAAATCCCATCTCATACATTAAATCACATAAAACAGTAATTAACTTAACAATCTTGATAATTTTATCAATTAAATTCTCATTTAATATTATTAAATAATTCCGAAAATTCGGATCCTCACATTCTTCCCCCCTTAACAGGATTCCGTCCTCGGAATCATAATTACCGTACTAATCATACGTATTTTATTTATCGCACATTACTATACCTGTATCTTGATGAAAAACAACTAATTCCATAATAATCATATTTTATTTCTTTAATATCCATAACTTACAAAAATAATACCATAATTGTCATAATTATCAGAATATTCCATTCTTATTTCAATTCATAATTCCTTTGTAATATTGCATTTCACAATTCTCTAAAATTTTATGAATAACACTTTAATTCATCTCTCGATATACTTATCAAGATTATTTCTCATTCTCCGAAAACTTTCATTTCTTTAATCATACTTACCCTTACACAATCCCCTTACAACATTCTTATATCGCACATCATTCATACTCTGCACATTCATCTTTCTCTTCTTAGTTCATATAATTCTTCTTCATATTTCATAATTCATTTCTTAATACCTTCTATCATTCAACACTAGGTTTTAAATGCTAACCTTTACTTAATTTATCATAATCTTTATTTAAAATTATTTCTAAAATTCTGGGTGTCACATTCACCCCTCCTTCATAAAATTTCGTCCTCGAAATTTCTATGTACTAATATCTCATTCATTTGCAACATATATAATTCCCTTGCAATCATTCCACATATATTTCTTTCATTCTGTCCTCATGGTCATTACACATTGCCATTTCTAAACTATCACATTTCCTAGTTACTTTACTTCGCAATTATTACTTTCCTTACCACTCACAACCAAATAATAATAACCCATCCTACCATCCAATCTTCATAAGAGTAGAGGAAAAATAAAACTTTTTGTAGTATGCTGAATGAACTTTTATCCCGGTGTACAGTACTTCGCTCCCCGAGTACTTCATACTGCAAACCCTGACAGTGGATCAGTCTGTCATTAAAGTGATGGATGTTTCACCATACATTGGCACGCCAGATGATCAATCTGCAATGCCTGTGTCTTGCTATGCCAGGTGACCATTCGATCAACCTGCAATAGTCTTAATCTTTTTGTTCATCTCAGCCATAGAATTCATTCAAAAATAATTTGATTGGGTATAATTTTCAAAGAATAGGAATTCAATATATTTCAAAATTTGTCTAGCTGAATCAATAGCTTAGACTTATATTTTCTCAATGCTTGTCTAGCTAGATCAATTAGCATAGACTTTCTCTAACACTTTATAATCCACAGAAATTTTTAAAATATTTATCATGTCAAAACTTTTCAAAATATCAAGCCGAGTCAAATGGCATTGACTTATAGTTCTAACATACCTTCATAAATCAAAATCATTTATGACTTCATGTTACCGCGTCCTTTTGACAGCCCGTTGAGGATTTCGTCGTTAATAATTCCTACACCATAAACCGTACTTTATGGTGTTGAATCATCTTATAACGAAATAGTACCGCACCGTCTCAACAACACGTTGAGCATTCCGTCATTCATCACATCTGCACCGGGCTAAAAGGTGCGTGGATGATTCTTTTGAAATACATTTTGATGTAAAAACATTTTTCGTCTAGCCGAAACAAGTAGCATAGACACTTTTTAAATCGCTTAAAAAATTTTCATTTATATTTTTCAAAGCACACACGTGCCAAATCAACTTGAGGCCAAAATTTTCGAAATCTAGCAAAGCTAGAAGAATGGGAATATCCTAAATTCCCTAACATTCACTTTTAGTTTCTTTACTAAATTATTAATTTATTGCTAGGACTATTATTACCATTATACGAAAATTTTCTAACTACTCCAACATTTCTATACCCCCGTATAGTTCATCAAACTTACCACACATTATGAGTCCAGGAACTTATCACAAGAATATGAGTTTTAAAGCTTGTCCTAGCAATATGTAGTCTAAGAACAAATCAAAGACTATCCATATGCTGAGGGGCTCAAAACATACCATACCAATATGAGTCATGGACTTACCATATGCATGAGTTTTAAGAACTCGTGCTTAACTTAATATTATCTATCTATTAGAAACTCTTAACGCGACTCTAACATTTCAATGATTATCACATAGTAACTAAGTAAACACAAATCCCCCGCCCATACAAAGGATTGTGCAACTCAGTCACCACATGAGTCCTCAAATGAAATTTCGTACCCAAGTTTCCTGCCCCTTATCATAACTTTTCTGTTATTCATGTCTCATCATTCTCTGAATTCTTCTTGTACTATTTCATAGTACCATATCTCTTTATAACATTAAAATATGCTTTTTAGACCATTAACAGGTCTCTCTATTATTTCACATTTTCACTTGATTTCATCATGATCTTGCTTCACAACCTACTTCTTACTCACTTCTCTTATCTCGTGATCGTATCGTAGTACGATCTTCTTACCCTTCCTGATCATGTTATTATGATCTCTTTCTATACGTTTTGGATTATCTTGTCATCTTTATTGTTTAAATCAGGTGTCCCCTGATCATTTTTGAGATTCATCTTTGAATCATTTCAATTATTCCTTCAACTAAATTTTTAATTAAACTTATAAATTTTCTCAATTCCCTGCCTTCGTTCAGATCTTTCTTAACATCTTTATCTCTTCCTTA
Organism: Hedera helix; assembly: GCA_947179155.2. Taxonomy (NCBI): domain Eukaryota; kingdom Viridiplantae; phylum Streptophyta; class Magnoliopsida; order Apiales; family Araliaceae; genus Hedera; species Hedera helix. The sequence continues at coordinate 8,514,549 of OX359273.1, forward strand.
TAATCTTATCTCTTCCTTACAATCTTTCATATTTCCTTTACTTTAGCCAACATCTAAGAACATCTTTCTCAACTTACATCTGTTCCATCCTAATTTCCCCATGTTCATCAAACTTATCACGTATTTGGGCTCAGGAACTTACTATAATCATATGGTTGAGGAGCTTGTCCTAGTCAGGCCTTAATCGCCCATTCGCTAAAGGGGCTCCACCATACATTTATGAGTCACGAGCTTACTATACGCTTGAGTTTTCAGAACACTCAACTAACCGTACTCTTCCTTACTTAGGTTATAGCCTAAGGTATTATTTTCCTAAGGGTTATAACCTCAAGCTCTGATACCAACTGTAACGACCCCGAAATTTCTCCATCTTATTCCCTTAAATTTCGTATTTATGAAACATTATCTTTCTTACGTCCAAATTTCGGTCCGTTAATAAATCTTTAATCCCTTCTTTAATCCAATAATTCGCTTTACCATCTTCAATTACTAAATTTTTTTCGGTATAAATTTTTCTTTTTCTTTTAATCATTGCATTAAAATATTTGGATGTTTAAAATCCTTACATTTCGATCCTAGTCCCATGGATCGCAACCTTTACTTTCTCTTTTCTTTCTATTACAAATATCGTGAAACTCAACATTTAAAGTTTAATATTGTATATATCCATACAACATTTTTCGTTTCATAAATCATAATTAAGTCATTTTATAATTTCGATCGTAACAACTATCTAGTACAATCACAGTTCAAAATTTAACTTTACTTATCCTGTCTGGATTCGACATATATGTACATAGGTAATATCATTATAAACTTAATACATGTATCCACATTGAATGGAAAATATAACAAAACGTTTCCCACCTTCTAGACAATTCATCTCTAACAATTAGTCCGATATTCTTGCAATTTATTTCTTTTCTGCAAAAATGTTTATTAAGCAAGTAATGAGCACAACGGCTCAGCAAGTTCAACAGTTATGATTCACGTAGCACATACCTTATCATGCTTGGTGTGTGTCATACATCATGTGCTTGTGCTTCTACTATAGCAATATATCTCATATATATCCATATCGTTGCACAAAATACACATTGTGGTCATATTAATCACGTATCATGTAACACATAATTTGTATGCAGTTAAAACAAGAATTACCTATCATAACATTCCAACATTTAACATAAAAGGGACTGAAGAACTTGCCTGTCGTCCAGTTATTTAATTGCTAGCTCAAAATCCTTAACTCGATCAACCTATGGTCATAAAATAATCAAATAATAATTATTTATCTCTTTGTGATATTAATTTATTTAATTAATATCATGTCTGGGCCAATTATTAATTTATATGGCCAACTATAATAACCTCGTTCCTTAAAATATTAGCATAACTTAATATTTAATACAATCACTACGGACAACCCGGCTCATCGAATAATTTCTAGCATATTTGGTTGTCCGGATTTTCATTTATTCACTTTCTAACCTTTAAACTTAATGGATTAATATTTAAATATTAATCCTCAATATTTAATATTTTTACAAAAATATTAAATTAATTGCCCAAACATCATTTCTATATTTTTAGTATTTTTCTATAATTTTCTAGAATTTTTAAACAATTTTTAAACATTTATTTCATTAAAAACTGATTCTGGGGGCATTTTGGTAATTTCCGCGCCCATAAGGACACATCCGGCATTTCTCGGAAAGCTCAGGGGCATTTTCGTCATTTCGGCAACGTTAGGGACAAATCCGGAATTTTCCGGAAAGTCCAGGGGTAATTCTGTAACTTCCGCGGCCTTAGGGACACGTTGGGCATTTCCGAAAAAGGGCAGGGGCAACACGGTAATTTTACCGCGTTTCGGTCGGCCGCGCATTGCGCGGACCGACCCCCGGTCGTTCAAAACGACGCCGTTTTCCCTCTGATTCCGGAAACTTCCTACCGCGCATGGCGCGGTCGCCCCTTACCCCAGAAACGACGTCGTTTCTGGTCCCTGTTCACACACACACCGCGCCGCGCAATGCGCGGCTTCTCAGAAAATTTTTCTCTCTCTTTCTCGCGAACAGTATGTCAACTTCATCCAAAAAATCCATTTTTGCTCCAAATTTTTCACACAAAACTACTCCAAAAATTATGTAATTCATAAACATACATCCTAAAATTATTTAGAATAATTATACTAATTATTTTCTAAATTTTTTTCCACAATAATTTATCACCAAAAATATACAAAACAATTCATATAAATTAGTTTTTATACCTTCTAAATGCTTGAAAACTCTTCCTTGATGGCATCCCATCCTTCCTCTCTTGTAGCCATGGTGGTTTTCCGGCAAGGGTGGTGGTGTTCGGTGGTTGCCTTGCTAGAGGAGAAAGAGAGTTGGTATTCTTTTATTTCTTTTTCTTTCTTATACTCCTTTTCTCTCTTTTATATAATTAACATTTAATTATTTCTAATAATCCATCAATTCCACCGCCTCACCAACTCAGCCAATTTCCGGAATTTTCTACAGAAACGCATGCAACTTTTCTTTCTAAAGCATTACGTAATTATTACGTGTAATAAATATTTTATATAACAAATATAAAATATTTATTTTAATTTACTAAAAATCAGAATATGATTTATAAATAATTTTAATACCTCATTTAGGTACTTTACTTGACAAATTTTGTACACACATAACGCCATGCATGTAATTATTTGAGGTAATTTATACCTCCAAAAATCATAAAATAATTCATATAGCCTATAAAAATTATTTTTCATAATTTTTCACTCCGTTACTTGGACATCATGTTATATTAACATGTTCACGTTTCTGAAATATTATCCTTCATAAAGGTCATAATAATTCCATTATACATAAATATAATTTTTAATAACTTAAAACATTCATTTTTCTTATTTATTATTCCATTCCTTTAATATTCACAATAATTTCTTTATATATAAATTATATAACTTAATATTATATAATTTATATATTTACATTATCCTTTCTTAAATAATTTCTTAATTTCCTCTAACCTTATTTTATTTAATCACCTTATATAAATTACATAATTATTCTTATATAATTTATATAATTATGATTTTCTTCATACCTTATTTTAATTTCCTTATATAAATTATATAATTTATTATTATATAATTTATATAATTACCTTTCCTTTTCAATTAATTTTCAAACTTCTTCCAAAATTCCTGATAAAATCTAAAATCGATAACTATAATTTTTACAAACTTCCTCATTAGCTTTTCATAAATTCTTGGATTAATTTAATTATTAATCCCTTAATTTTCATAATTAATGACATTTATAATTTTTATCAATTAAACATAACACACATATATAAATGTATATATATAAATATATACATATCTAATTCCTGTATTTCACATTACCACATAGCCTTAATTAAATTATAATTTCTATATTTTCATAATAATTTAATTGTACTATTTATTGTACAATTACCTCAAATTTCTCTTATTCTTAATAAATTGTTTTAAAACAATTTATTTACTTTTTAATTACTTTAATCCAATACCATTCATCATAATCTCTGCACATATTTAATTACTAAATAAAATCCCATCTCATACATTAAATCACATAAAACAGTAATTAACTTAACAATCTTGATAATTTTATCAATTAAATTCTCATTTAATATTATTAAATAATTCCGAAAATTCGGATCCTCACAAGCCTAAGTCGGTGGCATAAAGTCGGTGGAATGAAATTTTTTATTAAAAAAATTGTAAGCAACTAAGTGTATAAAAGAGGGAAAAAGGAACAAAGAAAAAAAAGAAAAAAAAAAGAGAAAACATAAGCCACACTTTTCCTCCCTATTTTCCCCACCGTGAACGGCACACCATGTCAACCGGCAACCACCATAACCACCAAGAAAGGGAATTATTCGTGACATCAAGAGGAAGAATTCCAAGCTTAAGGGAAGGTATAAATTCTTTTTATATGATTTATTTGGTATTTTAGAGGATAAAATAATTTTATGGAAAAATTATAAATAATTAGAATAATTATTCTAAATAATTTTAGGATGTGTAAATATGAATTATGTAATTTTTGGAGTACTTTTGTGGGAAAATTTTGGTCAAAAATGAATTATTTTGGCTAAGTTGGCGTACTATTGCTGTCTGTCGAGAAAGAAGAAAGGGAACAGTGCGCCGCGCATTGCGCGCTGCGAATTCTTCAGAAACGCGGAAATGAAATGACGCCGTTTTGGGGCAGTAAGGGCGGGCCGCGCGATGCGCGGTAGAAGTTTCCGGAACAGGCCACCAAACGACGTCGTTTTGGAACGACAGGGATGGGTCGCGCAATGCGCGGCCGCGTTTTTGGGCAAAATGACTAAAATGCCCCTGGCCTTTCCGGTAAATACCAAACGTGTCCCTAGACGCGCAGAAACTACGAAAATGCCCCTGGACCTTCTGGTAAATTCCGGTTATGTCCCTAACGTTGCTAAAATTACGAAAATACCCCTGGGCTTTCCGAGAAATACCAAATATGTCCCTAACGGCGCGGAAATTACAAAAATGCCCCCAGAATCAGTTTTTAATGAAATGAATGTTTAAAAATTGTTTAAAATTCATAGAAAATTATAGAAAAATACTAAAAATATAGAAATGATGTGTGGGCATTAAATTTAATATTTTTTATAAAAAATATTAAATATTGGGGATTAATATTTAAATGTTTAAATATTAATCTAATAAGGTTACCATTTAGAAAATGGTTAAATAAAATTTTTGGGACACCCAATTATGTTAAAATTTATCCGATGAGCCGGGTTCTCCGTATTAGAGGTGTTGGATATTAAGTTAAACGAATATTTTAAGGAACGAGGTTAATATAATTGGCCATATAAATTAATAATTGGCCTATAGATGTTATTAATTAATTAAATTAATATCACAAGGAGTTAAATAATTATTATTTGATTATTTTATGATCATAGGTTGATCGAGAGAGGGTTTGAGCTAACAATTTAAATAACTGGACACCAGACAAGGTCTTCAGTCCCTTTTATGTTAAATGTTGGAATGTTATGATATGTAATTCTTGTTTTAACTGCATACAAATTATGTGTTACATGATACGTGATTAATATGACCACAATGTGTATTCTGTGCAACGATATGAATATATATGAGATATATTGCTATAGTAGAAGCACAAGCACGTGATGTATGACACACACCAAGCATGCTAAGGTATGTGTTACATGAAATATAACTGTTGAACTTGCTGAGCCGTTGTGCTCATTGCTTGCATAATATAAATTTTTGCAGGTTAAGAAATAAATTTCAAGAATTACGGATCTTGTAGAGACGGTTTACCATGGAAGGTTGTGACTGTTATTATATTTTGGTATTATAAATCAATGTGGATAAATTGCCAAGTTATTTGATATGCTATGCGTACAAATAAGTGGATCTGAATATAATGAGTATAGTTTAAACTGTGAACTGTAATTGTTCTACATGAATATTATGATAGACTATTATGTGTCTGATGAATCATGAAACAAAGAATAGTAGTATGGATATGAATGATATTAAAATGTGAATGACGAGCTTTATGATATAAGAAAAGAAAAGAAAAAGTAAAGGTTGCGATCCAGGGACTAGGATCCAAATGTAAGGATTTTAAATATCCAAATATTTTAATATAATGATTGAATTGAGAAAAAGAAAAATTTATACCGAAAATTTGGTAATTGATGATTTTGAAATTAAATAATGGATCATATTAGGTGATGAAAGATTTATTAACGGACCGAAATTTGGACATAAAGAAAATAATATTTAATAAATACAAGATTTAAGGGAATAAAGTGGGTCGAATTTCGGGGTCGTTACAGTTGGTATCAGAGCTAGAGGTTATAAACCTTAGGTAAATGATACCTTAGGCTATAACCTTAGTAAGAAGTAGTACGTTTAGTTGCGTGTTCTGAAAACTCAAGCGTATAGTAAGCTCGTGACTCATGATTGTATGGTGGAGCTCCTTTAGCGAATGGGCGACTATGACCTGACTAGGATAAGCTCATCAACCATATGATTATGGTAAGTTCCTGAGTCCAAATACGTGATAAGTTTGATGAACATGGGAGAATTAGAATGGAAAGATATAAGTTGAGAAAGATGTTCTTAGATGTTGGCTAAAGCGAAGGAAATATAAAACTTAAAAGATTATAAGGAAGAGATAAAGATGTTAAGAAAAATTTGAATGAAGATAAGGAATTGAGAAAATTTATGAGTTCAATTAAGAACATATCTGAAAGAATATTTGAAATGATTCAAAGATGAATCTAAAAAAAATAAAAATCAGGGGACACCTGATTTAAGCAATAACGATGACAAGGTAATCCAAAACGTATAAGAAGGGATCATAATAATATGATCAGGAACAGTGAGAGGATCGTACTACGATACGATCACGAGGTAAGAGAAGCGAGTGAGAAGTAGGTTGTGAAGCAAGATTATGATGGGATCAAGTGAAAATGTGAAATAACAGAGAGACCTGTTAATGGTCGAAAAGGCATAGTTTAATGTTATAAAGAGATATGGTACTATGAAATAGTACAAGAAGAATACAGAGAATGATGAGACATGAATGACGGAAATGTTATGATAAGGGGGCAGGAAGATTGGGTACGAAATTTCAATTGAGGACTCATGTGGTGACTGAGTTGCACAATCCTTTGTATGGGCGGGGGATTTGTGTTTACTTAGTTACTATGTGATAATCATTGAAATGTTAGAGTCGCGCTAGTGGTTTTGATAGATAGATAATATTAAGTTAGGCACGAGTTCTTAAAACTTATGCATATGGTAAGTCCATGACTCATATTGGTATGATATGTTTTGAGCCCCTCAGCATATGGACAGTCTTTGATATATTCTCAGACTACGTATTGCTAGGACAAGCTTTAAAACTCATATTCTTGTGGTAAGTTCCTGGACTCATAATGTGTGGTAAGTTTGATGAACTATACGGGGGTATAGAAATGTTGGAGTAGTTAGAAAATTTTTGTATAATGGTAATAATAATTCTAGCAATAAATTTATTAATTAGGTAAAGAAACTAAAGGTGAATGTTAGGGAATTTAGGATATTCCCACTCTTCTAGCTTTGCTAGATTTCGAAAATTTTGGCCCCAAGTCGATTTGGCACGTGTGTGCTTTGAAAAATATAAAGGAAATTTTTAAGCAGTTTAAAAAGTGTCTATGCTACTTGTCTCAGCTAGACAAAAAGGTTTTTACATCAAAATGTATTTTAAAAAGAATCATCCACGCACCTTTTAGCCCGGTGCAGATGTGATGAATGACGGAATGCTCAACGTGTTGTTGAGACGGTGCGGTACTATTTCGTTAAAAGATGATTCAACACCATAAAGTCTGGTTTATGGTGTAGGAATTATTAACGACGGAATTCTCAACGTACTGTCAAAATGATGTGGTAACATGAAGTCATAAATGATTTTGATTTATGAAAGTATGTCAAAGCTATAAGTCTTTGCCATTTGACTCGGCTAGGCGTTTTGAAAAGTTTTGACATGATGAATGTTTTAAAAATTTCTGCGGATTATAAAGTGTTAGAGAAAGTCTATGCTAATTGATCTAGCTAGACAAGCGTTGAAGAAATATAAGTCTGAGCTATTGATTCAGCTAGACAAGTTTTAAATTATATTTATTGAATTCATATTCTTTGAAAGTTAGACCAAATCAAATTATTTTCGAATGAATTCTAAGGCTGAGATGAACAAAAAAGAGCAAGAATGTTGCAGGTTGATAGAATGGTCACCTGGCATATCAAGACACAGGCATTGCAAACTGATCATCTGGCGTGCCAAGGTATGGTGAAACATCCATCACTTTAATGACAGATTGATCCACTGTCAAGGTTTGCAGTATGAAGTACTCGGGGAGCGAAGTACTGTTAAACCGGGATAAATGTTCATTCAGCATAGCATGAAAGTTTTTCCTAAATAAAATTTTGAATTCCTCTACTCCTATGAAGATTGGATGGTAGGATGGGATAGTATTATTTAAGTGTGAATGATAATGGAAGCAATAATTGTGAAGTAAAGAAATTATGAGATGTGATGGATTAGAAAATTGTAATGTACAATGACTACGAGAAAAGAAAGAAATAAAGATATGGGGAATAAATGTAAAGAAATTATGTAAGTTACAAATGAATGAAGTATGAGAACATAGAAATTTCGAGGACGAAATTTTATGAAGGAGGGGTGAATGTGACACCCAGGATTTTTGAAATAATTTTAAATAAGGATTATGATGAATTAAGTAAATGTTAGTGTTTAAAACCTAGTGTTGAATGATAGAAGTATTAAGAAATGATTTATGGAATATGAAGAAAATTTATATGAATTAAGGAAAGAATGATAAATGTGTAAGGTATCAATAAGGTGGAATAGAGAATATAAAATAAGCGAATTGAGTAAGGGTAAATATGATTAAAGAAAGAAAATTTTTAGAGAATGAGAAATCAAAGAAAATGTGAATTGAGTTAAGAATTGAATACTTGGGCAGTTATGATCAGTATGAGGTAATCCATGTTAGTTATGGATATTAGAAAGATAAAAATGTGATTATTATGGATTTAAATCGTAATTCACCAAAATACAAGTATTACAAGGTACTATAAAAAAAATACGTATGATTATTACGGCAATTATGATTCCGATGACGAAATCCTGTTAAGGGGGGAAGAATGTGAGGATCCGAATTTTCAGGATTTCTTTAATAATATCAAATGAGAATTTAATTGATAAAAATTATCAAGGTTGTTAAAGAAATTATTATTTATGTGATTTAAGGTATGTGATGAGATTTAATTAGTAAATTAAATCTGTACAGAGATCATGACGAATTGTGTTAATTTAAAATAATTGGAAAGTAAATAAATTTAAAAAAAAAAACAATTTATGAGGAATGAAAGAATTTCAGATAAAGGTACAATAAATTGTACAATTAAATTATTATGAAAGTGCAGAAATTATGTTTTAAATGAGGTTATATGAAAATGTAAACAATATGAATTAAATATGTATATATATATGTGTTTATCCTTAATTGTTATATTTATAAATGTTATTAATTATGGAAATTAAGGGATTAATAATTAAATTAATCCAATTTTAAATGAAAAGCTAATGAGGAAGTTTGTAAAATTGTAGTTATCGATTTTTGAGTTTATCAAGAATTTTGGAAGAAGTTTAGAAATTAATTGAGAATGAAAGGTAATTATGTAAATTATATAATAATAAATTATATAATTTATATAAGGAAATTAAAATAAAGTATGAAGAAAATAATAATGATATAAATTATATAAGAATAATTATGTAATTTATATAAGGTGATTAAATGGAATAAGGTTGGAGGAAATGAAGAAATTATTTAAGAAAAGAGAATGTAAATATATAAATTATATAATATTAAATTATATAATTTATATATATAAAGAAATTATTGTATATATTAAAGAAATTGAATAATAAATAAGAAAAAGGGATGTTTTAAGTTATTAAAAATTATATTTATGTATAATGGAATTATTATGACTTTTATGAAAGATAATATTTCAGAAACGTGAACATGTTAACGTAACATGTTGTCCAAGTAACGGAGTGAAAAATTATGAAAAATAATTTTTATATGTCCTATGAATTATTTTATGATTTTTGGAGGTATAAATTACCTCATATAATTACATGCATGGCGTTATGCGTGTACAAAATTTTTTTAAAAAAAATTCCCAAAGAAGTGTTAATATTATTTATAAATCATATTATGATTTTTGGTGAATTAAAATAAATATTTTATATATATTATATAAAATATTTATTACACGAAGTAAATACGTAATGTATTAAAATTCTTATTTTGCATAGGATTTATTCGCAAGCCTAAGTCGGTGGCATAAAGTCGGTCGAATGAAAATTTTTATTAAAAAAATTGTAAGCAACTAAGTGTATAAAAGAGGGAAAAAGGAACACAGAAAAGAAAGAAAAAAAAAAGAGAAAACATAAGCCACATTTTTCCTCTCTATTTTCCCCACCATGAACGGCACCACCATGTCAACCGGCAACCACCATAACCACCAAGAAAGTGAATTATTCGTGACATCAAGAGGAAGAATTCCAAGCTTAAGGGAAGGTATAAATTCTTTTTATATGATTTATTTGGTATTTTAGAGGATAAAATAATTTTATGGAAAAATTATAAATAATTAGAAATTATTCTAAATAATTTTAGGATGTGTAAATATGAATTATGTAATTTTTGGAGTACTTTTGTGGGAAAACTTTGGTCAAAAATGAATTATTTTGGCTAAGTTGGCGTACTGTTGCTGTCTGCTGAGAAAGAAGAAAGGGAATAGTGCGCCATGCATTGCGCGCGGCGAATTCTTCAGAAACGCGGAAATAAAACGACGCCGTTTTGGGGCCGTAAGGGCGGGCCGCGCGATGCGCGGTAGAAGTTTCCGGAACAGGCCATCAAACAACGTCGTTTTCGAACGACAGGGATGGGTCGCGCAATGCGCGGCCGCGTTTTTGGGAAAAATGACTAAAATGCCCCTGGCCTTTCCGGTAAATAGCAAACGTGTCCCTAGACGCGAGGAAACTACGAAAATGCCCCTGGACCTTCCAGTAAATTCCGATTATGTCCCTAACGTTGCTAAAATTACGGAAATGCCCCTGGGCTTTCCGAGAAATACCGAATATGTCCCTAAGGGCGCGAAAATTACCAAAATGCCCCCAGAATCAGTTTTTAATGAAATAAAGTTTAAAAATTCTTTAAAAATCATAGAAAATTATAGAAAAATACTAAAAATATAGAAATGATGTTTGGGCATTAAATTTAATATATTTTTTAAAAAATATTAAATATTGGGGATTAATATTTAAATGTTTAAATATTAATCTAATAAGGTTACCATTTAGAAAATGGTTAAATAAAATTTTTGGGACACCCAGTTATGTTAAAATTTATCCGATGAGCCGGGTTCTCCGTATTAGAGGTGTTGGATATTAAGTTAAACGAATATTTTAGGGAACGAGGTTAATATAATTGGCCATATAAAATAATAATTGGCCTAGAGATGATATTAATTAATTAAATTAATATCACAAGGAGTTACATAATTATTATTTGATTATTTTATGATCATAGGTTGATCGAGAGAGGGTTTGAGCTAACAATTTAAATAACTGAACGTCAGGCAAGTTCTTCAGTCCCTTTTATGTTAAATGTTGGAATGTTATGATATGTAATTCTTGTTTTAACTGCATACAAATTATGTGTTACGTGATACGTGATTAATATGACCACAATGTGTATTCTGTGCAACGATATGAATATATATGAGATATATTGCTATAGTAGAAGCACAAGCACGTGAATTTTAATTATTTAAACTTGGTATGTAATGTGAATTGTGTAAATTAATTATGTATAAATATATTTTATTGTACAGTTAATAATTTTAAATGAATGATGTCAATAAAAAAGGGGATTAATATTGGAAAATTAATCCTAAATTAAATTAAAAGTTAATGAGGTAATTAACGAGGTCATAATTATGGATTACAGATTAATTAATAATTATGGTACATTGTGGGAATTATTGAGAAGGGTATTAATTATATAAAATATATAGTAATAAATTATTTATTTTATATAAGGAAACATAATTAAATATAAAGGAATTTTTGTTTATATAAATTATATGAGAGTAAATATATAATTTATACAAGAAAACAAATTTATTAAGGAAAAGGTTAATAATTATATAAATTATGCAAAATTATATGGTATAGTTTACATAAAATATATGAAAGAGTGAAAAAGAATAATAAATAAATATGGATAATTCTTATTTTAATAAAATAATGTATGTTTATGCAAAATAGAATTATTTCTATTTTTATGAGATTTATATTTTTGTGGGTTAAATATGTAAAAGAAATTGTTATAATACATAGTATATATATATATATATATATATATATATATATATATATATATATATATATATATATATATATATATATATATATATATATAAAATAACAAATTTATGTATATATTATGTATTATGTAGTAATAGAAAATACATATATGTTTACGTAATGTATATGTAACAAAGTTGAAACGTAGAAAAATTTAATTTTATTAAGTTATGCAAATTATTTTATTAATTTTAGAAATATAAAATACTTCACATAATTATATGCATGTCATTATGCGTGTACAAAAATTATCAAATAAAGTATCTTAAAAAGGTATAAATATTAATTATAAATCATTTTATGAATTTTGGTGAATTAAAGTAATTATTTTATATATATTATATAAATTATTTATTACCCAAAATAACTGCGTGATATATTAAATTAAGAGGTGGGAGAAATTTTAACCGACCTTACTAAGTCGGTGGACGTATGGATTAAAGAGAGTAAATAAACTAAGCATAATTGATGCCTATATATAGGATAACTAAAGAATAAAAAACATAAAAAAAAAATAAAAAAAAAAATAATTATCAACTAAATTAATTGCTAAATCATCTTCTCTCCTACCATCACACCACCACCACCAAGCATCAACACTACCACTACCAAGTAATAATTGGAGACATCAAAGTGCATCAAAAGCTTCAAAGGAAGGTTTACAAGCTTTTGGAAGGTATAAAAAGTTAATTATTTGAATTATTTTTGTATTTTGTTGGTAAAATAAGTTTGTGAAAAACTTGTAAATAATTAAAAAAATTGTTCTATATAATTTTTGGGTGTGTATTTATGAATTTCATGATGTTTAGAGTATTTATGATGTGCAAATTAGGAGCAAAGGTGGTAAAATATTTGGCTGTTGGGTACTGTTAACGTAGAAGAGAAGGAAAAAAATTTAAGCACATAAACGACGTCGTTTTGGAGCAGAAGGGAATAAGCCGCGCTATGCACGGCGGCCAATTTCTCGAACGCAGCAAACGATGTCGTTTTTCGGGCAAAGGGGAGGAGACGTTCGCACCATGGGCGGCCGACCACGTTTGGCTTATCTACCATTTTGCCACCGGTTTCGGTTTTCAGGGTATTTACGAAAATGCCACTCAGAGTTTAAATTAATTAAAATAAATATTTTAAAATTGATAAAAAAAATGTATAAAAATTATATAAAATCAGAAAAAATATATATATATAAATGTTTTATAAATTAAATTTAACAATTATCCAATTTTAAGGAATAATTTCAATTAATAATTAAATGATTTATATATAAGACATAAAAAGGAGATGATTAAATTAAATAACCAAATTTGGTTATAATAATTTATAAACATCAATATAGATCTGATGGGTAGAATAATTATATTGTGAATGATATTAATTACATAAATTAATATCGTAGATTACTAAATTATTATTATTTGATTATGTTATGATTATAGGCTGTCCAGGAAAGGATAATTAGCTGTTAAGTTAATAATCGGACATCGAGGCAAGTTCCTAAACCTTAACTTTGAACCATTAATAATATGTTAGATATTAAAATCCTTATTGAGCTCTATTTCCTAAATTTTATTATTATTCCACTTTCTTGAATATTGCTTTTGGCTGATGTTGTGGATTGTTCAATTAAAAATTAAAAATCTCTGTTGTTACTTACACTCATTCTTAAATGTCATCCATAACGAATCATAATTGTTGACTAGTGAATTGATGGTTCTGAGTCTATGCCATTTTTTCGGCTAGACTTTTGATACAATTGAATTTCAAACTACTCTATATTGTTAAGTGTTGAGCCAAACCAAATTGTTTTGGTGCGGACTCCTAGAAACTGAGATGAACAACCCTGTTTCCAGGGGATACAGCTTGTCAGATGCTTTAAATTCTGATCCCCTGCGATATGCGGTGATATGATGTGCACAATCATAAGTACAAGAGATCGATCACATCGAGTACGAGTTTAAGGATTTATGGTCTTTATGACCCATACAGGTTATCAATGTTACCATTGGTTAACCTATGTTCACTGGTCTTGTGACCCTCAGTATAATTCTCATTCATCTTATGTCAAAGTATAATTTGTCCCAGTTATTTGCTTTCATTTGAAATGAAATCATGTTACATTGTTATTATAAATCATTTTCCTCATGATGCATTGTTATTCAATTCATTATACTTGCTGAGCACTTCAATTGCTCATTCTTGCCTGATTAATATGACGCAGACAAATATATTAAATCTGATGATATAAATAAGAAAGACAAAGGCAAAGGAAAGATGTCGGAATGAAGAATTAATGAAATGTCCCTCGCCCGTAGTTTTAAATCTATTTTGTGGTTGCAGTTGCGGAATATGTATCCTAGTAATGTTGTATGTATATAAAGGTTGATTGTAACGACCTCGAAATTCGACCCACTTTATTACCTTAAATTTCATATTTCTTATACATCATATTCCTTACATCCAAATTTCGGTTCGTTAATAAATCTTTAATCACCTTAATCGATCCATTAATTGATTTCAAAATCATCAATTACCAAAATTTTTGGTATAAATTTTTCTTTTTCTCACTTTTCTCAATTCAATCATTGTATTAAAATATTTGGATATTTAAAATCATAACATTTGGATCCTAGTCCCTGTATCACAACCTTTACTTTTCTTTTCTTTCTATTACGATTATCGTAAAGCTCAACACTCAAAATTTAATATGGATCATATTCATACAATATTCTCTATTTCATAATTCATCGTCAGACATATAATAATCTCTATCGTAATATTCATGTTGAACAATTACAGTTCACAATTTAAACTATACTCATCATATTCGGATCTAACTTATCTGTACATACAGCATATCAAACTAACTTGGCAAATTTATCCACATTGACTTATAATCTTAAAAATATAATAACAATTATGTTTACAACCTCTTAGGTCAATCTATCTTTAACGGAACCTGATAATCCTAAAATTCATTTCTTTCCAGCAAAAATGTATATTAACCAAGTAATGAGCACTACGGCTCAACAAGTTCAACAGTTTATGCTTCACGTAGCACATACCTTAACATGCTCGGTGTGTGTCATACAACAAGTGTTTGTGCTTCTTCTATAGCAATATATCTCAATTATATTCATATCCTTTCACAAAGTACATATTGTTGTCATATTAATCACGTATCACATAACACATAATGTGTATGCATTTAAACAAGTATTATCATATCATAACAGTCACCATTTAACATTTAAGGGATTGAAGAACTTGCCTGGCTTGTTTAATTATTTAATTGATAGCTCAAAATCCTTCTCGAACAACCTATGACCATAAGTTAATCAAATGACAATTATTTATCCTCTTATGATATTAATTTAATTAATTAATACCATTTCTGGCCAATTATTTAATAATATGGTTAATTATATTAACCTCGTTCCTTAAAATATTTATTTAACTTAATCTCAAATATCTTCAATACGGACAACTTGACTCATCGAATAAAATTTAACATATCTGGTTGTCCCAAAAAAATTATTTCATCATTTTCTAACTTGTAACCTTATTAGATTAATATTTAAACATTTAAATATTAATCCCCAATATTTAATATTTATGCAAAAATATTAAATTTAATATTCAAACATCATTTCTATATTTTTAGTATTTTTTTATAATTTTCTATAATTTTTAAAATTTATTTTAATTAAAAAAAATTTTTGGGGCATTTTGGTCATTTTTGCGCCCTTAGGGACTCATTCAGTATTAACAAAAAAGGTCCGGAGCATTTTCGTAAATTTCACGTGCACAAAGGACACGCTGGTCCTTTCTGAAAAAGTCCGGGGGCAAAACGGTAATTTCCGCGTCGTCGGCCGCCGCGCATTGCGCGCGGCTTTCTTCCCTTGCGCCAGCCAAACGACGTTGTTTGGTTGTGCTTTACCGAGCTCCACGCATTGCGAGGCCCCTTCTTCCGCGCACCCCCACAAAACGGCATCGTTTCAACCCTTCTTCTGCAAAAAATGCACCGCGCCATGCGCGATACCGCCCAGAAAATTTTCTTCTTCTTCTTTGCGAACAGTAGCCACCCCAACATCATTCTCCATTTTTTTACACAAATTTCCCAACAAAATTACTCCATAAATCATAAAATTCATAGATATAGATCCAAAAATTATTTGAAATAATTATTCTAATTATTTTCTATTTTCTACAAAAATATTTTATCACTAATAATCCATAAATAAATCAAATAAAAACATTTATACCTTCTTTGAGCCATACCTTGAAGCTTATTCACTCTTAATGGCCCCAATATTTTTGCTTCTTGGTGGTGGCTTATGGCGGTTCGAGCAGCAAAGTGGTGGTGCTCGGGGGAAGGAGAGAAAAAAAAATTGTTTGCTTTGTTCTCTTTATTTCCTTTTCTTTCTTATTCTTTTTCTTGCCTCTTATAACCAACAAAAGTGAACCATTTTGGAATAAATAAATTTCCACTGCCTTATCCAATTTCTTTCACGCAGCAAACTTAGAAGTTTCCGAAAATTACCATGCAAATTTAAAATTTAAAAGCATTACGTAATTATTTCGTGTAATAAATATTTTATATAATAAATACAAAAAAATTATTTTAATTTACCAAAATTCATAATATGATTTATGAATAATATTTAGACCCTTTTTTGGTACTTTACTTGACAAATTTTGTACACGCATAATGACATGCATGTAATTATATGAGGTAATTTATACCTCCAAAATTCATAAAATAATTCATATAACTTATAAAAATTATTTTTTGTAATTTTTCACTTCGTTACTTGGATAACATGTTACACTAACATGTTCACGTTTCAAAAATATTATCCTTCATAAAAGTAATAATAATTTAATTATGCATAAACATAATTTTTAATAAATTAAAACATTCATTTTTCCTCATTTAATTTCATCTCTTTACATTTCACATTAACTTCTTTATATATAAATTATATACTTTAATATTATATAATTTATATATTTACATTCTCCTTTCTTAAATAATTTCATAAATTCCTCCATAATCATCAATTAATTATATAACCAAAATTATACATTTATTAATCCTTTCATTAATTTAATCCTCTTATATAAATTATATAATAATTCTTATATAATTTATATAATTATTTTTCCATTACTCTTTTACTTAAATTTTCTTATATAAATTATATACTTTATTAGTATATAATTTATAAAATTCCTCCCTCCTCTTAAATAATTTCTAAACCTTCACCATAATTATTGATTAATTAAATAATCAATATTTCTAATTTTACTAACTTCCTCATTCACTTTTATTTAACTTTGAATTAATTTAATTATTAACCCCTTAATTCTCATAATTAATGAAATTTATAATTATCAATTAAACATTCACATATATAAATATACATATTTAAATCTTACTTCTCACATTACCATTTAATCTCCTTTAAATCTAAATTTCTATACTTCTACAATAATTTAATTGTATAAAAAAATTGCATCTTTATATATAATTTCTCTTACTCTTCATAAATTGTTTCCAAATAATTTATTTACTTTTTAAATTATTTTAAATCCACACAATTCATCACCATCTTTGTACAGATTTAATTTATCAAATAAATCTCATCACATACCTTAAATCACATAATATCACAAATAATTTAAACAACACTGATAATTCTGTTAATTAAATTTTTATTTAATATTATTAAAGAAATTCTGAAAATTCGGGTCCTCACATTGATGACCCCGGGGAGTTGATTAGATATCTTTTGTATAATGTTGAACTATAATGATGTAATATATATTAATAATACTTTTGAATGGTGATAAATGAAGTTAGAATAAATGAATCGTGAGCACCAAATTCGAGGTTCAAGGAGCTCGAATTTGGGGGCGTTACAGTAATAATAAATTAAGTGTATTTAATTTATACTATGGTGATCGAATAAATTAAATAACTTAATATTTATAATTATGTATTTTGAAAAAACTAATTATAAATTAATAAGATGTGTCTTATTATTATTATTATTATTATTATTATTATTATTATTATTATTATTATTATTTAGTTCCTAAATAGTTTAGGAGGGTTGATTAAATCTATAAATAATAATAGTTTTATTATGGATTAGGGTTACTTACACTTTTCAAGTATTGAGAGAATATTTATAATAATTCTCTACATCTAAAAGTTAGAGAGAGAGAGAGAGAGAGAGAGAGAGAATTAATAATATCGCATAAGAAAGATCCTGATTTTAGTTTGTAAAAAAAATTATAATCGTTTTATTGCATGTTTTCGCTATGTTATATAATTTGATTATATGTAGTGTAATATCTAAGATATTATGACGTTGTAAAAAGATTTAAATAAATAAAATGTGCGTGTTTTAATTAATTAAACTAGGTAAGTAATATGAATGGTGTGAATTAATTAGGTATATATATATATATATATATATATATATATATATATATATATTATTGTTACGGTTACTAATTTTAATTTATTGTGTAAATAAAGAGGGGATTAATATTGAAAATTAATTCTAAATTAATTAAAAGTTAATGAGAGAATTAACAAAGTCATAATTGTTGATTATAGATTAATTAATAATTATGGAGAATTTTTGGGAATTATTAAGAATAGTAATTAATTATATAAAGTATATAGTAATAAATTATATATTTTATATAAGGAAATACAATTAAGTATAGAGTAATTTATAATTATATAAATTTCATAAGAGTAAATATATTATTTATATAAGAGAATAAAATTTATTAAGGAAAGGTTAATAATTATATAAATTATACAATATTGTATTGTATAGTTTATATAAAATATATGAAATGGTGAAAAAGAATAATTAATAAATATGAATAATTCTTAATTTTTTTTAATAAGATAAATTGTGTTTATGTAAACTAGAATTATTTCTATTTTATGAGACTTAATATTTTTGTGATTTAAATATGTGAAAGAATTTATTATAATACATAATACGTATATATAATAAATGATAAATGTACATATTATGTAGTGGGAGGAAATACATGGATGTTTATGTAACGTATATGTAACAAAGTTGAAATGTGATAAATTTAATTTTATTAAGCTATGTGTGTTATTTTATTAATTTTGGAATTATAAAGTACATCATATAATTACATGCATGACATTATGCGTGTACAAAATTTATCAAGTAAAATACCTTAAAAAGGTATAAATATTATTTATAAATCATTTTATGAATTTTAGTAAATTAAAATAAATATTTTACATACATTATATAAAATATTTATTACACGAAATAACTACGTAATGTATTAAATTATGAAGTGTGCATGATTTTTACCGAATTAACTTCTAAGTCGGTGGACTTGGAGACAAAATTTAAAACCAATTCACACACACTTAAGGCTTATATATAGAAGAGGAAAAGAATAATAAAAATAAAAACAATCACCAAATCTCCAAAATACTAACATCACTTTCTCATTTCCTTATCTCTTCTTCTTTCCACCACCAACACCGCCACCCGAAAACACCATTACCACCAAGAGAGATTTTCAAGTTTGGGAAAGGTATAAAACTATTTTATTTGATTTATTTTAGTCTTTTGGTGATAAAATAATTTTGTGAAAAATTAGTAAATAATTAGAATAATTATTCTATATAATTTTTGGAGGTAAACTTATAGATTATATAATGTTTAGAGTATTTATGATGTGAAAAATGAGATCAAAAATGGTGTAAAATTATTTTTTTGGGCTACTGTTAACGGAAAGGAAGAAGAAAAAAAAATCGAAAGCCGGGATGAAATGACAACGTTTCGGGGATGGAAGGCTGAGTCGCGCCATGCACGACGACCAATTTTTTTTTTTTATAACCGGCATGGGAAACGACGTTGTTTGAGTGGGAGAAGAGGCAGGGTCGTGCCATGCGTGGCGGACCACGTTTTGGTTATTTACGATTTTGCATCCGGTCCAGTTTTTCCACATAATTATGAAAATGTCATCAAGATTTTATTTCATTAAAATAAATGTTTAAAATTAATAAAAATTATATAAAAATCAGTAAAATATATAAAAATGATTTATAAATTAAATTTAACATTTTTTCAATTTTGAAGAATAATTCCAATTAATATTTAAGTGCTTTACATATGAGGACACAAAATGGCATGCTTAGATTAAATAACCAAATTAGGTTATAATTAATTGTTATCCCTAAAATAGATCCGACGGGTAGAATAATTATGTTGTGAGTAATATTAATTATATAAATTAATATCATGGGTTACTAAATTAGTATTATTTGAAATATCGAACGTGACCTTCTAATATAATAAAATAATAAAGCATCAAATACTTAATATAAGTTTATTGTGCACACACAAGACTTGTATTAATTATTTGAGATGTTATTTTATTACATAGTGGATGTTTATAAGAAATTAAATGATACTATTTTGTTGTGCACACATAAGGACGGTATTTTTCTATTCACTTATATGAAAATGCTAGGTTAGACTTAACTTAGATTATTTTAATTCGGATGTGCATACACTTGGTTATTATAGTATAAGGGGAAAAACTAAAAGGAGTTACATGTTAATGTAATTGACAAAGAATTGTATACATGTTAAATAAATATAATTTGTTGTGCACACACAATGTTGCATTTATGTTGATGGGATCCTTATCTCACTAGCAATTTTGTAATTAGATTTGCCGAACTATATAAGGAGAGTAATATAGTTTGATGAAAATGGTGGGAGATACCAATTTAAATAAAGTGATAATTAATAGAATGAATGTATGCTAAAATGTTAATTTCACATGTAGAATTTTACAAATGTCTAATTCACTTACACTGCGGAACATACTTGATACTAACAAAATGATCGGACCGAATTACATAGACTAATTAAGAAATTTGAGAATTGTTTTCACTGTTGAAAATCTTTCCTATGTCCTAAATTCGTCTGTCCTTGCAATCATTGCAGAGGAAACCTCTAAGGAAGAGATTACAACTTTCAAGAAGTGGTAAGATGATGCAACTGTGGCTCGATGCATCATGCTCGCATCTATGAGTAAAGAGCTTCAGCGTCAGCAAGAGAAAATAGATGGTACTATATTGTTGCACCTCCAAGAGCTGTATGGTGAGCAAAGTAGGACAACTAGATATCAGATATCTAAAGATCTCTTCTAATCTCGTATAACCGAGGATACTACTGTTGAGACACATGTCCTAAATGTGATCAATTTGATTGAACAACTAGGGTTCATTATGGATGGGGAGTTGGTCTAAGATTAAATCTTGCAGTCACTCCCGAAACACCTTCTCCCATTTTGTTGTGAACCTTTACATGAATAAATTGGACGTCAGTTTACCCGAGTTACTTAACATGTTGAAAATAGCGGAGGGTCACTTTTCATCTAAGAATGATCAAGTCTTGTTAGTAAATGATTCTTCTAAGAAGGGGAAGAGACCCAAAGGTTATTCTAAAAAGAATAAAAAGTTCAAAGGTTAAGAACAACAATTATTCTATTTATAAGGATAATGCTTTATATAGTACTGGTAAATTACTAAATGGGCTTTACATAATTGACTAGCATGACTTTTTTTTTTTTACAAATTAAACAAACTAAGAAAAAAAAATGATGTAAATCATAGCTATATGTGACACTATAGACTCGATCACATAAATAAAATAAGATAAAACAAGTTGTCTAAAGATGGGCTTTTAGAGCTATCTAATCACGAATCATATCCAACTTGTGAATCTTATCTCATGGAAAAAATGATTAAATCTCCTTTTAGTGAAAAAGGAGAAAGAGTTACTAGGTTGTTAGAGTTGATATACACAGATGTATTTGGACCTACGACAATGCACGCTAGAGGAGGGTATTCGTATTTTATTACTTTCATTGATGATTATTTTAGATTTGGATATAAGTATTTGATGAAATACAAGTCTGAATCATTTGAAAAGTTCAAAGAATTCAGAAGTGAAGTAGAGAAATAAATGGGCAAAAGTATTAAGGTTCTTCAATCGGATTGAGGAAGGGAATACTTAACCAATGAGTTTCTTGATCATCTTAAAGGGAATAGTATTCTCTCACAATGGACACCTACTGGTATGCCACGGCTAAATGGTGTATCTAGAAAGAAAAATCTTACCATGTTGGACATGGTTCGGTCCATGATGAGTTTTATCAATCTTCTAATATCCTTTTAGGGTTATGCCCTAGAAACAACTGCATACTTACTTAACAAAGTACCTTCAAAACCTGTCCCTAAGACTCTATATGAGTTATGATCATTAAGGAAACTAAGTTTTAAGCATGTTAAGATTTGGGGTTGTCCAGCTTATGTCAAAAGGTTTGAAAATGATAAGCTAAAGACAAGATCCGAGAAGTACAAATTTGTGGGATATCCTAAAGAAAGTTTAGGATATTACTTCTATCATCCTACTGATCAAAAAGGTGTTTGTTGCGTGACATGCTACCTTCTTGAAAAAGGAGTTTATCCTTGAAGGATTCAGCGGAAGTAAGATAGAACTTGAAGAAGTTCAAGAACTGTAAAATACTATGGATCAAATGAAAGGACCTAACCAAGTGGAAGAACCTAAGGTACCACAACCTATTCCTAAATTTGGAAGAGTACCGATGATACCTGAGATGTATGGATTCATTATAGAGGATGATGATGAGATACGCATAATAGATGATGATTATCCGTTGATATATGATGAGGCTAAGGGTAGTAAAGACTCAGAGAAATGGCTTACCGCCATGAAATCCAAGATAGACTCCATGTATGAGAACTAAGTATGGACTTTGGTTTTTCCACTTGAGAGCATAAAGCCCATTGGGTGTAGATTGGTATTTAAGAGAAAGACTAGAGCAAATGACAAGGTAGAGACCTATAAGGCCCGATTATTGCAAAAGGCTTCAAACAAAGACAATGTGTTGACTATGATGAAACCTTCTCGCCAGTAGCTATGCTTAAGTCCATTAGAATTTTGATTTTGATTGTGATTTTCATAGCTAAAATTCTGATGATCCCTCCATCCTGAATTATACGTGTTTGAATGGGGATCATATCTCCTTTCTGATTGATCAAGGAAACCACCAGCTACATTGACTTGTTCATAGGACTCTTCTCAAAGTATTGGACACATATCAGGTAGGTGTCCTATTACTGCACAAATCCTACAAGCTTTCATCGGTTGTGCATTACCTACAACCATTTGATAAACAAGAGAAGTTATATTATCAATTTATTGCTCAAGAGAAGAAATATTTACCTCATTGAAATAATCATGCATGACTTTCATCCTTCACCTGTAAAACTCAATTAAATTATGAAAAATTAAAAGAAAAAAATTAAAATCTACGAAAAATTACTAAATTAAAATAAAATTTACAAAATCACAAAAATAAATTAGAATAACTCCTCGGCAACAGTGCCAAAATTTGAAAACTATCGTTAACACTCTAAAATCAATCATTACTTTCAGTAACAAAATCAGAATAATAGCAAGTAAAAGTCGATCCCAAAAAGAATGGTTAATTTATTTTTATGCAATGTAAACTAGAATGAGAATTTTAAATTACTTTTAATTAACTAAATAAGCAAAAGTAAATTAATAAACTTAACTAATAAATTAAAGAATTCAGTTCTTCAGTTCAGTATCGTTTTTTTCATAGTAATAATATAATCAAGTTAGCTAATATTCATCCCTCAATGAAATTAATAACCCTAGGTAACCACAATCGTTCAATTATCCAAAATTTCCCTTAGGTTTTAAATATAATGTGACAATTGCTCCCACTAGACCCTAACTATCATACAATCTATAACTATCAGTCTAGATTTAATATAACAGTAGCATTAAGAATTATAGAATTAGATTATTCCAAGCAATAATCACAAAATCGCAGATTATTTAACTTACCTTCTTATAACCATAATAATATTCAAAAGCTTAACCACGATCAAATATTACTAATCGCTAATTATGATCAGATACAATATTATTTTCTTAATACTATATCTTAATTTAGCAGATAATAAAAACCCAATCAATTTAACTGGCCACATTAAATCAATCAAATCAAATATTATTCAAACAATTAAAATAGATTATCAAGAATAAATATCATATAAGAAAGAATAAATAATAATAACTCAATTAAATCATTAACTAAAAAAAAGGTTTAACATCACCTTAGAACTGAATAATAAAACTAGTCAAACATAATAAAAATAATATACAAGAGAATTGAGAGAGATAAAAGAAACCTGAGATAGAGCTCCCTAATTATGTCTAATACTCTTCTAATAATCTACTCACATAATATATTTATAGGAGTACAATAGTAATCCTAAGCTAATATAGAATTAAAATTCAATTTGGAATCAAATTAATCAAATAATCCTGAAAATCATGTTTTCTAGCATTTATGCGCAACCAAACACGCCCCTGACCACATCATTGACCAAGTCAATGCGGCAAGCCCAAGCACTTTCCTGTCTTCACTGCCGACCGCGCATGGCGCGTTTTCTTTATTAATACAGCTGACTGCGCATTGCACGAAGATGCAGTAGCCCTTTATCCTTCAAACAACGTCCTTCCCCATGTGTTGGCTGTCGAATTCTTGAAACCATGTGCGCATGGCGGGCCAGCCTATTCTGGATATTTACGTAATTGCCACCGGTGCTAGTTATTTACCAAAATGCCATCAACTTCTTGTAGAAATTACAACAATGTCACCCAGGATTATTTTCCTACAAAATAAAATATAAATTAATTAAAAATAAATAAAAATACTAAAAATAATAATAATACATAATAATAAATAAAATACCTAAAATACTAAAAATACTTTAAAACTTACAAATAATTAAGCCTAAAAATACCTAATAAATAGGAATAAAATCCACTTATCAAATATCCTCATATTTAAATTTTTGTTTGCCCTCAAGTAAAACAAGAATAAAACTATAAAAAAAAATATAACTTATAACCAAACAACTTACTTGAACAACAAATCAATATGAATGTCAACATTAGCCTCAATGATTTTAAAAACAATAACTCAAAGAAAATTTCAAAACCATGCAAAATCCAAAAATTCAAAATATTTATTAATCTTACTTTATTCAAGACCCTTCATGTGTGTGTGAATCCACATATATCAAACTAGCAAAAAAAACTTTGATCCACTCACATAATTAAATGTCTTATAAAAGATATCAAAAAGGGTTAATAAAATTCTATACACTTATTTTTCACATCACTCGAAGCTAATATATATATATATATATATACACACACACACTAGAAGATCAAAAGGTTTTAATCTTGATAAGCACACTAGAATTATTCATATCAATTTTTTCAAGTACATTTTTTTATTTTTTTTATTCTTTTAAATGAGTGCATTTTATGTTTCATCCCATTCTTTTTTTCCTTTCTTTTTTTTTTCTCTTTGCCTTGGTGAGTATATTTTATCTTCCATCTCTTTTTTTCATGTGTTTTACGCTCCATCTCAACCCACCACATAATTTTTTTTCAATTTAACAATCATAATAAAATTATCTAAATCATCTCTCCCAAAATTATATTTTGCATTATATTTCACTTCAAATAATGATCAAATAATATATAGAGCTCAAAAAAATCTTCTATAAGCATTTAACCATATAAATTTCCCTTAAATTAAAACTAGCTCCAACAAATCGATATAAGTACATAAAAATAAAGGATCTCAAATAAAGTAATAACCAATTAAAAGTCAAAAATTCATACTAAGTAAAAATTTATCCATTTTTCAAAAGTTATTAAATCAAAATCAAAATTTTTATCATTGGCTAAAAATTAAAATACAATTAACTCATTACTCAAGTGACTCATTCTTAAAAAAATAAAAACTATCCATTTTCGTAGAAAATACGATTACTCTTAGTATGTATAGCAAGCCTTTAAACCCCAAGGTTACCCAAGTGAATGAGTTTTGTCTCGTGAGGGTTTGCAATGAATAACCCACATAATTCAAAATTTTAAAATTTTTAAAATTCCCTAAAAATAAAACAAATATCCTAAATTCCTTCCCCCACACTTAAAATTTACATTGTCTCCAATAAATAAATATATAAAAAAAAGAAAAGAAATTCAAATCTGATTTCTTGGGTTGCCTCCTAAGCAGCGCATTTGTTTATTGTCATTGGCTCGACTGCAAGCCAAATTACTACGTCACTCCAACTTCATGAATTTTGAGTACCCCATCCATCACGTTATCCTTCATCGGTAGATTCAATCTCCCTTGTATATGACATGAACGTTCAACTCCCACTCCAAGAAACAGGTATTTTAGATTATTCGGGACAGTCTTTAAATCTAGAATAAGATCTTGCAAAATAAAAGATAAAAAAAAATTGTGAGTAACAGGTAATGGAATGGAAATAATTGCATTACTATGTAAAATCATTGGTAAAGAATTTAATGCAGCTTTAGCCTCCTTCAAATTTTGTTTCAGCTCAATTTCTATTTCATCCCCTAACTTCAAATTCTTGGTAATCGGATCATCTAAATTCTCCTTATATTTTTTAAAAAAAAATTCTTCCACCTTAGGCATGACATCACCACAAAAAACATCATTGTCTGCATTAATACTTTCTACTTCTGCACTGATGTTGTCTGCTTCCTCTTGCATCGACGATATAAGAAATGACTCTTAAGAATCTAATTGACCAACTGTAATAGCAAGCTGACTCAGTTGATTCTCCAAATTATATATGAAAATTTTCGTCTCTTGTTGGAATTGTTGTGCCTAAGTCATGAAAACTTTAAATGTATCTTCAAGAGACATATCAAAATTAGACGATTGGTTACATTGTTGTTGGGGATATGGTTGCATGTACTATGGAAAGTTTTGGTTTGCGTGTCAATTCACTGGTGGATTCTTATAGCTAAAATTCTGGTGATCCCTTAATCCTGAATTATACGTGTTTGAATAGGAATGATATCTCCTTTCTGATTGACCAAGGAAACCACCGGCTGCTTTGACTTGTTCATAGGACTCTTCTCGAAGCATTGGATACATACCAATTGGGTGTCCTATTACCGCATAAATCATACAAGCTTTTATTGGTTGCGCATTACCTACAACCATTTGATAAACAAGAGAAGTTATATTATCAATTTGTTACTTAAGAGAAGAAATATTTACCTCATCGAAATAATCATGCATGACTTCCATCCTTCACCTACAAAATAAAGTTTACAAAATCACAAAAATAAATTAGAATCACTCCCCGCCAACGGCGCCAAAATTTGAAAGCTGTCATTAACTGTGACACCCAGGATTTTTGGAGTAATTCCAAATAAGGATTACAATGGAATTAAGTAAAGGATAGCATTTAAAACCTAGTGTTGAATAAAACCTAGTGTTGAATGATAGAAGTATTAAGGAATGATTTATGAAATATGAAGAAGATTTATGTGAATTAAAGAAAAGAAGGATAAATGTGCAGAGTATAAATGAGGTGTTGTAACGACCCCGAAATTCGGCCCATTTTCTCACCATTAAAGTCGTTTTTATCATACTTTATTACCTTAATTCTCAGATTTATTAAACATTATTTACCTTACGTCCGAATTCCGGTCCGTTAATAATTCTTTACACACCTTATTTAATCCCTTGATTGATCTTATAAATCATCAATTACCAAAATTTATGGTATAAAAATTTTCACTTTTCTCATTCTCAATTCAATCGTTGTATTAAAACGTTTGGATATTTAAAATCCCTACATTTGGATCCTAGTCCCTGGATCGCAACCTTTACTTTTTCTTTCTATCATAATGCTCAACATTTAATTTTAATGTTGATTATATCCATTCAATATTCCTTGTTTCATGATTCATAATTAAATCATTTAATAATCTCTATCGTAACATCTATCTTGAACTATCACAGTTCATAATTTAACTTTACTTATCCTGTCTGGATTCAACATACATGTACATACGAAACATCATCATAAACTTAATACATGTATTCACATTGAATTATTTCATTGAAAATATAGCAATAACATTTACAACCTTTTACGGTAATTCGTCTCGACATCATCTGATATTTTTGGAAATCTATTTCTTTCCTGCAAAAATATTTATTAAGCAAGTAATGAGCACGACGGCTCAGCAAGTTCAACAGTTATGCTTCACGTAACACATACCTTATCATGCTTGGTGTGTGTCATACATCACGTGTTGTGATTCTACTTGAGCAATATATCCCATACATATTCATTTCTTTGCACAAATCACACATTATTGTCATATTAATCACGTATCACATAGCACATAATTTGTGTGCATTTAAAACAATAATTACATATCATAACATTCAACATTTAACATTTAAGGGACTGAAGAACTTGCCTGGCGTCCAATTAATAGCTTAAAACTTTAACTCGATCAACCTTCCTCAAGCCATCCTTTGAAACTTAAAACCTTCCTTTGATAGCCCAAAATCTTTCCTTCTTGGTGGTGGTTATGGTAGCTCACGGGTGGCGCATGGTGGTGTTCACGGTGGAGCAACATGAGAGAGTTTGTGTTTTATTTCTTTTCTTTTCCTTTTTCTTTCTTGTTTCTTTTTTTTTTTTTTTCCCTTTTTATAACCCAAGTTGCTTAAAAGATTTTTTGAATTAAAAATTCATTCACCGACTTAGCAACCGGCTAGCTCTCTCTCGGACCTTCCAAAAAGAAATCACGCATGCAAAATAAATATTTAAATACATTACGTAATTATAACGTGTAATAAATATTTTATATAATAAATATAAAATATTTATTTTAATTTACCAAAAATCATAACATGATTTATAAATAATTTTAATACCCTTTTTGGGTACTTTTCTTGACAAATTTTGTACACGCATAATGACATGCATGTAATTATTTGAGGTAATTTATACCTCCATAAATCATTAAATAATTCATATAACTCATAAAAATTATTTTTCTTAATTTTTCACTTCGTTACTTGCACAACATGTTACATTAACATGTTCCCGTTTCCGAAATATTATTCTTCATAAACGTCATAATAATTCAATTATGCATAAACATAATTTTTAATGAATTTAAAACATTCTTTTTCCCCTAATTAATTTCATTTCTTTAATATTCACATTACCTTTCCTTATATAAATTATATAATTCATTATTATATAATTTATATAATTACATTATCCTTATAATTTCCATTTCACACAAAATATAATTTATAAAATTTTCTTCCATCCTTATTTAATTTCATCACCTTATATAAATTATATAATTATTCTTATATAATTTATATAATTATTATTTTTCTCATATTTCACTTTAATTTCCTTATATAAATTATATAATTTATTATTATATAATTTATATAATTACATTTATTTCTCAATTAATTTCTCAACTTTCTCCATAATCTCTTAATTAAACCAATAATCCATCATTTCAATTTTACTAACTCCTCATTCACTTTTTATTCAATTTTGGATTAATTTCATTATTAATCCATTAATTCTCATAATTAATGAAATCTATAATTTCAATTAAACATTCACATATATATACAAATGTATATATATATAAATATATACATATTTAATTCATGCATTTCACATTATCACATAACATTATTTAAATAATACCTTCCACATTTTCACAATAATTTTTATTGCACAATTTATTGTCCCTTTACAAGAAATTCCTCTTTATTCTTCGTAAATTGTATTTAAACAATTTACTTACTTTTTAATTATTCTAAAATCAACACAATTCCTCATCATCTCTGCACAGATTTAATTTATCAATTAAATCCCTTCACATACCTTAAACCACATAAAATAATAATTTATTTAACAAACTTGATAATTTTATCAATTAAATTCTCATTTAATATTATTAAAGGAATTTTGAAAATTCGGATCCTCACATTCTTCCCCCCTTAACAGGATTCCGTCCTCGGAATCATAATTGTCGTAATAATCATACGTATATTATTCATAGCACCTTGCTATACCTTTATCTTGATAAATCACAACTATTTCATAATAATCATATCTTACCTCTTTAATATCCATAACTTACATGGATAATTTCAGTAAAAATCGTAACTGTCAGAATATTCAAATTCTTAACTTAATTCAAAATTTCTTTGTAATATTACATTTCACAATTTCTCTAAAAATTTATTAATAACACTTTAATTCATTTCTTGATATACTTATCAAGATCATTTTCCATTCTCTTCTCAATTCATATTCATGAATCTTCTTTTCATTCCATAATCATTCTTAACACTTTTATCGTTCAATACCAGGTTTTAAATACTAACCTTTACTTGATTCTTCATAATCCTTATTTGGAATTATTCTAAAATTCCTGAGGTATCACATTCACCCCTCCTTCAAAAAATTTCGTCCTCGAAATTTCTATGCATTAATATCTCATTCATTTGCAACTTACGCATTTACTGTACATTCATTTTGCATATCTTTCTTTCCTTCATTTCTCATAGTCATTGCACACTGCAAACTTTCTAATCCATCACATTTCATAATTTCTTTGTTTCACAATCATTACGTTCATTATTGATCACATTTAGAATTACTACCCCATCCTACCATCCAATCTTCATAAGAGTAGAGGAATTTGTTTTGGAAACATTCTTACTTTGCTGGATGAACACTTATCCCGGTTAACAGTATTTCACTCCCAGAGTACCTCAAACTGCAACCCAGTAAAATAATGAATTTTCATAATAATCTGAACTTGATCCCGGTTTACAGTACTTCGCTCCCCGAGTACCTCATACTGCAAACCCTGACAGTGGATCAGTCTGTCATTAAATGATGGATGTTTCACCATACTGTATCTTTCTATGCCAGGTGATCATTTAATCAACCTGCAACATTCTTAATCTTTTTGTTCATCTCAGCCTTAAAATTCATTCGAAAGAAATTTAATTTTCTTATCACTTTCAAAGAATATGAAGTCAATACATTTCAAAATTAGTCTAGCTGAATCAATAGCTTAGACTTATATTCCTTCAACGCTTGTCTAGCTAGATCAATTAGCATAGACTTACTTTTAACACTTTATAATCCGCAGAAATTTTAAAACATTCATCATGTCAAAACTTTTCAAACGTCCAGCCGAGTCAAATGGCATTGACTTATAGCTTTGACATGCTTTCATAAATCAAAATCATTTATGACTTCATGTTACCGCGTCATCTTGACAGTACGTTGAGGATTCCGTCTTTAATAATTCCTACACCATAAACCATACTTTATGGTGTTGAATCATCTTATAACGAAATAGTACCGCACCATCTCAACAACACGTTGAGCATTCCGTCTTTCATCACATCTACACCGGGCTAAACGGTGCATGGATGATTATTTTAAAATACATTTTGATGTAAAATATTTTTGTCTAGCCGAAACAAGTAGCATAGACACTTTTTAAATCGTTTTAAAATTCATTTGTATCTTTCAAAGCACACTCGTGCCAAATCAACTTGAGGCCAAAATCTTCGAAATCTAGCAAAGCTAGAAGAGTGGGAATATCCTAATTCCCTAACATTCAGCTTCTGCTTCTTTAATTATTATATTATTAAATTTATTGCTAGGACTATTTTCATTATCACATTAAAATTTCTATCTACTCCATCATTCTATAGCCCCCGTATAGTTCATCAAACTTGTCACACATTATGAGTCCAGGAACTTACCACAAGAATATGAGTTTTAAAACTTGTCCTAGCAATATGTAGTCTGAGAATATGTCAAAGACTATCCATATGCTGAGGGGCTCAAAACATACCATACGATTATGAGTCATGGACTTACCATATGCATGAGTTTTAAGAACTCGTGCCTAAACTTAATATTATTTATCTATCAAAAACTGCTAGCGCGACTCTAACATTTCAATGATTATCACATAGTAACTAAGTAAACACAAATCCCCCGCCCATACAAAGGATTGTGCAATTCAGTCACCACATGAGTCCTCAATTGAAATTTCGTACCCAAACTTTCTGCCCCCTTATCATTACATTTCTGTCATTCATCATTCTCTGCATTCTTTTTGTACTATTTCATAGTACCATATCTCTTTATAGCATTAAGCTATACTTTTTCGACCATTAATAGGTCTCTCTGTCATTTCACATTTCATTCATGTCTTATCATTCCCTGAATTCTTCTTGTACTATCTCATAGTACTCTTTCTTTTTATAGCATCAAGCTATACCTTTTTGACCCTTAACAGGTATCTCTCTGTTCTTTCACATTTTCACTTGATCCCATCATGATCTCACTTTACAATCTATTCATCATTCACTTTCCTTATCTTGTGATCGTATCGTAGTATGATCCTCTTACCGTTCCTGATCATGTTATTATGATCTCTTTCTATGCTTTTTAGATTACCTCGTCATCTTTATTGCTTAATCAGGTGTTCCCTGATTTCCTTTGAGATTCATCTTTGAATCATTTCAAATATTCTTTCAGATATGTTCCTAATTGAACTTATAAATTTTCTCAATTCATTACCTTCATTCAGATCTTTCTTAACATCTTTATCTCTTCCTTATAAATCTTAACTCTTTCATATTTCCTTCACTTTAACCACTATCTGAGAATTATCTTTCTCAACTTATATCTCTTCATTCTAATTCCCCCATGTTCATTAAACTTATCACGTATTTGGGCTCAGGAACTTACCATAATCATATGGTTGAGGAGCTTGTCCTAGTCAGGCCTTAGTCGCCCATTCGCTAAAGGGGCTCCACCATACAATCATGAGTCACGAGCTTACTTTATGCTTGGGTTTTCAGAACACGCAACTAACTGTACTCTTTCTTACTCTAGGTTATAGCCTAAGGTATCATTTACCTAAGGTTTATAACCTCTAGCTCTGATACCAACTGTAACGACCCCGAAATTCGGCCCATTTTCTCACCATTAAAGTCGTTTTTATCATACTTTATTACCTTAATTCTCAGATTTATTAAACATTATTTACCTTACGTCCGAATTCCGGTCCGTTAATAATTCTTTACACACCTTCTTTAATCCCTTGATTGATCTTATAAATCATCAATTACCAAAATTTATGGTATAAAAATTTTCACTTTTCTCATTCTCAATTCAATCGTTGTATTAAAACGTTTGGATATTTAAAATCCCTACATTTGGATCCTAGTCCCTGGATCGCAACCTTTACTTTTTCTTTCTATCATAATGCTCAACATTTAATTTTAATGTTGATTATATCCATTCAATATTCCTTGTTTCATGATTCATAATTAAATCATTTAATAATCTCTATCGTAACATCTATCTTGAACTATCACAGTTCATAATTTAACTTTACTTATCCTGTCTGGATTCAACATACATGTACATACGAAACATCATCATAAACTTAATACATGTATTCACATTGAATTATTTCATTGAAAATATAGCAATAACATTTACAACCTTTTACGGTAATTCGTCTCGACATCATCTGATATTTTTGGAAATCTATTTCTTTCCTGCAAAAATATTTATTAAGCAAGTAATGAGCACGACGGCTCAGCAAGTTCAACAGTTATGCTTCACGTAACACATACCTTATCATGCTTGGTGTGTGTCATACATCACGTGTTGTGATTCTACTTGAGCAATATATCCCATACATATTCATTTCTTTGCACAAATCACACATTATTGTCATATTAATCACGTATCACATAGCACATAATTTGTGTGCATTTAAAACAATAATTACATATCATAACATTCAACATTTAACATTTAAGGGACTGAAGAACTTGCCTGGCGTCCAATTAATAGCTTAAAACTTTAACTCGATCAACCTTCCTCAAGCCATCCTTTGAAACTTAAAACCTTCCTTTGATAGCCCAAAATCTTTCCTTCTTGGTGGTGGTTATGGTAGCTCACGGGTGGCGCATGGTGGTGTTCACGGTGGAGCAACATGAGAGAGTTTGTGTTTTATTTCTTTTCTTTTCCTTTTTCTTTCTTGTTTCTTTTTTTTTTTTTTTCCCTTTTTATAACCCAAGTTGCTTAAAAGATTTTTTGAATTAAAAATTCATTCACCGACTTAGCAACCGGCTAGCTCTCTCTCGGACCTTCCAAAAAGAAATCACGCATGCAAAATAAATATTTAAATACATTACGTAATTATAACGTGTAATAAATATTTTATATAATAAATATAAAATATTTATTTTAATTTACCAAAAATCATAACATGATTTATAAATAATTTTAATACCCTTTTTGGGTACTTTTCTTGACAAATTTTGTACACGCATAATGACATGCATGTAATTATTTGAGGTAATTTATACCTCCATAAATCATTAAATAATTCATATAACTCATAAAAATTATTTTTCTTAATTTTTCACTTCGTTACTTGCACAACATGTTACATTAACATGTTCCCGTTTCCGAAATATTATTCTTCATAAACGTCATAATAATTCAATTATGCATAAACATAATTTTTAATGAATTTAAAACATTCTTTTTCCCCTAATTAATTTCATTTCTTTAATATTCACATTACCTTTCCTTATATAAATTATATAATTCATTATTATATAATTTATATAATTACATTATCCTTATAATTTCCATTTCACACAAAATATAATTTATAAAATTTTCTTCCATCCTTATTTAATTTCATCACCTTATATAAATTATATAATTATTCTTATATAATTTATATAATTATTATTTTTCTCATATTTCACTTTAATTTCCTTATATAAATTATATAATTTATTATTATATAATTTATATAATTACATTTATTTCTCAATTAATTTCTCAACTTTCTCCATAATCTCTTAATTAAACCAATAATCCATCATTTCAATTTTACTAACTCCTCATTCACTTTTTATTCAATTTTGGATTAATTTCATTATTAATCCATTAATTCTCATAATTAATGAAATCTATAATTTCAATTAAACATTCACATATATATACAAATGTATATATATATAAATATATACATATTTAATTCATGCATTTCACATTATCACATAACATTATTTAAATAATACCTTCCACATTTTCACAATAATTTTTATTGCACAATTTATTGTCCCTTTACAAGAAATTCCTCTTTATTCTTCGTAAATTGTATTTAAACAATTTACTTACTTTTTAATTATTCTAAAATCAACACAATTCCTCATCATCTCTGCACAGATTTAATTTATCAATTAAATCCCTTCACATACCTTAAACCACATAAAATAATAATTTATTTAACAAACTTGATAATTTTATCAATTAAATTCTCATTTAATATTATTAAAGGAATTTTGAAAATTCGGATCCTCACAGGTGTAATAGAAAGTATGAAATAAGTGAATGAAGTAAGGAGATATGCGATTAAAGAAATGAAAGTTTTCGGAGAATGAGAAACTATTTTGATAAGTATATCCAGAAATGAATTAAAGTGTTATTAATAAAAATTTTAGAGAAATATGAAATGTAATACTACAAAGAAATTGTGAATTGAAATAAGAATTGAATATTCTGACAGTTATGACCATTACGGTATTATCCATGTGAGTTATGAAAATTAATGAGAAAAAATATAATTATTATGGATTTAGTTGTTATTCATCAAGATAAAGGTATAGTAATGTGCTATAAATAAAATACGTATGATTATTACGGCAATTATGATTCCGAGGACGGAATCCTGTTAAGGGGGGAAAATGTGAGGACCCGAATTTTCAAGATTTCTTTAATAATATTAAATGAGAATTTAATTGATAAAATTATCAAGTTTGTTAAATTAATTATTAGTTTATGTGATTTAATGTATGGGATGAGATTTAATTAGTAAATTAAATTTGTACAGAGATCATGATGAATGGTATGGAATTAAAGTAATTGAAAAGCAAATAAATTGTTTTAAAATAATTTATGAAGAATAAGAGAAATTCCATGTAATGGTGCAATAAATTGTACAATTAAATTGTTATGGAAATGTAGAAATTATGATTTGATTGAGGTTATGTGTTAATGTGAAATGATATGAACATATTTGAAATATCATGTCTGATTAGAAGCACAACACGTGATGTATGACACACACCAAGCATAATAAGGTATGTGCTACATTAAACATAAACGGTTGAACTTGTTGAGCCGTTGTGCTCATTACTTGTTTAATATACATTTTTGCAGGAAAGAAATAAATTTCAAGAATATCGAATTATGTTAGAGATGAATTGCCTAGAAGGTAGAAAACGTGACTGTTATTATATGTTTATATTATGATTCAATGTGGATAATTTGTCAAGGTTACATGAACATTTTGTATGTACATATATGTTGGATCCGGATATGACGAGTAGTGTTAAATTGTGAACCGTGAATGTTCAACTTAATTGTTACGTTAGAAATTATTATACGTTTGATTATGAACGTTGCAACAAGGAATATTTGTATGAAAATAAATGACTGTAAATTTTAAATCAATGAATAGTTGTACGGATATGAAAGGATATTAAATTTTAAATGATGAGATTTAAGATATTGGTAACAGGAAGAAAGAGTAAAGGTTACGATCCAGGGACTAGGATCGAGAAGTTAAGTTTTTAAATGTTCAAATATTTAATACAATGATTGGATTGAGAAAAGAAAAAGAAAAATTTATACCGAAAATTTGGTAATTGATGACGGTAATGTCAAATAATGGGTTAAATAAGGAGATTAAAGATTTATTAACGGACCAAAATTTGGATATTATGAAGATAATGAATAATAAATAAGGAATTTAAGATAACAAGATTGGTCGAATTTCGGGGTCGTTACATTAACACTCCAAAATTAATCATTACTTTCGGTAACAAAATCAGTATAATAGCAAGTAAAATTCGATCCCAAAAAGAATGATTAATTTATTTTTATGCAATATAAACTATAATGGGAGTTTTAAATTACTTATAATTAACTAAATAAACAAAAGTAAATTAATAAAATTAACTAATAAATTAAAGACATCAGTTCTTCAGTTCAGTATCACTTTTTCAGAGTAATAATATAATCAAGTTAGCCAATATTCATCCCTCAATGAAATTAATAACCCTAGGTAACCACAATCGTTCAATTACCCGAAATTCCCCTTATGTTTTAAATCTACTGTGACAATCGCCCCGACTATACCCTAACTATCATACAACCTAGAATTATCGGTCTAGATTTAATATAACAGTAACATTAAGAATTAGAGAATTAGATTATTCTAAGCAATAATCACACAATCACAGATTATTTAACTTGCCTTCTTATAGCCATAATAGCATTCAAAAACTTGGTCACGATCAAATATTACTAATCACTACTTATGATCAGATATAATATCATTTTCTTAATACTATATCTTAATCTAGCAGATAATAAAAACTTAATCAATTTAGTTGGCCACATTAAATCAATCAAATCAAATATTATTCAAACAATTAAAATAGATTATCAAGAATAAATCTTATATAAGAAATAATAAATAATAATAACTAAATTAAATCATTAACTAAAAATAAAAGGTTTAACATCTCCTTAGAACTGAATAATAAAACTAACCAGATTTAATAAAAATAATATACAAGAGAATTGAGAAAGATAAAAGAAACTTGAGATAGAGCTCCCTAATTATGTCTAATACTCTTCTAATAATCTGCTCACATAATATATTTATAGGAGTATAATAATAATCCTAAGCTAATATGGAATTTAAATTCAATTTGGAATCAAATTAATCAAATAATTCTAAAAATCTTGTTTTCCAACATTTATGCGTAGCCAAACACCCCCCTGACCATATCATTGACCAATTCAATGCGGCAAGCCCATGCGCTTTCCTGCCTTCACTGCCGACCGCGTATGGCGCGTTTTCTTTATTAATACAGCTATCCGTGCATTACGCGTGGATGTAGCAGCCCTTTATCCTTCAAACGGTGTCGTTCTCCATGCGTTGGCTACCGAATTCTTGAAACCATGCATGCATGGCGCGCCAAACTGTTCTGGATATTTTTAGAATTGCCATCGGTGCTGGTTATTCACCAAAATGCTATGAGCTTCATGCAAAAATTACAACAATGCCATCCAGAATTATTTTCCTACAAAATAAAATATAAATTAATTAAAAATAATATAAAAATACGAAAAATAATAATAATAAATAATAATAAATAAAACACCTAAAATACTTAAAAACTCACAAATAATTAAGCCTAAAAATATCTAATAAATAGAAATAAAATTCACTTATCAGGAGACTTCACCTTGGAGTAAGTGGACTCTCAGAACAACATTGTTGATCCATTTACTAAACTGTTATCTTAGAAGTATTTCGATCGTCACTTAAATAAGATGGGTATTAGATACCAAGGCGATTGACTCTAGTGCAAGTCAGAGATTAAAAGTAGTATGCTCTTAAGCCAATAATATGTTGATATAATAAGTATATACTTTGTAATCTTATTCATATATGAATAAAAGTTTTATTTAAAGACATTTCTTTATTTGTGATTAATTGGTTGAATTGATTAAATGGATAAACTCATAGTTTTGGAGCAATTCTTTTAGAATCATAATGTTGATTATGCTAGTGAGATCTAAATTCAGGATAACTCAAAACTAAAATGTTCCTGATCTCGGGATCACTAAAATAGGGATTAGTGAATCCGGATAGATTAGTATATACCATACTTGCTCCTTCGAAGATGATGATTGAACTCATAATCATTTGTGCAGGGACACTAAAATAAGTATGTAGGGACTTATTGAAGAATAAGTTCACTAAACGTGATTTGCTTAAGGAATACTTAACGAAGTTTTACTTGTCTGTCAATAGGAGTTCCTAATATGATAATAGTACAAAGGATCATTGAACTTAAGATCATCATAGTATCTTGTGTATGATGAATTATACATTGTCATATTCCTTAAGACTATTTGGGTATAACAAATGATTGTTCAGGTATAATAACTTATATATGGAGATATGTGAATAATCAACAAAAGATCTACCACTTCTAGTAAAGGGAGAGAATTTCCTATGTAATTTGATAAATGACAAATCAGTAGTCCTTGACCAAGAAAAAATGCAAATTCAAAGAGATTTTCTAATTTATATTAATTAGAGTTGTGCATTTAAGAATTGAAATGCATATAATCAAATTAAATAAGACTTGATATTAATTTCATGTCTTATATTTGATTAAGACATTATATGGTAGAATGATTGAATTGTACAGTAATTATTCATGAAATATATTTTTAGTGATCAAACGTTGAAATTCACATTTTTTGAATATTCATGATATGCTAAAAAGATATCCCTTATGATGTAGAAAAATATGTATTTATTTATAAATAAATAAAAATAATTAATTTTATTATTATAAATAATATTATAATTGTTCTAATTTATTTATTCTACCACCGGCTTAATATTAAACCTGTAACGACCTCGAAATTCGACCCTTATTCTTATCTTAAATTTTGTATTTATTATACATTATCTTCCTCACGTCCAAATTTCGGTTCGTTAATAAATCTTTAATCACCTTAATTGATCCAATAATTGATTTTAAAATTATCAATTACCAAAATTCTCATATAAATTTTTCTTCTTCTTGATTTAATCATTGTATTAAAATATTTGGATATTTAAAATCCTTACATCTCGATTCTAGTCTCTGGATCGCAACCTTAACCTTTATCTTTTCTTTTACTAGTGTCAAACAGCTCAACCTTCACAATTTAGTATTGTTCATATCCATACAATTTTCTTTGTTTCATAATTCATAATTCATAATTCATAATAATTTTCTATCCTGACCATCATCATGAACAATCACAATTCATAATTTAACACTACTCGCTCTATCCAGATCCAACATATACGTACATACAAAATATTAACATAACCTTGACAAATTATCCACATTGAATTATAATGTTGAATGTCGACGCCGGGATTTTCGTCGTTTCGTATTTTTAATATTAAATAAAAGCCCTTTTCC
Source organism: Hedera helix (assembly GCA_947179155.2). Lineage (NCBI taxonomy): Eukaryota > Viridiplantae > Streptophyta > Magnoliopsida > Apiales > Araliaceae > Hedera > Hedera helix. The sequence goes on from OX359273.1 coordinate 8,554,811, forward strand.
AGTTTTAGCCTTTGGATTGAGATGTGGTTTTGAAAAGGGGTCGGCTTGAATGTCGACGGGTTTTGAAAGATCGATTTTATGATGAGCCAATTGACCAGAGTCGCCAGTTGGTATATTTGAAATGGATGTACCAACTCATCCGAATTTTGTTTTCGCAATCGCTGGCTCATACGTGACTCCGATTCAATTGGTCCGCAAACCGAGATTCATAGAATTTGGGGGCTTGCTTAAGCGAGGGGAAGGTGTTAGGCACCCCCCGACTTCCGTGAAATACGGTTACCGCAATCTCGATGTTTTTTTCTATCCTTTTAAAATCCTAAGAAGGTGTGTGTGTGTGTGTGTGTGTGTGTGTGTGCGCGCGCGCGCGCGCGCGCGTGTGCCTAAATGAATGTCGTTGGAATGCTTTACTTTGAAAATGCTTTAGAATCTCGTTAACCCTATGCACGAAGGATTTTACTTAATCGAAAAGTTCATTTTTTATTGCTTTTTTTTGTTTCGATAATAAAACCGATGATATTTTGCAAAACATATTTTCAAACCCTTCGTCAAATAGGAATAGAGATCATCCGACACTTACAATTTTATTTAGCCTACGAACGATCTAATACCCTAATTTGCTTGATTTTATGAAAAGCTTTATCATTTATTCCAAAATCATTTTCTCGTGTTAAAAGGAAAATCAAACATTTAAAATAGCGTTGAGGCTATTCACGGGCATGTGAGCCATCCAAATAACCCCAAACGCCCACAATCGCACATTTCACTATCACGGGGCCTTAAACCCGATTTTCGATCCGACATCACTTTAAGGCCCAAAAATTTACATATTTACAATAAAAGCGCATCGCAATCGCTACATACGTAAAAGCTATGAAACAAACTAAAAGGATATCATCGGGAGATTAGGAGGAGATTTCATCCGCAATAAATCCTCTCTAACCGTCCCTAATCCATAGATCTACAATATATTGACTACATTGGATCTAACTTCAAAATACACCGAATCAAACTACTTAAATAGCAATGCACCAAATATTTTCGGATCTAACAGTAGATCCACCCAACAAATGTACAAATATTAGATCTATAACAACTTAAACAATAAGATTAAATGAGAACTAGATCTAACAATATCAAACGCTATAAACTTGGATTTCTTCACATTTCAAATGATGAAAGACCCACTTTGACACTTGAAAATCGAAATAGGATACAATATAATGTAAAGATTGAACAAACAATGAAGATTCCTCACATTTCTCTATCTTTTTCTCTCTTTTCTCTCGCTCCCGTAGCCTCTCTCTCTCTTTTTCTTTCTTCCGTTCGCGTCTGTTTCTTCTTTTTTCTCTTCTCCCCAGCTCTCGGGTGGAAAGGGTCTCGGGTGAGCGAGACCCCCGAACATCGTAAGCGTAGTGGCCATTATTCGTCTTTTATGATCAAATCAGGTTCTTCTGGATCAACTGTTTGTCTTGCCTCAAGTAACCTGATGCTCGTTGTTCGTTGTGGCGGCTTTGACCGTAAGTCGTTGGGGTGGCTTCGTGTTGGGGTCCACCTTCATTTTCGCATGCCGGCTCAAGTGACGACTTTGCCCTCCTGCCAGGGTTAGTAGAGAAGTGCAAAATTTGGGTGTCTACATTGAACATATGACAATTACGTTTCCAACCTTCTAAGTAATTCATCTCTATCATATCTGATATTCTTGAAAGTTATTTCTTTCCTGCAAAAATATTTATTAAGCAAGTAATGAGCACAACGGCTCAGCAAGTTCAACAGTTATGATTCACGTAGCACATACCTTATCATGCTTGGTGTGTGTCATACATCATGTGCTTGTGCATCTACTATAGCAATATGTCTCATATATATTCATATCGTTGCACAAAATACACATTGTGGTCATATTAATCACGTATCACGTAACACATAATTTGTATGCAGTTAAAACAAGAATTACATATCATAACATTCCAACATTTAACATAAAAGGGACTGAAGAACTTGCCTGGCGTCCAGTTATTTAAATTGTTAGCTTAAAACCCTCTCTCGATCAACCTATGATCATAAAATAATCAAATAATAATTATTTATCCTCTTTATGATATTAATTTATTTAATTAATATCATTTCCGGACTAATTTTCAACTTATACGGTTAACTATATTAACCTCTTCCCTTAATCTATTCATTTAACTTAATATCAAATATCTTCGTTACGGACAACCCGACTCATTGGATAAATTTTAGCATAATCAGTTGTCCGGATTTTCATTTGTTCCTTTTCCACCCTTTAAACTCATTAGATTAATATTTAAAATATTTAAATATAAATCCCCAATATTTAATATTTTTACAAAAATATTAAATTTAATGCCCAAATATCATTTCTATATTTTTACTATTTTTCTATAATTTTCTACAATTTTTAAACATTTATTTCAATTAAAACAAATTTATGAGGGTAATTTAGTAATTTTCGTGGCTTTGGGACATAACAGGAATTTCTCGGAAAGTCCAGGGGTATTTTCGTCATTTCCGCGCCCTTAGGACTCATCCGGCATTTTCTGGAAAGGCCGGGGGCATTTTTGTAATTTCGTGCGTCAAATGACACGGTCGGTATTTGCCGGAAAGCCCAGGGGCACAATCGTCAATTCAACGCATTTCGTCGGCCGCGCATTGCGCGCGGCCCCTCTCCGCCCAGACCAAACGACGTCGTTTAGCCCTTGGCAGACGAAAACACAGCCACGCATTGCGCGACCCTGCCTCAACGCCCCAAAACGGCGTCGTTTAACGCCAGTGACTGAAAAGAAATGGCTGTCGTGCCATGCACGGCAGCCCAGGATTTCGTTTCTTCTTCCTCCCGTAACAGTACACCAACTTCTTACAAATTTAACCATTTTTGCTCACTTTTTCACCACAAAATAACTCCAAAAATCATGAAATTCATAGGTATACATCTAAAAATTGTTTAGAATAATTATACTAATTATCTACAATTTTTCCCATAAAATTATTTAACAACATAATAATAAAATAACTCATATTAAACAATATTTATACCTTCCAAAGCTTTTCTCTATCCATGTTGGCACCAAAACCTCATCTCTCTTAGCGTCATGGAGGTTGCCGGTATTCTCAGTGGTGGTCTCGGTGATGGGAGAGAGAGATAGTTATGTTTTTGTATGTGTGTTTGTTGTTGTTTTTTCTTTCCTTTATTTCTTGCTATGCTTCCTTATAACCTCAAAGTAATTAATTACTTTGCAAAATCATATAAGTTCCACCGACTTATGCATTAACCAGATAAGCCACGCATGCCAACTTTCCTTCTCTCGAATTTTCCATGCATAATTAATTATTTAAATACATTACGTAAATATTTCGTGTAATAAATATTTTATATAATGTATATAAAATATTTATTTTAATTCACCAAAAATCATATCATGATTTATAAATAATATTAACACCTCTTTGGGTACTTTTCTTGACAAATCTTGTACACGCATAACGCCATGCATGTAATTATATGAGGTAATTTATAACTCCAAAAATCATAAAATAATTCATAAGACATATAAAAATTATTTCTCATAATTTTTCACTTCGTTACTTGGACATCATGTTACATTAACATGTTCACGTTTTCGAAATATTATCTTTCATAAAAGTCATAATAATTCCATTATGCATAAATATAATTTTTAATAACATTTCTTTTCCTTATTTATTATTCAATTTCTTTAATAATCATATTAATTTCTTTATATATAAATTATATAATTTAATATTATATAATTTATATAATTACATTCTTCTTTTAAATAATTTCTTAATTTCCTCCAACTTTATTCCATTTAATCACTTATATAAATTACATAATTATTCTTATATAATTTATATAATTATTATTTTCTTCATACCTTATTTTAATTTCCTTATATAAATTATATAATTTATTATTATATAATTTATATAATTACCTTTCCTTCTCAATTAATTTCTAAACTTTCTCCATAAATCTTAATTAAATCTAAAATTCATCATTACAATTTTACTAACTTCCTCATTAGCTTTTCATAAATTCTTGGATTAACTTAATTATTAATCCCTTAATTTTTTCATAATTAATGAAATTGATAATTTATCAATTAAACATTCGCATATATATATATATATATATATATATATATATATATATATATATATATATATATATATATACATATCAAATTTAATATATTTCACATTACCACGTAACCTCAATTAAATCATAATTTCTACATTTCCATTTAATTGTACAATTACCTGACATTTTTCTTATCCTTCATAAATTGTTTTTAAACAACTTATTTACTTTTCAATTTTTCTAAACAAACACAAATCATCACTGTAACGGCCCCGAAATTCGACCCACTTTATTCCCTTAAATCTTGTATTTAATAAACATTATTTTCATTACGTCCAAATTTCGGTCCATTAATAAATCTTTCATCTCCTAAATTGATCCATTATTTAATTTTAAAATCATCAATTATCAAAATTCTCATATAAATTTTTTTTTTCTTTCTTTATTCAATCATTGTATTAAAATATTTGGATATTTAAAATCCTTACATCTGGATCCTAGTCCCTGAATCGCAACCTTAACTTTTTTCTTTCTTTCACTTGTATCATAAAGCTCGGCATTCAAATTTTAATACCATTCGTATCCATACAAATATTCCTTGTATCATCATTCGTAATCAAACATATAATAATTTCTACCGTAACAATTATCCTGACCAATCACAGTTCATAGTTGAACTTTTATCATATCCATATTCAACTTACATATACATACAATTCCTCACAGTAATTTAATAAATTTCTCACATTGAATTATAATATTAACAATATAACAGTCACGTTTTCTACCTTCTAAGCAATTCATCTCTAACATAATTCAATATTCTTGAATTTAGTTTCTTTCCTGCAAAAATGTTTATTAAGCAAGTAATGAGCACAACGGCTCAGCAAGTTCAACAGCTGTACTTCACGTAGCACATACTTTATCATGCTTGGTGTGTGTCATACATCATGTGCTTGTGCTTCTACTATAGCAATATATCTCATATATATTCATATCATTGCACAAAATACACATTGTGGTCATATTAATCACGTATCACGTAACACATAATTTGTATGCAGTTAAAACAAGAATTACATATCATAACGTTTCAATATTTATCATAAAAGGGACTGAAGAACTTGCCTGGCGTCCAGTTATTTAAATTGATAGCTCAAATTCTTAACTCGATCAACCTATGATCATAAAATAATCAAATAATAATTACTTATCTCTTTATGATATTAATTTACTTAATTAATATCATCTCTGAGCCAATTATTAATTTATATGGTTAATTATATTAACGTCGTCCCTTAAAATATTAACATAACTTAATATTTAATGCCTTCACTACGGACAACCCGACTTATCGGATAAATTTTAACATATCTGGGTGTCCCAAAAATTTTATTTAACCATTTTCTAAATGGTAACCTTATTAGATTAATATTTAAACATTTAAATATTAATCCCCAATGTTTAATACTTTTACAAAAATATTAAATTTAATGCCCAAACATCATTTCTATATTTTTAGTATTTTTCTATAATTTTCTATGATTTTTAAACAATTTTTAAACATTTATTTTAATTAAAAAAACTAATTCTGGGGGCATTTTGGTAATTTACCGCGGCTTTAGGGACATAACCGGAATTTTCCGGAAAGTCCAAGGTCATTTATGTAATTTTCACGGCCTACAGGACACGCTGGACATTTTTCGGAAAGTTCAGGGGTAAATTCGTAATTTCCCCAACGTTAGGACATAATTAGTATTAACGGAAATGGCCAGGGATAAAAAGGTATTTTCCGCGTCGAAAACCGCGGCCGCGCATTGCGCGGACGTTTCCTTCTCATTCCAAAACGACGTCGTTCGCAGGCTTCTTCCGGAAACTTCCGCCTGTCTAAACGACGTCGTTCGCCCTGCGGATTTTGGTCGCGCGCATGGCGCGGACCACCCCCAGTCGCGGCCTAAAACGGCGTCGTTTTGGCCCCGGCTTCCGGAAGTCAAAATTTTTATTTTCTTTTTCCTTCGCGAACAGTGCATCATCTTCCCAAAATACCTCATTTTACTTCAAATTTTTTCCAACAAACTCGTTCCAAAAATCATATCATTAACATATCTTCATCCGAAAATTATATAGAATAATCTTCTTAATTATTTACTAATTTTCTACAAAATTATTTTACCACCAATAAATATAAAATAAATCAAATAAATTAATTTATACCTTCAAAAATCCTTTCCTTGAAGCTTAACCACCTTCCTTTGATGTCCCAAAAACCTCCCTTCTTGATGGTGGCTATGGAGTCTTACAGTGGAAGTGGTGGTCGGTGATGGAAGCTATGGTGGAGAAGAGAGAAAAATATTTGGATGAGTTTTTGTTTTTATTTTTGTTTTTCCCCACATTTGCATGCTTTCTTTCTTTCCTTTTTATAACCAAACATCTCTTAACAAATTTTAAAAACCAGATCACTTCCACCGCCTTACCGCTCTTCCCCTCATCCGAAATAGCAACAATTTAAGCATAATTAAATATTTAAATACATTACGTAATTATTTCATGTAATAAATATTTTATATGAAATATATAAAATATTTATTTTAATTCACCAAAAATCATAACATGATTTATGAGTAATATTAATACCTTTTTCGGTATTTTATTTGACAAATTTTGTACACACATAATGACATGCATGTAATTATTTGAGGTAATTTATACCTCCAAAAATCATAAAATAAATCATAGGACATATAAAAATTATTTTTCATAATTTTTCGCTTCGTTACTTGGACAACATATTACATTAACATGTTTACATTTCTGAAATATTATTTTTCATAAAAGTCATAATAATTCCATTATACATAAATATAATTTTTATTAACTTAAAACATTCCTTTTTCTTATTTATTATTTCATTTCTTGAATATTTACCATAATTTCTTTATATATAAACTATATAATTTAATATTATATAATTTATATGATTACATTCTCCTTTTAAATAATTTCTTAATTTCCTCCAACTTTATTCCATTTAATCACCTTATATAAATTACATAATTATTCTTATATAATTTATATAATTATTATTTCTTCATACCTTATTCTAATTTCCTTATATAAATTATATAATTATTAGTATATAATTTATATAATTACCTTTCTTTCTCAATAAATTTCTAAAATTCCTCCATAAATCCTAATAAATTTAAAATCAATAATTACAATTTTTACTAACTTCCTCATAATTAATGAAATTTATAATTTTTATCAATTAAACATAACACACATATATAAATGTACATATATAAATATATACATATCTAATTCTTGTATTTCACATTACCACATACATTATTAAATCATAATTTCTAAATTTCTATAACAATTTAATTGTACAATTTATTGTACCTTTATCTGAAATTCTTTTATTCCTCATAAATTGTTTTTAAACAATTTATTTACTTTTCAATTATTTTAAATTAACACAATTCGTCATGATCTCTGTACAGATTTAATTTACTAATTAAGTCTCATCACGTACCTTAAATCACATAAATAATAATTAATTTAAATAACCTTGATAATTTTATCAATTAAATTCTCATTTAATATTATTAAAGAAAATCCTGAAAATTCGGATCCTCACATTCTTCCCCCCTTAACAGGATTCCGTCCTCGGAATCATAATTGTCGTACTAATCATACGTATTTTATTCATAGCACATTACTATTCATTTATCTTGATAAATAACAATTTAATTCGTAATAATCATATCTTTCCTCATTAATTTTCATAGCTCACATGGATAACCTCATAATAATCATGACTGTCCAAGTATTCAACTCTTAACTCAATTCACAATTTCTTTGATTTCTCATTCTCAGAAAATTTTATCTCTTTAACCATACTTACTCTTACTCAACTCACTTATTTCATACTCTCTATTACATATAATTTATCTTCTGCACCTTCATCCTTCTCTTCTTAATTTATATTCATGAATCTTCATCACATTCCATAAATCATTCATTAATACTTCTATTATTCGACACTAGGTTTTAAACATTAACCTTTACTCAATTTATCATAATCCCTATTATTTCAAAAATCCTGGATGTCACATTCACCCCTCCTTCATAAAATTTCGTCCTCGAAATTTCTATATTCTCGTACTTCACAATTTCTTTACATTTATTCCACATATCTTTCTTCCCTTCATTTCTCGTAATTATTGTCCATTGCAATTTTCTAATCCATCACACTTCTTACTTTCCTTACTTCACAATTATCGTTTCCATTGTAACGCCCCCAAAATCCCCGCGCTTTCGATGCGGCGGACCTTGTGCGTTAATTTCATACATCTATCGACTTAACCAATGATCCCATAATCATATTGGTTGAAATACTCTTATTTTAGACTATACATTAACAATTTCTCTTAACATTGTCCCTGGATCTTAACTTGATCTCAGTCTCATAAGTATACAAGTATCAACTTGTATTTCATCCGTATAAATGGATAAAACCATATATAATGGTTTAATTTTAACATTAGGATTTAAATATTCTATATACGTCCACTTGTAACGGTCTCATTCGTACTACAAGTATCAATATACAAAGATATCTCTTCATATCAATAATCCTACTTATATGGTATTCAGAATAGTAATAACGAGTTATACCTGGGTTCGAGGAACCTTAACGATGGATTTGACCAGTCAACATCGCTTAGTTCTGTCTCAGATGTACAGCACTCACAAGTTATTTACCGATCCTCATCCAGATAAATAGATCATTATCAATACTATGTTAAATTTTAACAATTCTAGGTTATATCAAAATAAAGACATAACAACATTCTGATGATAATTATTTATATCATTCATTCAATATTCGGTTACATGTTTGTTTGTTCGTATTACAACAGTCATTATGACATATACAAATACAATCAATTTACATGAAAACCTAATCTATGCTGCATCTTTAAGTTCATGATCTTCTTAACGTTCATCTTTAATCTGCAAATAAGGTTTTATTCGCAAGAATGAGCACGACGGCTCAGCAAGTCTAACATACAGCTCATACGCAGTTTATGCTTTCATATAAACTTTAACATGCATTGACTGAACATAATTCTCCATTTAATATCACATATAACTCGCGTTCCAACAATTTATATCACATTGACACACAAAGTGTATAAATCATGTTCGTAAATCGTAAACATAAAACATAACAGTTAGAAGGCTTGTAAACATCAGTTAAAGACTTCACATATCATCTATTGCATAATAATATAACATTATACATCTCATTTATCATTTTAACAATACTAAACAAGTAGCACATAGCAAGAGTTAGAAGACTTGCCTTGAAACCGTTTTAGGGTTTTCCCGGGAAATCGTTAAACGCCTACAAAAAGGGTTACGCGACCCCGAATGTTAGTTTATCAAAATTTTCTTTTGAATAAGTCTTAGAATAACTTAACTAGACTATTTCCATAGGTGGAATTATTTGGAAAAATGTCCAACTCAAAAACTCACTTTTAAGTCACTTTTAAAAAAAATATGCAGCATGTATGGCTGCTAGACCCCGGGTCGATCAAACGGCCACAACTTCTTCATTTTAAAACATTTTTGAGTCGTTCAAAATTTCACGCGTTCGTAACTTCCGTATCTATAACTTTCATTCAGACCAAAGTTCGAGATTCCTTACTGATTTACACATATTTCGCCAGTAATGGGACTGATCTAAAACTGATTCATATTTCTGACATCTTTTACAGTGACAGCCATAACTTTGTCATAAGAAAACATTTTTGGGTGATTCTTGAGTCTAAATTGCTTAGAATTTCATGATCTACAACTTTCATTTAGGTCTCTAAGGCAGATTCAGAAATTAAATTTTCGGAAATTACCAAAAATATTCTGCTAGTATATTAGACTTAGCTTTCTTTGATCCGATTGGTAAAACATGATACCTCAAGCATTAATTTGCTAAGATAACATGTTCTAACACTCCGTATCACTTCATAACATAAAAATAACAAAATCGTAAACCTACTTATGTAAGATTTCATGACTTTTTCTCAAGAACACGAAGAACGAATCGAAGAACACGAAGAACAAAGTTTCATCGTTCTTCGTTTCGACTACTAAAACTTGATGCCACAAGCATTATTTAGCAAGGCCATCATGTTTCATCATCCCATAACACTAAATTACCAAATCATAAACCTACTTATGTAGAAATTATGACTTTTGCTCAAGAACACACGAAGAACACGAAGAACGAAAAATCGTACATGGTAACGACTTATGTTCTTGAGCTTTTGGATTTCATACTTGAAATAATTTGAGCATTATAACTGCTTACATATGTGATTATAACACTTTATAATTGACAAAATTTGGTCATTATAACGACTTGTTTACTTAAATATAACAATTTATAATAATACTCCAGAACATACGAAGAACACGGAGAACGGATAAACCGTACATGGATACGACGTATGTTCTTGAACTTTAAACTATGAAATGAAATTTGACATAACAACGACTTGCTCAAGTCATAAGGAACACGCAGAACGAAAAATCGTACATGGCTACGACTTATGTTCTTGAGCCTCATCGATAAAAATAAACATTACAATAACTAAGAATCGTACCTTTTGTTATTGCAAGCTTTAACTATTTCTTTGCAATTTCCAATACATGAATTATAACTAGGAGTAATAGATATAGAGAGTAATTTTGCTCTTGCAAAAGCTTTGGAAAAAAGATGATGAAATGAATGAGTTTAGCTTCCTATTTATAGGAAAATCAAAGGTCGGGCTAATTTGGTCATTAGTTAAAAAGACCAAGGGCATTTAAGTCTTTTCGCACATTATTTAATTAATAAAACTAAAATAATATCTAGAGTGTGCCAGGCGTGTGCCAGCGTGTGCCAGGCGTGTGCCAGCATGTGCCAGCGTGTGCCAGGCATGCGCCAGCATGTGCCAGCCACACTCTTACCCACTCTTTCTTCCGTTTTCAGCATATCAGATAAATCGCGTACGATTAATTTAAAATATTTCGCATTAGTAATATAAGTTTTAATTACTTATACATATTTTATTCATAAAATACATCATTCAGTATTAATATGATGTCTCGTCTGACCCTCAAAGTTTTTCTTGAATTAATCTCGGATAACCTTCCGTGTATTTTTCTCAAATACACCTACCGGGCGACGCGATTGATAAATTTCTTTCATTCTAGACACTAATTATGATTGAATAATATAATTAGGTATTAATCTGATAAATTTGATTATTCAAATTTAATGTTAACCTATCTCATGATCCGTTTGATGAAAACAATACGGATGAATTAGCAGTTAATTATATAACAGTCTGATTCCAACTAATTTGGTTAACTTCTACTGATTTAAAAATTTGATATTACTGAATTTTGTTCTGAATGAACACTTTTCTGTAAAGTGAAAAGTCCAAAAGACTTGGCACGTTTTTCGGTGAATAGTGTTTTTGACGACCATTTCTCAGAAAATGGTTAGAAGACCAAAAAAAGTCAAAAATAATATTTATTTTTGTCTTTTCCCTATTTTGTCTTATTCCCGACACACTTTTCGAGAAAATCTTTTATTGCTTATTACGCACCGGTGTTGCATACAAACACTGTATCCATCAACGGTTTGATCAAAAACGGAAAGCGTTTTCGTTTGAAGAGCGTTTTACGTTTTATTTTGGAAAAAATATCAGTGGCTCCCTGGTATCTATTCCCCGTATAAATGCTATATCGTGAAATGGAAAAAGTCCAAACGTCGAAAAGAACGTTCAAAAAGATGACAAACGTTTTCTCGTAAATCGTGTCTTTTTCGTCTTTTTCCCCAGAAAATTTTATTGATTCCCTGGCATCTAAACCTCATATTATCACTATGTTGTGAAATGTAAGAAGTCCTACAGATGAAAGAAACAGTTAAACGAATGAAAAACGTCACCTCGTGAATAGTGCTTTTACACGTTTTTCGAGAAAAACTTTTATTGACTGTTACGTGTTTTCAAATCGTGGGAAGGTTGAATCTTGAAACAGAATGTCAATTTGACCTTCACATTTTGCTTAAGGGCCTAGGTTATTTTCTAGGGTTTAGACCCTACGGTTAGGGTTTAGGTTTTAACTCTTTTTCCAATTTAGGTTTTTGCCCTAAATTGACTTCTGATTTTTAATAAGTATTAAGGTTAACTACTTGAACCAAAACACAAAATCCTACACATAGATATTTCATACAACACATTTAAAAGGTCAATTCAAGCTTTACTAATCACATAACATATAGTTTAGGTTAAAGAATTTAACCTCTTAGTTGTATACGATCGTAGTTTCGAGTCGTATATATTCTTTAAGATAGCTCAAGGTATGCTTGAGCAATCAATCTTAGGTTTTGAATTGACAACCTTGCTTAGATCTTGTTAGATCACTTTTGAAATATTTGGGATATTACATTCAACCCAACTTACAGGAATTTCGTCCTCGAAATTAACTTTACAATTACTTTAGTCATTTAATATCATATTTATAAGTGCTATAAATATTCAGGATATTACATTCTCTCCTTCTTATAAGAATTTCGTCCTCGAAATTATAATATAATCATCTTATTCAATATGAATTTTCTAAATTCATCTTTTACTCACATTAAACCTCCAATACTTTGATTAGGTCTGAACAATGTTCACTTATCTCTACATATTTCCTTTCATAACTCTAGGTTTTAAACCTCTTTTCATACTTGACATTCAGTCTCATTCTTCCTTTATCTTGGATTCTTCTCACTTATACAGCGGTCAATCAAGACCTTTACCTTATTCAAAAACTATGAATACTATATAACCCATAATTTTTTTAAATCATCATCCGGACTGGAAAACCATATCTTGTGTAGCAATCAATTAAGATTGAGAACACTTCATACTTTGTGTAGCAATCAATTAAGATTGAGAACACCATACATTGTGTAACAATCAATTAAGATCGAGAACACACATACGTTGTACTTTAGGTGATCAGCCTGTCGTACCATATAAGACGCGGTTTATTGCGTCTATCGAATTCCTACGTCCGTTCTTTTTTCATAACCAAAGGTGTCTAGCCGAAACAATTGGCATTGACTCATATTTAAACCATTCAAACTTTTTGAAAAGCAATTTTATGACTGTATACCGCACCTTGCAAAGTGCGTTGATGACTCATCATGTATCATCTTCACGCCAGGCTAAATGGGGTGTTGATGAATAAATCATTTTTTATTCTTCACATTAAATCCGTCTAGCCAAAACAATTAGCATAGACATATGAATAACATAGCAAGTGAAGAACTAACAAAATTTTCCAGTTCAACTAGTGAACCACTCTTTTCAAAGGCACACAAGTGCGAATATAACCATGAAGATCTAGCATAGCTAGAAGATTTTTTTTTTGAAATACCCTCAATCCTCTATCTTTTCCATTATTCTCTAACCATAACACAAGTTTTTCAAATATATAGTAATATAGTAAACTGATTGGTTGTATTAAACCAAGTACAAACAAATATATTAGTTCCCCTTCTCATCAACACGGAATTGAAATGTCTCAGCGCACATTGGTACTGATCAATATCGCACTGAATAGACAAATCGTAGCCGCATCTCACAAGTCGGTTCGACTAACATATCATAGCCCAAGTCCATAACAAGGTTCGTTCGCTCAGTAACTAACATACAAATATTTTTAAAACTATAGTTATGACGTAACAACTACTAACTAGTCAATATACATATGAGAAAAGAATCACCTTCTCAAAATATATACAAAGAAGAGTTTGACATAAGATTTTAATTTACTTATCAATATAGCAAACTGAGTTATTCCTCCACCCAAGAACTAATGAATCAGTTCCCCGTCTCATCAACACTATCCTCAAATGATTTCATTCAGTGTGTAACCCGCTTTGAGAACACTGACCATGAATCATTCATACCAACAGTGTAGTTAGATCGGTTCTCTGAAGCATATTAAACTCTTTCCCATACAAGAGAGTCGTCCTACTCAGTTTTACTAATATGAGTTTTCAATTGAAATCCCTAATCGTTCTATAACTATCTTAGTCACTTTCTTCTCTTAATTCATTCCTTCATCATTTACATTCCTTATGAGTTTACTCATCTCTTTTCTTAGGTATAATTACATAACATACCATACACACCATTTCATTTTTTTGAAATAGTTTCACACAAAAACTAATAAGATTATTTTATCTTATTGTTTGCTTTGAGAACTCATTAAGAGTCCATTTATCTTCAGATATTCTCGTAAAGAGTTTATCTTTATTCATTATATTTCTTTGCACATAATAATTTTTATGTATTAAGATTTAATAAGATTTATGCATATCTTTTAATTATCTATGGACCCTTCACAAGTCCATTTCTTTTTAATCCATCAGATTATACTCCAAGGTACTTGTTACCTCAAAACTATAATCCACTGCTCTGATACCAACTGTAACGCCCCCAAAATCCCCGCGCTTTCGATGCGGCGGACCTTGTGCGTTAATTTCATACATCTATCGACTTAACCAATGATCCCATAATCATATTGGTTGAAATACTCTTATTTTAGACTATACATTAACAATTTCTCTTAACATTGTCCCTGGATCTTAACTTGATCTCAGTCTCATAAGTATACAAGTATCAACTTGTATTTCATCCGTATAAATGGATAAAACCATATATAATGGTTTAATTTTAACATTAGGATTTAAATATTCTATATACGTCCACTTGTAACGGTCTCATTCGTACTACAAGTATCAATATACAAAGATATCTCTTCATATCAATAATCCTACTTATATGGTATTCAGAATAGTAATAACGAGTTATACCTGGGTTCGAGGAACCTTAACGATGGATTTGACCAGTCAACATCGCTTAGTTCTGTCTCAGATGTACAGCACTCACAAGTTATTTACCGATCCTCATCCAGATAAATAGATCATTATCAATACTATGTTAAATTTTAACAATTCTAGGTTATATCAAAATAAAGACATAACAACATTCTGATGATAATTATTTATATCATTCATTCAATATTCGGTTACATGTTTGTTTGTTCGTATTACAACAGTCATTATGACATATACAAATACAATCAATTTACATGAAAACCTAATCTATGCTGCATCTTTAAGTTCATGATCTTCTTAACGTTCATCTTTAATCTGCAAATAAGGTTTTATTCGCAAGAATGAGCACGACGGCTCAGCAAGTCTAACATACAGCTCATACGCAGTTTATGCTTTCATATAAACTTTAACATGCATTGACTGAACATAATTCTCCATTTAATATCACATATAACTCGCGTTCCAACAATTTATATCACATTGACACACAAAGTGTATAAATCATGTTCGTAAATCGTAAACATAAAACATAACAGTTAGAAGGCTTGTAAACATCAGTTAAAGACTTCACATATCATCTATTGCATAATAATATAACATTATACATCTCATTTATCATTTTAACAATACTAAACAAGTAGCACATAGCAAGAGTTAGAAGACTTGCCTTGAAACCGTTTTAGGGTTTTCCCGGGAAATCGTTAAACGCCTACAAAAAGGGTTACGCGACCCCGAACGTTAGTTTATCAAAATTTTCTTTTGAATAAGTCTTAGAATAACTTAACTAGACTATTTCCATAGGTGGAATTATTTGGAAAAATGTCCAACTCAAAAACTCACTTTTAAGTCACTTTTAAAAAAAATATGCAGCATGTATGGCTGCTAGACCCCGGGTCGATCAAACGGCCACAACTTCTTCATTTTAAAACATTTTTGAGTCGTTCAAAATTTCACGCGTTCGTAACTTCCATATCTATAACTTTCATTCAGACCAAAGTTCGAGATTCCTTACTGATTTACACATATTTCGCCAGTAATGGGACTGATCTAAAACTGATTCATATTTCTGACATCTTTTACAGTGACAGCCATAACTTTGTCATAAGAAAACATTTTTGGGTGATTCTTGAGTCTAAATTGCTTAGAATTTCATGATCTACAACTTTCATTTAGGTCTCTAAGGCAGATTCAGAAATTAAATTTTCGGAAATTACCAAAAATATTCTGCTAGTATATTAGACTTAACTTTCTTTGATCCGATTGGTAAAACATGATACCTCAAACATTAATTTGCTAAGATAACATGTTCTAACACTCCGTATCACTTCATAACATAAAAATAACAAAATCGTAAACCTACTTATGTAAGATTTCATGACTTTTTCTCAAGAACACGAAGAACGAATCGAAGAACACGAAGAACAAAGTTTCATCGTTCTTCGTTTCGACTACTAAAACTTGATGCCACAAGCATTATTTAGCAAGGCCATCATGTTTCATCATCCCATAACACTAAATTACCAAATCATAAACCTACTTATGTAGAAATTATGACTTTTGCTCAAGAACACACGAAGAACACGAAGAACGAAAAATCGTACATGGTAACGACTTATGTTCTTGAGCTTTTGGATTTCATACTTGAAATAATTTGAGCATTATAACTGCTTACATATGTGATTATAACACTTTATAATTGACAAAATTTGGTCATTATAACGACTTGTTTACTTAAATATAACAATTTATAATAATACTCCAGAACATACGAAGAACACGGAGAACGGATAAACCGTACATGGATACGACGTATGTTCTTGAACTTTAAACTATGAAATGAAATTTGACATAACAACGACTTGCTCAAGTCATAAGGAACACGCAGAACGAAAAATCGTACATGGCTACGACTTATGTTCTTGAGCCTCATCGATAAAAATAAACATTACAATAACTAAGAATCGTACCTTTTGTTATTGCAAGCTTTAACTATTTCTTTGCAATTTCCAATACATGAATTATAACTAGGAGTAATAGATATAGAGAGTAATTTTGCTCTTGCAAAAGCTTTGGAAAAAAGATGATGAAATGAATGAGTTTAGCTTCCTATTTATAGGAAAATCAAAGGTCGGGCTAATTTGGTCATTAGTTAAAAAGACCAAGGGCATTTAAGTCTTTTCGCACATTATTTAATTAATAAAACTAAAATAATATCTAGAGTGTGCCAGGCGTGTGCCAGCGTGTGCCAGGCGTGTGCCAGCATGTGCCAGCGTGTGCCAGGCATGCGCCAGCATGTGCCAGCCACACTCTTACCCACTCTTTCTTCCGTTTTCAGCATATCAGATAAATCGCGTACGATTAATTTAAAATATTTCGCATTAGTAATATAAGTTTTAATTACTTATACATATTTTATTCATAAAATACATCATTCAGTATTAATATGATGTCTCGTCTGACCCTCAAAGTTTTTCTTGAATTAATCTCGGATAACCTTCCGTGTATTTTTCTCAAATACACCTACCGGGCGACGCGATTGATAAATTTCTTTCATTCTAGACACTAATTATGATTGAATAATATAATTAGGTATTAATCTGATAAATTTGATTATTCAAATTTAATGTTAACCTATCTCATGATCCGTTTGATGAAAACAATACGGATGAATTAGCAGTTAATTATATAACAGTCTGATTCCAACTAATTTGGTTAACTTCTACTGATTTAAAAATTTGATATTACTGAATTTTGTTCTGAATGAACACTTTTCTGTAAAGTGAAAAGTCCAAAAGACTTGGCACGTTTTTCGGTGAATAGTGTTTTTGACGACCATTTCTCAGAAAATGGTTAGAAGACCAAAAAGTCAAAAATAATATTTATTTTTGTCTTTTCCCTATTTTGTCTTATTCCCGACACACTTTTCGAGAAAATCTTTTATTGCTTATTACGCACCGGTGTTGCATACAAACACTGTATCCATCAACGGTTTGATCAAAAACGGAAAGCGTTTTCGTTTGAAGAGCGTTTTACGTTTTATTTTGGAAAAAATATCAGTGGCTCCCTGGTATCTATTCCCCGTATAAATGCTATATCGTGAAATGGAAAAAGTCCAAACGTCGAAAAGAACGTTCAAAAAGATGACAAACGTTTTCTCGTAAATCGTGTCTTTTTCGTCTTTTTCCCCAGAAAATTTTATTGATTCCCTGGCATCTAAACCTCATATTATCACTATGTTGTGAAATGTAAGAAGTCCTACAGATGAAAGAAACAGTTAAACGAATGAAAAACGTCACCTCGTGAATAGTGCTTTTACACGTTTTTCGAGAAAAACTTTTATTGACTGTTACGTGTTTTCAAATCGTGGGAAGGTTGAATCTTGAAACAGAATGTCAATTTGACCTTCACATTTTGCTTAAGGGCCTAGGTTATTTTCTAGGGTTTAGACCCTACGGTTAGGGTTTAGGTTTTAACTCTTTTTCCAATTTAGGTTTTTGCCCTAAATTGACTTCTGATTTTTAATAAGTATTAAGGTTAACTACTTGAACCAAAACACAAAATCCTACACATAGATATTTCATACAACACATTTAAAAGGTCAATTCAAGCTTTACTAATCACATAACATATAGTTTAGGTTAAAGAATTTAACCTCTTAGTTGTATACGATCGTAGTTTCGAGTCGTATATATTCTTTAAGATAGCTCAAGGTATGCTTGAGCAATCAATCTTAGGTTTTGAATTGACAACCTTGCTTAGATCTTGTTAGATCACTTTTGAAATATTTGGGATATTACATCCATTATCACTCACACTTAAATAATACTACCCCATCCTACCATCCAATCTTCATAAGAGTAGAGGAATTCAAAAATTTTATTTTGAAAAACTTTCATGATATGCTGAATGAACATTTATCCCGGTTTACAGTACTTCGCTCCCCGAGTACTTCATACTGCAAACCCTGACAGTGGATCAGTCTGTCATTAAAGTGGTGTAAATTTAATCCGTAATTTGGCACGCCAGTAGAACAATCTGTAATGCCAGTGTTTTCTTATGCCAGGTGACCATTCGATCAACCTGCAACATTCTTAATCTCTTTGTTCATCTCAGCGTTAGGATTCATTCAAAAGTAATTTGATTGGTTATAACTTTTAAAGAATATGAATTCAATATTTTACAAAAATTGTCTAGCTGAATCAATAGCTCAGGCTTATATTTCTTCAACGCTTGTCTAGCCGGATCAATTAGCATAGACTTACTTTTAACAATTTATAACTCGCAGAAATTTTTAAAACATTCATCACGTCAAAACTTTTCAAAACGTCTAGCCGAGTCAAATGGCATTGACCTATAGCTTTGACATACTTTTATAAATCAAAATCATTTATGACTTCATATTACCGCATCATTTTGACAGTACGTTGAGAATTCCGTCGTTAACAATTCCTACACCATAAACCATACTTTATGATGTTGAATCATCTTATAACGAAATAGTACCGTACCGTCTCAATAACACGTTGAGCATTCCGTCATTCATCACATCTACACTGGGCTAAAAGGTGTGTGGATGATTCTTTTGAAATACATTTTGATGTAAAAACATTTTTGTCTAGCCGAGACAAGTAGCATAGACACTTTTTAAATCGCTTAAAAATTTCATTTATATTTTTCAAAGCACATACATGCCAAATCAACTTGAGGCCAAAATTTTTGAAGTCTAGCAAGGCTAGAAGAATGGGAATATCCTAAACTCCCTAACATTTTTAACACATCTGCCACCTTCGTTTCTTTCACTTAATTATATCATTCATTGTTAGGACTAGTGTTATTTATCATATTAAAATTTCTATCTACTCCAATTTTTCTATACCCCCGTATAGTTCATCAAACTTGCCACACATTATGAGTCCAGGAACTTACCACAAGAATATGAGTTTTAAAGCTTGTCCTAGCAATATGTAGTCTGAGAACATATCAAAGACTGTCCATATACTGAGGGGCTCAAAACATACCATACCAATATGAGTCACGGACTTACCATATGCATGAGTTTTAAGAACTCGTGCCTAAATTTAATATTATCTATCTATTAAAACTGCTAGCGCGACTCTAACATTTCAATGATTATCACATAATAACTGGGTAAACACAAATCCTCTGCCCATACAAAGGATTGTGCAATTCAGTCACTACGTGAGTCTTCAATTGAAATTTCCGTACCCAGACTTCTACCCCCTTATCATAACCTTTCTGTCATTCATGGCTCATCATTCTCTGAATTCTTCTTGTACTATTTCATAGTACCATATCTTTTTATAACATTAAAATATGCATTTTCGACCATTAACATGTCTCTCTGTTATTTCCCATTTTCACTTGATCCCATCATAATCTTGCTTCACAACCTACTTCTTACTCGCTTCCCTTATCTTATGATCGTATCGTAGTACGATCCTCTCACTGTTCATGATCATGTTATTATGATCTCTTTCCTATTATTTTTGGATTACCTTGTCGTCTTTATTACTTAAATCAGGTGTCCCCTGATTTTCCTTGAAATTCATCTTTGAATCATTTCAATTATTCTCTTTCAATTATGTTCTTAATTGAACTTATAAAATTTTCTCAATTCATTACTTTTATTCAGATCTTTCTTAACATCTTTATCTCTTCCTTATAATCTTATCTCTTTCATATTTCCTTTACTTTAATCAATATCTGAAATTTGCATTTCTTAACTTACATCTTTCTATTTCAATTCCCCCCCATGTTCCTCAAACTTATCACGTATTTGGACTCAGGAACTTACCATAATCACATGGTTAAGGAGCTTGTCCTAGTCAGGCCATAGTCGCCCATTCGCTAAAGGGGCTCCACCATACAATCATGAGTCACGAGCTTACTATACGCTTGGGTTTTCAGAACACGCAACTATCTTTACTCTTTCTTACTTAGGTTATAGCCTAAGGTATCATTTACCTAAGGTTTTTAACCTCTAGCTCTGATACCAACTGTAACGGCCCCGAAATTCGACCCACTTTATTCCCTTAAATCTTGTATTTAATAAACATTATTTTCATTACGTCCAAATTTCGGTCCATTAATAAATCTTTCATCTCCTAAATTGATCCATTATTTAATTTTAAAATCATCAATTATCAAAATTCTCATATAAATTTTTTTTTTCTTTCTTTATTCAATCATTGTATTAAAATATTTGGATATTTAAAATCCTTACATCTGGATCCTAGTCCCTGAATCGCAACCTTAACTTTTTTCTTTCTTTCACTTGTATCATAAAGCTCGGCATTCAAATTTTAATACCATTCGTATCCATACAAATATTCCTTGTATCATCATTCGTAATCAAACATATAATAATTTCTACCGTAACAATTATCCTGACCAATCACAGTTCATAGTTGAACTTTTATCATATCCATATTCAACTTACATATACATACAATTCCTCACAGTAATTTAATAAATTTCTCACATTGAATTATAATATTAACAATATAACAGTCACGTTTTCTACCTTCTAAGCAATTCATCTCTAACATAATCCAATCTTGAATTTCATTTCTTTCCTGCAAAAATGTTTATTAAGCAAGTAATGAGCACAACGGCTCAGCAAGTTCAACAGCTGTACTTCACGTAGCACATACTTTATCATGCTTGGTGTGTGTCATACATCATGTGCTTGTGCTTCTACTATAGCAATATATCTCATATATATTCATATCATTGCACAAAATACACATTGTGGTCATATTAATCACGTATCACGTAACACATAATTTGTATGCAGTTAAAACAAGAATTACATATCATAACGTTTCAATATTTATCATAAAAGGGACTAAAGAACTTGTCTGGCGTCCAGTTATTTAAATTGATAGCTCAAATTCTTAACTCGATCAACCTATGATCATAAAATAATCAAATAATAATTACTTATCTCTTTATGATATTAATTTACTTAATTAATATCATCTCTGAGCCAATTATTAATTTATATGGTTAATTATATTAACGTCGTCCCTTAAAATATTAACATAACTTAATATTTAATGCCTTCACTACGGACAACCCGGCTTATCGGATAAATTTTAACATATCTGGGTGTCCCAAAAATTTTATTTAACCATTTTCTAAATGGTAACCTTATTAGATTAATATTTAAACATTTAAATATTAATCCCCAATGTTTAATACTTTTACAAAAATATTAAATTTAATGCCCAAACATCATTTCTATATTTTTAGTATTTTTCTATAATTTTCTATGATTTTTAAACAATTTTTAAACATTTATTTTAATTAAAAAAACTAATTCTGGGGGCATTTTGGTAATTTACCGCGGCTTTAGGGACATAACCGGAATTTTCCGGAAAGTCCAAGGTCATTTATGTAATTTTCACGGCCTACAGGACACGCTGGACATTTTTCGGAAAGTTCAGGGGTAAATTCGTAATTTCCCCAACGTTAGGACATAATTAGTATTAACGGAAATGGTCAGGGGTAAAAAGGTATTTTCCGCGTCGAAAACCGCGGCCACGCATTGCGCGGACGTTTCCTTCTCATTCCAAAACGACGTCGTTCGCAGGCTTCTTCCGGAAACTTCCGCCTGTCTAAACGACGTCGTTCGCCCTGCGGATTTTGGTCGCGCGCATGGCGCGGACCACCCCCAGCCGCGGCCTAAAACGGCGTCGTTTTGGCCCCGGCTTCCGGAAGTCAAAATTTTTATTTTCTTTTTCCTTCGCGAACAGTGCATCATCTTCCCAAAATACCTCATTTTACTTCAAATTTTTTCCAACAAACTCGTTCCAAAAATCATATCATTAACATATCTTCATCCGAAAATTATATAGAATAATCTTCTTAATTATTTACTAATTTTCTACAAAATTATTTTACCACCAATAAATATAAAATAAATCAAATAAATTAATTTATACCTTCAAAAATCCTTTCCTTGAAGCTTAACCACCTTCCTTTGATGTCCCAAAAACCTCCCTTCTTGATGGTGGCTATGGAGTCTTACGGTGGAAGTGGTGGTCGGTGATGGAAGCTATGGTGGAGAAGAGAGAAAAATATTTGGATGAGTTTTTGTTTTTATTTTTGTTTTTCCCCACATTTGCATGCTTTCTTTCTTTCCTTTTTATAACCAAACATCTCTTAACAAATTTTAAAAATCAGATCACTTCCACCGCCTTACCGCTCTTCCCCTCATCCGAAATAGCAACAATTTAAGCATAATTAAATATTTAAATACATTACGTAATTATTTCATGTAATAAATATTTTATATGAAATATATAAAATATTTATTTTAATTCACCAAAAATCATAACGTGATTTATGAGTAATATTAATACCTTTTTCGGTATTTTATTTGACAAATTTTGTACACACATAATGACATGCATGTAATTATTTGAGGTAATTTATACCTCCAAAAATCATAAAATAAATCATAGGACATATAAAAATTATTTTTCATAATTTTTCGCTTCGTTACTTGGACAACATATTACATTAACATGTTTACATTTCTGAAATATTATTTTTCATAAAAGTCATAATAATTCCATTATACATAAATATAATTTTTATTAACTTAAAACATTCCTTGTTCTTATTTATTATTTCATTTCTTGAATATTTACCATAATTTCTTTATATATAAACTATATAATTTAATATTATATAATTTATATAATTACATTCTCCTTTTAAATAATTTCTTAATTTCCTCCAACTTTATTCCATTTAATCACCTTATATAAATTACATAATTATTCTTATATAATTTATATAATTATTATTTCTTCATACCTTATTCTAATTTCCTTATATAAATTATATAATTATTAGTATATAATTTATATAATTACCTTTCTTTCTCAATAAATTTCTAAAATTCCTCCATAAATCCTAATAAATTTAAAATCAATAACTACAATTTTTACTAACTTCCTCATAATTAATGAAATTTATAATTTTTATCAATTAAACATAACACACATATATAAATGTATATATATAAATATATACATATCTAATTCTTGTATTTCACATTACCACATACATTATTAAATCATAATTTCTACATTTCTATAACAATTTAATTGTACAATTTATTGTACCTTTATCTGAAATTCTTTTATTCCTCATAAATTGTTTTTAAACAATTTATTTACTTTTCAATTATTTTAAATTAACACAATTCGTCATGATCTCTGTACAGATTTAATTTACTAATTAAGTCTCATCACGTACCTTAAATCACATAAATAATAATTAATTTAAATAACCTTGATAATTTTATCAATTAAATTCTCATTTAATATTATTAAAGAAAATCCTGAAAATTCGGATCCTCACAATCACCATCACTGTACAAATTTAATTTATCAATTAAATCATATCACATACCTTAAATCACATAAATAATAATTAATTTAAATAACCTTGATAATTTTATCAATTAAATTCTTATTTAATTTTTTATTAAAGAAATTCTGAAAATTCGGATCCTCACATTCTTCCCCCCTTAACAGGATTCCGTCCTCGGAATCATAATTGTCGTGATATTCATACGAATTTCATTTCTAGCACCTTGCTATACCTTTATCTTGATGAATAACAATTAAATCCATAATAATTATTTTTACCTCTTTAATATCCATAACTTACATGGATAACCTCATAAAATCATAATCGTCAGAATATTCAATTATTAAATCACATTCACAATTTCTTTGTGACTATAAAGCCTTAACTCTTTCCTTGATGTATTTATCAAGATATGTTCTCATTTTTCAAAAACTTTCTTTTTCTCTAATCGTACTTATCCTTACTTAACCAACTTATTTCATACCTTCTATTACACTTCATTTATACTCTGTACATTCATCCTTTTCTTCTTAATTCACAATCATAATCTTCTTCATATTTCTTAATTCATTCTTTATTACCTCCATTATTCAACATTAGATTTTAAATACTAACCTTTACTTGATTTATCATAATCCTTATTTAGAATTATTCTAAAATTCCTGGGGTATCACAAAACCTAAAGGGTCACACCATAAAAAGAATATATATATATATATATTAGAAGTATATGACATAATGATAATAATAAATTAAGTGAATTTAATTTATGCTATGGAGATATAATAAATTAAATAGTTTAATATTTATAAATATGTAAATAATTAAGAGAAGTCTTATTAGATAGTTTAAGAATTAATGAATAACTAGTAGAATTATTATAAATAATTAAGTTCTTAAATGGTTTGAAAATTATAATTGTTATAAAAAATTAATTTAGTTCCTAATTAGATTAGGAGTTAAATTAAAACTATACTCCTAAAGAGTTTATAAGGGTTGAGAAAATCTATAAGTAAGAGGGGTCTTGTTATAGATTGGGGTTACTCACATTTTTTGTAAGTATTGGAGAATACTTCTAATAATTTTATACATCTAAGGAGTTAGATAGAAAGAGAATTAAGGCTGGCCACCTAAGGTTTGGAAAAACATTACCTATATCTTGAATTAATAATCTCTTGATGGATCACCTCTAGAGGCTACACGATTGGGTAGCTAACATTGGTCCGTAAATTCATTCAAGAAACACGAAGGATATTATAGGTGAACTCGTACTTGTTCAAGAAGTTGAGTTTATAAATGTATAATCTTTTATCCTTCCTCAATTAATAAGTATCGCATAAGAAAGATTTTGGAATTTGGTTTGTAGAATTTTTTTAAATATATATAATTTATGCCTTATTTTCCACTTTGTTATATAATTTGATTATATATATGTACTATTTTTGCAAACCAACAGTGCATAGGTGCACAAGGTGAGCAAATGTGCTTGTGAATGATAAGTCCTTAAAGGTTGTAGGAACTTGTTTTGTAAAAGAGTTTTAAGTGTAAACCAAGTTAATTAATAAAAAAAAGTCTCCAATATTAGTTGATATTGAGCATGGATTAGACCACTAGAAAAAGATGTTAGGGACTAAATCACGTAAAAATCTCTTGTGTTCATGTTATTGATTGTTTGACTTTAGTTGTTTATTTCATGCTTCAATTTTAAATTGTAAAACACAATCCTAATACTTGAACATATATATTTCATCAGAAAAATATTTATTCCAACTCAGGACATCATTTGATAATAAAAAAAAAATATTTCCAAAATTACTATAGCAAACAGTTTCCAGTAGAGTTGATAAAATTGTAATCCAACGAGCTAAATACAGTAATGCAACATACTGCACTCTTACAGAAAGTTTTTGACTGCTTATTTGTATTGCAAAAAATTGATATCGTTACTCCACAGTTATTCAACCCACCTCTTCTAAATGTGCCTATTTGAATTGTAATTGGTTTTAGAGCTTGACTCTACTAATCTTGGTCTTAAAGGTGACTTGTAGGGAAATATTTTATTATGACATAATTCAATAACAATATTCAAGAAGGACAATCAACCGATAGGCCTCTATTGCGACTTAGAACTGAGAACTACAACTTATGAAAATTCCTCATGAGGATTTATCTCAAAAAAGATCCTTGAGAATGGTGGGTTATTGAGAATAGACAGGTTATTCCACGAAAGAATGATGGTACTCCAAAGACATTAATGGAGATGGACTCAACCAACTTCTACATGACTTTATATGATAGCAATAATACACTCCATTGTGGTATGGTGCAATCCGAGATTGATAAAGTGTCTTCATACAACACGGGTAAAGAGATACGGGATACCTTGAAAGTAATCCATAAAGGAACATCAAAAGTTAGAGAAGTCAAGCTTAGTATGCTCATGCATGATTATGAAATGTTCAAGCTTGAGAAAAAAGAAAACATTAAGAAAGCACAAACAAGATTTTTAGTACTTATAAATTCCTTAAAGCTACTTGGCAAATCAATTTAAAAAAGTAAGATCAACCATAAGCTACTTCAGGCTATGCCCAAAAGGTTTGCATCTAAAGTAACTACTATTCAAGATTCTCATAATATTTCTTCTACGGATACATTAACATTATTTAGTAAATTAGAAGAATTTGAACAACAATTAAAGAGATACGATGACGAGGTGAAAACTCCTTGAAAGAATGTATTAGCTCTAAATGCATGAAATGAGGAGGAACTTGATGATGACTCAAATGAGAAGATTGTAATGATCTCAAGGAAGCTAAAAGGGTTACTACAAAGGAAGAACAAAAGAAAGAATGCTAGGCCTCAAACAAGTTCAAGGGAAAGCAAAGTGAAGACACATGCTTTGAATGTGAACATCTAGGTCGTTTCAAAAAGGATTGCTTTCAATTAAAGAACAAAGGAAAATCAAACTTCAAAAACAACAAAAAGAACAAAGCACTAGTTTCTTTGAGTGATGATGAGTCTAGCGTGGAAGTTGATGTAAATGATGAAATATCTCAAGTGTGCTTCATGGGAGTTGAACACGAATATAGCGAGGTAACTATTTTCGATTATGAATTTTTGAAATAAGAAAATGAAAAATGAAAAGAGAAAAATATGTATTTAAAAGATTTAATAAATAGAGTGAAGTTGATACATTAATTGAGAAAAAGAAAGAAATTGAAACTCCTTTACAAAAGAGAATAATTTTAATTGTTAAGATTGATTATTTAGAAATAATAATAAAATTCTTTATAACAAAGTAAAACATTTGAATGGTGAAATTGAAAAGTTAACAAATAAAATAAAAATGAGAGATATTTGTATTGATGCCTTTAATGATAATACGCATACAAAATAAAATAATAATGATGAATTATAAGAAGAAATAAAATCATTGAAATCATCATTAACCAAGTTTGTTCAAGGGGAAAGAAAACTTAACTATCATGTTGGGTAAATAAAGACCTAGTTATGAAAAATAAGGAATTGGTTATAATTCAATACATAAAAAGAGTGATGTAAACATATTAAAATATAGATCACATTTTAAATTAAACTATTGCTCTCCTTTTACAACTTGAAAAATTATGGCACTAAAGGGCATTTAGACGTTAACTGTAAAAAGAAAATTAAGAAGGTATAGATTAAGAAAAATGATTTGTATGCTACTAGCACAAGTGGCCCAAAAATATATGGGCACCAAAAAGATAAACTGTATTCTTATTGTAGGTTTGCCTAAATGCAAAAGTTTCTTCATAAAAATGGGTATTAGGTAGTGGATGCTCTCGCTACATGACAGGCAATAAGTTAAAATTCTTAGAGCTATCTCTTAAAAAGAAAAATGGAATAGTAACGTTTGGAGGCAACCGAACTTCTGAGATAATAGATAAAGATAAAATAAGTAATAGTAAGATAAAAATTGATAATGTCGAAGGTCTAGAATTTAATCTCACAAGTGTTAGTAAATTAATAAGTAGTGGTCATCAAGTTAAATTTGAAAAATATAAATATTTTATTTTTCATGGTATTGACAATGTTATTCTAGTTGCACACAGGGAAGGGAATATATATACTCTTGATTTTGAGCAACATGAGGAAATGTGTCTTTCATCCATACATGATGAAGCTAACTTATGGCACAAAAGGTCGCAATATGTTCATATGAAGTTGATAAATAAGATGTCAACCAAAAATATTGTGAAAAGTTTGCTAAAAATAAATTATGAAAAGAAAGGTATATGTGTTTCATGTTAACTTGATAAACAAGTAAGAACATCTTTTATTGCAAAGAATAAGGTATCAACTTCTTCTCCCCGAGAGCTTCTACATCTTTATTTATTTGTATCGGAAAGGCATGCTAGTTTAAATGGTAAATTTTATGCTTTTGTTATAGTCGATGATTATTCTAGATATATTTGGGTTACGTTTCCTATATCTGAGAATGAAGCTTTCAGAGATTTTGAAAGACTTATAAAAAATTTGGAGACAAGGTACAATCTCAAGCTCATAAGAATAAGGAGTGATCATGGTAGGTGTCGACGCCGGGTTTTTTATGTCGCTTTTATGTCCCTCTTTTCAAGTTTGAAATCCCTTTTTCTTTTCATCTCATTTCGTAAAAGGGTGATTTTGGGAAAAGGTCGGCTTGAGTGTCGACGGGATTTGAAAGATCGATTTTATGATAAGCCAATTGACCAGAGTCGCCAGTTGGTATATTTGCAATGGATGTACCAACTCATCCAAGTTTTAGTTTTCGTAATCGTAATGGCTCATATGTGACTCCTAATTAATTGGTCCACGAACCGAGATTCATAGAGTTCGGGGCTTACTTAAGCGAGGGGAAGGTGTTAGGCACCCCCTGACTTCCGTGAAACACGGTTACCACTATCCTGATGCTTTCCTTTTCTTTAAATCCTAAAATGTGTGTGTGTGTGTGTGCCTATGAAAATCGTTGGAATGCTTTATATCTGAAAGTACTTCTGAAATCTCGTTAACCCTATGCACGAAGGATTCGATTCGTTTTGAAAAGTTCAAGCTTTCATTTTTTGATAACAAAATATTTAATGATGACATTTGTGAAATAAGGTTTTTGAATCCTTCATCAAATAGGAATGTAGCTCATCCGATACTTCTAGTTTTAACTTCGAAGACAATTAATTTAGTGCGTGCTTTATTTTGAAAGCGCTTCAGAATCTCGTTAACCCTATGCACGAAATATTTAAATTAATCGAAAAGTTCATTTTTATTGTTTTTGTTTTGATAATAAAACCGATGATATTTTGTAAAACATATTTTTCAAACCATTCATCAAATAGGAATAAAGTTTATCCGACAATTACAATTTTAGCCTACAGATGATTTAATATCCTAGTTTGCTTGATTTTATGAAAAGCTTTATCATTTCATTCCAAAATCATTTTCTCGTGTCGAAAGGGAAAATCAAGCATTAAAATGACGTTGGAGCTATTTGTGGGCATGTAATCCGTCTAAATAGCTCTCAAACACCCACAATCACATATTTCACTATTACGGGACCTTAAACTCGATTTTTGGTATCGATATCGTTTTAAGGCTTAAAATTTACATATTTACAATAAAGGCGCATCGCGATCGCTACATCTAAAAGTAGGTTATAAAATGACTAAAAGGATATCATCGAGAGGTTAGGAGGAGATTTCATCCGCAATAAATCCTCCCTAACCGACCCTAATCCATAGATCTAAAACATATATCGACTACATCGGATCTAATTTCAAAATACACAAAATCAAAATATTTAAATCGCAATGCACCAAAAACTTTGGATCCACAGTAGATCCACCCAACAAATGCACTAATATTAGATCTATAACAACTTAAACAATAAAATGAAATAAGAACTAGATCTAACTAGATTAAAATCACAAATGCTATAAACTCAGATTTTCGCATTTCAAATGATGAAATAAATACTTTAACATTTGGAGATCACATAGGATACAATATATGGTGTAAAGATTGAACAGCAAATGAAAGAACTCTCACTTTTCTCTCAACCCGTAGCTCTCTCTCTCTCTTTTCTCTCGTTTGACGCCATTTTTTTTCCTCTTCTTCTCAGATGAAAACTGGACGCAGTATAGGTCTTTGGAGGTAGCCGCAGGTGCATCTACGGCCACCTGCGGCTGCCTGTTGTTGCCGTCTGAGCCGTTGCCTCGGCTGCCGTATGTTTCCTCAAGCCACGAAAACGTCAAATTATCGTTGGCCACAGATGCATCTGCTGTCGCCAGGCTTCCTTTTCTCGATTCTCGTGTCATTGATGTTGGCCATTCATTTCTCGCTGGAAGGCTCGTATTTTGTAATTCGGGAATCGCTGGGAGACGTGCCATATATTTTCGGGAGGCTTGCTCGGAAGGTTGTGACTTGATATAAAAATTGCTCTTGTGCTTGGCTCCCAGGGGGCGCTGCCCCCTTACACCCCCGCCAGCTCACCGACGAGCTGGGCAGTCGCTCGCTCAAAAAGACTTTGTACCGTTCTGTGATCAAAAGGGAATTAACCATGAATTATCCACTCCAAGTACACCTCAACAAAATGGGGCGGTGGAATGAAATAATAGAACATTACAAGAAACAACTTGAACATTATTACAAAAGAGTAAGCTTCCAAAGAAATTTTGGGTTAAAGTGATAAATACATCATGTTATGTTCTTAATAGAGTACTTATTAATCCTATTCTTCTTAAAACACACTACAAAAAAAGCGATCATTGCCAACGATATTAATGCCGACGGTGTTAGTATCGTCGCTAATGATCTCATAAATGATGAGTATGCCATCACGAATAACCGCCATCGGCAATGTGACTGTCCCCTCAAAATCCAACATGGTGGTCGACGGCGGACCATCGGTAATGATGTGATGCCATCATTAATGACTTTATTTTTGGCGCAAAAAATTCCCAGGGAGGGAAACTACATGGGCGATGGAGTAGGTGTCATTATCAACGGCAATGTCTTCGCCAATGAGATTTTTACTATGTGGTCAATATCGACAGCATTGCCATCAATAATGACTTTTTTTTTCCATCGAGAATGAGTTTTTGGGGTTTTTTGTCCAGCACTTCCTCTTCCCTCCCCATTTCCATTTCTCCCTCCCAATTTCTTTTCTTTTCTCAGATTATTCTTCCTCTTCCTCCCTATTTCCATTTCTCCTTCCTGTTGTGACAACTCTCCCCCCCCCCCCCCATTTCCCCCACCCCATTTCGGCGGCTGAAATTGGAGCTTTGTGGTAGCGTCCGACAAAGGCTACGACAGAGTGCTTAGGGCGATGGTAAAAGGCTCACGACAACGGTGACGGCGACGACATAGGGCACTGGGCGACGGCGTGCGGTAGCTAAATTAAATTCCTTCTTTCCATCGTTCTCAAGAAGGCAGTTGATAAGAATTAAACACCCCGATTTCTTTCTACATTTCAATTCATCTATATATATATATATGTGTGTGTGTGTGTGTGGGTGTGTGTGTGTGGGTGTGTGATGTACTGCTTTTGCACGGGGTGAAAATTATTGAATAGTTTGTGTCTAGGTTCAGTTTATTGCTAGTTTAGTTTATGCCTGTATGTTATAATGCCCTTGATTGAGAAGGAAGCTTTGGAAATGTGCTCTTTGAGATTGTTTTACTCTTGTAATTTGATGTTTTATTATGATCATGAATTTCAGTGTGAATACTTTTAATTGCCAAAATTTCTAGTTTCATATGTTTTAAATGGTTAATGCTTTGGGTTTCTTGTTAAATTCATAACATTTGTAATATAATATGTTATTTTGATTTTGAATTAAACATAGTTGTATAAGTAAAATAAAAAACACTACAAAAAATTTAGGCATTTGAGACGAAAAACAATCTGTCTCAAATATAGTAGAATCTATCTCAAATTATTTTTATACAGATTTTGTCAATAAGTTGCGTTGCTAATCTATAAATATAATTAGAGACAAATAATACCCATCTCAAATTCGTCTCAGAAAGTTTTCCGTTCCAAATGCTCTTAAATCCGTATCAAACTTAACCAATGGGGGCTACATTTTGAAACCGCCTTTTCCCGTTTCAAAAATGGCGAGAAGCATTGGCGCGTGTAATTTGAGACAAAAAAAATCGTCTCAATTCCGTGTCACCAAAGGTACCAACTATTTTTGCATGCATATTTTAAGACGGGTAACCATCGTCTCAAATTCGTCTTAGATTTTTTGAGATAGAACAAGTGTCATCTCAATTCTGTTTCAACTTTGGCACCAATATCTTTTTAGCAAGTATTCTTCGAGATGAAAAAAACTCGTCTCAATTCTATTTCAAAAAGTTTAACTTGTAATTAGATGGATAAATCGGTCTCAATATGTTAATTATGTTAATTAACAACTTGCAAATATTTTAATAATTTAATTTCGAAATCTAAAAATAAATATGTTCAAAATAATAATGATAATTACCAACTGTTATTTATAGACGTACTAGATTAAGACAAATCTATCGATGAGTAATATTACGTACTAAAAGTCTCTCCAAATACAACAAAAGTAACTTAAAAAGTACTGCCTTAATGCTTAAATATGCATAATCACAGGTCTCCATCATCAAGGGGTAAGCAAAAGTAACTTTTAAAAAATACTACCTAAAACATCAACATGCATATATAATCACAAGTCTCCATCCTTGTTACCATCGCCTGAATCTTCATCATGCTCATCCTCGACATCAACATCCTACAAGTAGCAGTACATGGAATGCATGTCAAATATATGAAATGAATGCATTCTAAACATAAGACCAAGAAAATTGATTTAAAACTATGAACAAACATGAGCACCTTTCAGATTGCACGTATTTGAAGCAATAATCTCAGCACAAGTTTACATAAGGTGTAACAAACAGTACTGCACCAAAGAAATGAGAAACCATATATATGCCTAGACATAGAAGTGTAAATACACAAGCTTAACCCATTCTTTTCTTCTCGTCTATAATCACTTTATACAAAACTTCTCCATCTACCAAATCTTTTCCACTGTCACACACCAAGTTGAAATCAGTTACTGTGAATTAGAGAGTTTGCAGGGGGGTTTATCAATTTTCAAACATCGACGCCAAATAGTTAGTTCTAGATTTATGCACATCACTCGAAACCTATAGTCTTAAAATCTTCAGATATGACCACTGTTTCCTCCTCTAGTGGAATTTCCTTCTTCAAATATCAACTGTATTTAGTACCATCCTTTACATATTCAAACAACAACTAAACAACACAAATCAAGCAAATTCTAATACAAGTGCAAAGAGAGGATATATATTGGTGGTTAGCCAAAATAATCACTTCTCAAATCTGTCCTTATATTTGGTCCCAATCCCCAAATACATTTATATTCTTAACAGTAAGTAGCATATTCATCAGATATTAATCCATCTTCCTTATAAGTTAAGTTCTAGCAGTACACAGAAATAACACTGATTGCATTTCATTCATATATGCCTTGTGTATAAACTTATGCCTTATGTAAACAGTACTGAATAAAATGCAGTAATTAAGTTATTTAAGCTACTGAATTGGGAAACCATATCACTTTTATTAATAGCATTCAACAAAATAAGAAACCATATATATTCCTAGACTTGCACTGAACTCCAGATTATTGAAGAATGAAGATAATACTAGAATACTGGACAAGAAAAAACACTTACATCCCTCTTTCGAAGATTCGACAAATTTCCTCTCAATTTCCTCATCTCTTCTTGAAATTCCTTACGCATAGTCTCTTCCAATTGTTTCTGTCTTGCATCCATCATAGCTTGAAATTGGGGGGTCTCCATCACACCAAGAATGAGAGATTGCATATCGGGCGATGTAGGTGAGGGAGTCAAGCGAGATGTAGAGGCATTTGTAGAAACCGATTCACTTAACCCACTTGCCTTCAGATCCTCAATAGAACTGAAAGCAAACACTCTTCCCATTTAATACCACCTAAAGCCTTAGTCCATATATCTGCATCAAAAATAGGATGATTATTTCCGTACTTTTGACTGATATCACTTTTATATTTTTCCTGCAGTTTGAATATACAATAATATGTACGTTTGACTGATATCACTTTTGTGACTGATAACCAAGCCGGATATGGCCCCATTTGATTTTTTATAGAACAAACAATTTGTCGTACCACAGAATTTGGTTGAAATCTACAAATATAAATAGAAATTATTATTTATAGTAAGCTGCATTACATAAAGGTAAGCAGAAATATGGTGTGAATAAAATAGGAATTATTTATAAGAATTAAACATTTTGACAATTCATATAACTTCAAAGTGGCAATGAAAGCAATATACATAAAAGGATGTGCCATTAATATAGAAAAAAGATATCCAAATGTAGTAGCGAACAAAGCAGCTGAAAAACATGACATATTGTAAGACAAGATCCATGCTGCTTTGCAAAGTAGAAGAGTGCTGCAAAATTATATGTATAAAAAAATTAAATCATATTAACACCTGAATCATCTGCTGAGCGCCCTTCAGTTGGCTTTTTAAGAAAAAGTTTGACTGTTGCTGTTAGCAACTGCAACTGAACTTGAGCAGGTTCTTCAGGGAAGGTCTCCAAAAAGCTTTCAAGTTGTTCATCAGCATTATCAATTCTTTCCGCATATTCACCAATATTCCAGATCATTGATGGCTGAGAATAAAATAAAGTAAATAAAATCTTATGAGATGACAAAAAATATATAGAAACATGGAATCACAAAAATCTGAATCCTTGCAATTACCTTAGCCTCCGGCTCATCTAAAGTGTCTAAACTCTCACAAAGTGTAGCAATGATGGACTCATAGCTGAAGAGCAAGATGAAAGGAAGAATTCATTTTCAAAAGACCATAACAGCTCTACGATATAAAAGCATATAGCCATCCATAAAACATAAAAGAGGAAGACCAAGAAACTTACGTATTAGGATATCTCCTAAAAATGTCTTTGATGACTATAATAGCTTCTTGAACCATATAACTTACTTTAATCTTGATCAGCTCAAGCAGAACACTTATGCACCGCTCAGCTGCTCTCTCTAACTTGATGGCGCATCTTCCGATAGCACGATCAGCTCTCCTGACAAAATCTACATCTACTTCTGTAGCATATTGTTTGAACTCCAAAAGGACCTGCAAAAGAGTACGATAAGAGTTTCTACAATCAAAATAAAGCTATAATTAGGAGATACTCAAATAAAGGTGATAAAGAAGAAATACCAAATTCTACTTAATTACCTGGTCTATATTTCGGTCTGAAGCAAGTTTTATCATAGTTTACAACTTTTCCATCTTCACAAAAATTGGATCGTTGTACTTGCAAAAGAACACCTAGCAAACAGATGACAGTTTTGGCCTTATTCAAATTATTAGTTAGAAGAAGTAAAAGGTGAATCACAAAAAGAAATCTCAAATTATTAGTTACAAGAAGGAAAAGGTGAATCACAAAAGAAATCTCAAAACAAGAAGGAAAAGGTGAATCACAAAAGAAATCCCTTGCTTGTGCACATATATAAGAAAATAAAACCACATCAAATCACCTTGATTTCATGGACAAGGATCATAGGTCGTCTTTGTACAATAAGGTTTATGTTTCGTAGTGCCACATACTGAATCTCAGGTTCTGCAGACAGTAATGTCACAAGAGGTGGAGCCATTTTCTTGCAAAGGTTTCGAACCACATCAGTACTGGTTATGAGTTCCATTTGTTGAAGGATCATCTGCACAGCCATATAATTTTATTTTATTTTTTGGAAAGAGAAAGAAAGATATGCACTCGGGGAGAGAGGGGGATATCAAACCACAAACATTCAAAAGTTCAATTTTTCATCAGATACGCACTAAATTGATAATAATGATGGAATAAACAAATAATTTTAAGGACATGGGTGTGCCTTAACAGCTGAAAGAACAACAGCGCAATTCGCATGTTGTAAATGTGGAGTAACTCGCTCCACAATATTTTTAGCTTCACGAGCATCAGCAGCCTTGTTCTTCGAAAGTGCATACAATATGAAAACTTGACCCCACCTGAACAAGTATAACATAATTTGCAGTCAGCAACCATTGCAGAAGTTAATATTATGGATTCAATCAAGCATTGTCCTAAAGGATATCATCTAATTTCTAAATTTGAGAATTGCATTACTCAGTCTACAGAACTTTAAATGAGCCAGAAAGTAACTGTGTGCTGAGCTTTGTACATGTAAAATATTTGAGCTGTGAAGCATGTAGCTATAACAGCCTTTAAAATGCAAATAAATATTCCTGACTATGAAGAAGTAAATTAAGTTGTTCGTCCCGGGCAAATATTTTTCCTAGGCCTCACAAGAACCATTTGCAATATCACAGATGGTATACACACCTGATATATAAATCTTTACATAAATGCTTTTGAATATCACTAGGATCCAAGGTTGACTAAGCATACTAATCACATAAATAATTAGCGAAAACATGAAAACACAAACTCATGTTGTTTGGCATGGAATAGACAAATGAACTGTTCACTATTTAATAACAGAATGCCATATTGTATAATACAGAAAGGTGCAAGGTACATGTACTGATGTACATACATAACCCCTCTTTCAAGTGGTGAATTGAATCCATACAGGTAGTTGAGAAATTGAATGCACCAATTAAACAGAACTAGAATATGTTCATGGAGACAGATTTGTGAGCTTGGCACATAAAAATGAATCTGAATAAGGTTCTCATCCCAGAAACAGAGCATTGAAATATGTTTAATAAATTTTAGCATGCGATGAGGGGACAAAGACAAAGACTATTAGTAATAATTAACTAAAAGCTCATATTATAGTTACAAACAATACAACTGAACGTGAGCACCATATTGGGCAGCCCAAGTGCATCTAAACTAGCAGTGGCTGCTATATAAATTACACTTAAAGAAACATGTGCAGAGACTGTTTGAAATGCTAAAGAGTAAACTACCAATTAACTATTCTAAGATTATCCACTAACTTCAGTTTGATCAAGACTAAGAACATGCAAGGGAAGGAAAAAAATAGAATTACCTAGTACCAACTATGTGAATCACCTCCCTATCCTCAGGATTCTCAGGCGCATCTTTACTAGAATTAGCCCCCCTCCCAGGACTAATTCTCTAGACACCTGCACAGTTTTATAAACAAGTAAGCTAAGAACGAGTATATATCTCTAATAATGTCATCACAATAACATATAATTACTTGCGGCAATAGATTCAATGTTGGCTTGTTCATCTATTAGTCGAGTGTTTGGTTCAACCGGTGGTGTTGTTAGTCGAGTGTTTGGTGCAACTAGTGGTGGTGGTGTTGGTTGAGTATTTGGTGCAACTGGTGGTGTTGTTGGTTGAGTGTTTGGTGCAATTGGTGGTGGTGGCAATTTGTTCTTTGGTGCAACTGCTGTTGTTGTTGAGCCATCTGATCTTGGTTTCTGTGATTGGTGTGGAGTAGAGCCAACCTCATGATTACTTACAACTTTATCTCTTCTCTTGCTAGGACCACTTGAACATGCTTTTGCCCTTGTCATATTTGCAAGATTGTGATAATCATAAATAAACCTGGTTAAAAATAAAAAAAATGGAAATATTTTATAACAAAGACAGAATCAGGTTTTCAAACCAGGAACTATATATAACATCAAATAGTGCAAGGTATAAAATTATAATTTAAGACACATTATATAGTGCATGCTAGAAAATTAAAAGTACATAATTAATAAGAGATTCTATACAGGTGAACAAAATGAATCATTTACAAACTTACAAGCATGTGGAAACTTAAAAATCAAATTTCATTTCCTCGCCACTAGAAGAAGAAGATTCGAATTCTGATTCATCATCTTCGATGTCATCATCCTCGTTATCTATAAAGTCTTATTCATTTATTGTAGTTCCATTTTCAGTAACTCGCCTATCAATCCAACTTCGATCAAAAGGCATCCTTTCTGAAAAAAACATCATTAAAATTTGTCAAATTATTATTATTATTATTATTATTATTATTATTATTAGTTCGTAATACATGGGTGATAGACTACTCTACAAACGTCAAACAGACTACTCTACAAATACACGGTATTAGAACTATTAACATATGAAGATTCCTAAAGTTTTCCATAACTATACACAGACTAATTTGAACCAGGAACAATAACTGGCTTGCAAAGAAACTATATATAATCATCCAGGAAAAAGTTTATCGTTCTTTTCAATGTTAGGATGGATTTCAACAGAATTGCATCACGTTAGTTGATGAAATGATAGAAAGAGCTAAATTTTTAGAGCTGTTTTAGTGCTGACTGTTGAATTGTTGATTCTCTGTCGAGAGATGGTGACAATAATGATAATGTACAAATCTACTACAACTCAACTGAGCTTCCTTCTTCATGTGGTTAGTCTCCTGAAGATTACAAGATTGGTTCATTCAACTATGGGAAATTAATTTCCCATTATATAGTTTGATGTTGGGTGTAGGGCTGTTAACAGGTCGGATTCGGATCGGATCAGGGGTGATCCGGATCCGAATTGATAAGAAATTATCGGATTCGGATCAGACCCGATAACCCGACGGATCTCAGATATTAAGGACCAAACCCGAATCCGATAATACTCCGATAACCCGATCCGATAATCCGATCCGATTAAGTTTAGTATTAAAATGTAATAAATGTATTAAAATGTATTCAAAAATTTTAAAATGTATTAAAAATGTATATATATGTATTAAAAAAATTTAAAATGTATTAAAAATGTATATATATGTATTAAAAATGTATTAAAAATTTTTAAAATGTATTAAAATGTATATATATATCATATTTTAGAATATATATATATTATATGTTATCGGATCGGAGTATTATCGGGTCGGATTTATATCAATTCGAATCCGATCCATTTAGTTATCGGGTAATCGGGTCAATCAGGTAATCGGGTTTCAAAACTGAATCCAAATCCGGATAAACGGATCAGGTCCGGATCGGGTCCGGGTCAAGACCTGCCCCGTTGTCAGCCCTAGTTGGGTGTCCCCATTGTAATTGTTAGGGGTCAGGTTTATGCCCACCCCATTCCAATAGTTTTCCAGAGTCCAATAAATCTTGTTCCTGGAAAACATCCATTCTCCCTCTGGGCCTCAAAGGAGGTATTACCCTAGAAAATTTAAAAGATAAAAACTGAGACAAACTCTGCTTCAGGACACTGATGTTGCACAACTGAATGGCTCCAAAGTCTACCCAGATTAAAATGTTCTCAAAAGACCTATCTCTTAATACTAACATTGTATATAGTTCACACAGTGTTCCTAAAGTGTCTGTAACGACCCCGAAATTCGACCCATATTGTTACCTTAAATCTTGTATTTAATAAACATTATTTTCATTACGTCCAAATTTCGATCCGTTAATAAATCTTTCATTAC
The DNA here is from genome assembly GCA_947179155.2 of Hedera helix. Classification (NCBI taxonomy): domain Eukaryota; kingdom Viridiplantae; phylum Streptophyta; class Magnoliopsida; order Apiales; family Araliaceae; genus Hedera; species Hedera helix. The sequence goes on from OX359273.1 coordinate 8,594,802, forward strand.
CTAAATTGATCCATTATTTAATATCAATATCACAAATTTCCAAATTTTCGGTATAAATTTTTTCTTTTTCTTTTAATCATTGCATTAAAATATTTGGATATTTAAAATCCTTACATTTCGATCTTAGTCCCATGGATCGCAACCTTAACCTTTTTCTTTTCTCTTACTAGTGTCATATAGCTCAACATTCACAATTTAGTATTGTTCATATCCATACAATTTATTCTTGATTTCATAATCCATAGTTAAGCCATTTAATAATTTCTATTGTAACATCTATCTAGTACAATCACAGTTCAAAACTTGACTTACCCTGTCTGGATTCAACATATATGTACATACAAAATAACACTATAAAATTAACAATAGTATTCACGCTATGTTATTGAAATATAACAATAACGTTCACAACCTTCAGTGATTATCTGTCTTTATATCATCCGATATTTTTGAAATTCATTTCTTTCCTGCAAAAATGTTTATTAAGCAAGTAATGAGCACAACGGCTCAGCAAGTTCAACAGTTATACTTCACGTAGCATATACTTTATCATGCTTGGTGTGTGTCATACATCATGTGCTTGTGCTTCTACTATAGCAATATATCTCATCTATATTCATATCATTGCACAAAATACACATTGTGGTCATATTAATCACGTATCACGTAACACATAATTTGTATGCATTTAAAACAAGAATTATATATCATACAGTCCAACACTTAACATAAAAAGGGACTGAAGAACTTGCCTGGCGTCCAGTTATTTAAATTGATAGCTCAAACCCTTAACTCGATCAACCTATGGTCATAAAATAATCAAATAATAATTATTTAACTCCTTGTGATATTAATTTAATTAATTAATATCATCTCTAGGCCAATTATTAATTTATATGGCCAATTATATTAACCTCGTTCCTTACAATATTCGTTTAACTTAATATAAGACATCCTCCATACGGACAACCCGGCTTATCGGATAAATTTTAGCACATCTGGTTGTCCAAAAATTTTATTTAAACATTTTTCTAAATTGTAACCATGCTAGATTAATATTTAAAGTATTTAAATATTAATACCTAATATTTAATATTTATGGAAAAAATATTAAATTTAATGCCCAAATATCATTTCTATATTTTTAGTATTTTTCTATAATTTTCTGAAATTTTTAAACAATTTTTAAACATTTATTTCATTAAAAATCTGATTCTGGGGGCATTTTGGTAATTTCCGCGCCCTAGGGACATAACCGGAATTTTCTGGAAAGTCCAGGGGCATTTCTGTCATTATCGCACTTCTAGGGACTCATTCGGTATTTGCCGGAAAGCCCAGGGGCCTTTCCGTAATTTCAGTGGGTCTAGGACACGTTTGGTATTAGCCAGAAAGGCCAGGGGCACGCTGGTAATTTTACCGCGTGCCTCGGCCGCGCGATGCGCGACACCGCCCTATGCCGACGCCAAACGGCGTCGTTTTACCCCAGTTTCCAGAATTCTCCTCCGCGCATGGCGCGGGTCTTCCTTCCGGCACCAAAACGGCGTCGTTTTGGCTCCGGTTTCCGGAGAAATACCTCCGCGCAATGCGCGGAGCACTGTTCATTCTTATCTTTCTTTCTGCGTGCAACAGTGCGTCAACTTTTAATTTTTTTCCATTTTTGCTCCAAATTTTGCCAACAAAATAACTCCAAAAATCACCAAATTGATACATCAATATCCAAAAATTATTTGGAATCATTATTCTAATTATTTATAATTTTTCCATAAAATTATTTTATCCTCTAAAATACCAAAATAATTCATATAAAAAGAATTTATACCTTCCCTTAAGCTTGGAATTCTTTCTTTGAGGCTCCAAGACCTTCTCCTTCCTTGGTGGTGATCTATTCCGGTGGTGGCTTGGTGGCTACGGTGATGATGGAAGAGAAAGAGAGAGTTTGTGTGTGTGTGTGTGTGTTTGTTTTTCTCTTCTTTTTCTTTGTTTTTTTTGCCTTCATGCTTTTTCATTCTTTTTATAACCAAAAATCACTTAATTAAATTTTATAAAAACTCAATTCCACCGCCTCTCTCTCTCTCTCACGCAGCCAAGAAATTTCCGGATCATTTGCATGCATAATTAATCAATTTTTATACATTACGTAATTATACCGTGTAATAAATATTTTATATAACATATATAAAATATTTATTTTAATTTACTAAAAATCATAAATTGATTTATAAAGAATATTAATACCTCTTTTGGTTACTTTTCTTGACAAATTTTGTACACACCTAATAACATGCATGTAATTATATGAGGTAATTTATACCTCCAAAAATCATAAAATAATTCATAGGACATATAAAAATTATTTTTCATAATTTTTCACTTCGTTACTTGTACATCATGTTACACTAACATGCTCCCGTTTCCGAAATATTATTCTTCATAAAGGTCATAATAATTTAATTATGCATAAACATAATTTTTAATAACTTAAAACATTCCTTTTTCTTATTTATTATTTCATTTCTTGAATATTTACCATAATTTCCTTATATATAAATTATATAATTTAATATTATATAATTTATATAATTACATTCTCCTTTTAAATAATTTCTTAATTTCCTCCAACTTTATTCCATTTAATCACCTTATATAAATTACATAATTATTCTTATATAATTTATATAATTATTATTTTCTTCATACCTTATTTTAATTTCCTTATATAAATTATATAATTTATTATTATATAATTTGTATAATTACCTTTCCTTCTCAATTAATTTCTAAACCTCCTCCAAAATTCTTGATAAATTCTAAAATCAATACATACAATTTTACCAACTCCCTCATTCACTTTTTATTTAAATTTGGATTAATTTAATTATTAATCCATTTATTTCCATAATTAATGAAATTTAAGATTATCAATTAAACATTCACATATATAATATACAAATGTATATATATATATATATATATATATATATATATATATATATATATACATATTAAATTCATGCATTTACATTATCACATAACCTTATTTAAAACATAATTTCTGTACAGATTTAATTTATCAATTAAATTCCTTCACATACCTTAAACCACATAAAATAATAATTTATTTAACAACCTTGATAATTTTATCAATTAAATTCTCATTTAGTATTATTAAAGAAATCTTGGAAATTCGAGTCCTCACATTCTTCCCCCCTTAACAGGATTCCGTCCTCGGAATCATAATTGTCGTAATATTCATACACATTTTATTTATAGCACCTTGCTATATCTTTATCTTGATAAATCACAATTAAATCCATAATAATTATATTTTACCTCTTTAATATCCATAATTTACATGGATAACCTCATAATGGTCATTACCGTCAGAATATTCAATTCACAATTTCTTTGAAATATTACATTTCATATTTCTCTATAAATTTTATTAATAACACTTTAATTCATTTCTTGATATACTTATTAAGATAGTTTCTTATTCTCCGAAAAGTTTCATCATAATTCTTTTCTTAATTCATATAAATCTTCTTCACGTTCCTTTTCATCCTTTTCTTCCTACATTCATAAATCTTCTTTACCTTTCATAATTCATTCTTTAATAATTTTATCATTCCACACTAGGTTTTAAATGTTACCCTTTATTTAATTCGTCATAATTCTTTATTTGGAACATTTTCAAAAATCCTGGGTGTCACATTCACCCCTCCTTCATAAAATTTCGTCCTCGAAATTTCTATGTACTCATACTTTATTCATTTGTAACTTACTCAATTTCTTTACATTTATTTCACATATCTTTATTTCCTTCATTATCACTCACAATCAAATAATAATAACCCATCCTACCATCCAATCTTCATAAGAGTAGAGGAAAAATAAAACTTTTTGTAGTATGCTGAATGAACTTTTATCCCGGTTTAACAGTACTTCACTCCCAGAGTACGTCGTACTGCAAACCACTGACAGTGGGTTAGTCTGTCATTAAAGTAAACATGTACCCCGGTTACAGTACTTCACTCCCAGAGTACGTCGTACTGTAAACCCTGACAGTGGATTAATCTGTCATTAAAGTGATGTATATTTAATCCGTAATTTGGCACGCCAGTAGAACAATCTGTCATGCCCCTGTTTCTTAATCTTTTTGTTCATCTCAGCGTTAGGATTTATTCAAAATAATTCGATTGATTATAACTTTCAAAGAATTCTGAATTCAATAACTATTTTTCAAAATTTGTCTAGCTGAACCAAATAGCTTAGACTTGTATTTCTTCAACGCTTGTCTAGCTAGATCAATTAGCATAGACTAACTTTTACCAATTTATAATCCGCAGAATTTTTTTTTTTTTTTAAAACATTCATCATGTCAAAACTTTTTAAAACGTCTAGCCGAGTCAAATGGCAAGGACTTATAGTTCTGACATACCTTCATAAATCAAAATCATTTATGACTTCATGTTACCGCATCATTTTGACAGTCCGTTGAGAATTCCGTCGTTAATAATCCCTACACCATAAACCATATTTTATGGTGTTGAATCATCTTATAACGAAATAGTACCGCACCGTCTCAACAACACGTTGAGCATTCCGTCATTCATCACATCTGCACCGGGCTAAAAGGTGCGTGGATGATTCTTTTGAAATACATTTTGATGTTAAAATATTTTTGTCTAGCCGAAACAAGTGGCATAGACCCTTTTTAGATCGCTTAGAAATATTTCATTTATATTTTTCAAAGCATATTCATGTCAATTTAGCTTGAGGCCAAAAAATTTCGAAGTCTAGCAAGGCTAGAGGAATGGGAATATCCTAAATTCCCTAACATTCACCTTCAGTTTCCTCACTTAACTATTTGATTTATTGCTAGGACTATTTTCATTTATCATATTAAAATTTCTATCTACTCCAACTTTTCTATTCCCCCGTATAGTTCATCAAACTTGCCACACATTATGAGTCCAGGAACTTACCACAAAAATATGAGTTTAAAAGCTTGTCCTAGCAATATGTAGTCTAAGAACAAATCAAAGACTATCCATATGCTGAGGGGCTCAAAACATACCATACAATTATGAGTCATGGACTTACCATATGTATGAGTTTTAAGAACTCGTACCTAAACTTAATATTATTTACCTATCAGAAACTCTTAGCGCGACTCTAACATTTCAATGATTATCCCATAGTAACTAAGTAAACACAAATCCCCTGCCCATACAAAGGATCGTGCCACTCAGTCACCACGTGAGTCCTCAATTGAAATTTCGTACCCAATCTTTCTATCCCTTTATCATAACCTTTCATTTCTGTCATTTATGCTTTATCTTTCTCTGAATTCTTCTTGTACTATTTCATAGTACCATATTTCTTCATAGCATCAAGCTATACCTCTTTGACCATTCACAAGTCTCTCTATTACTTCTCATTCTCACTTAATCTCATCATGATCGTGCTTTATAATCTATTCCTTTCTCGCTTTCCTTATCTCGTGATCGTATCGTAGTACGATCCTCTTACCATTTCTGATCATGTTATTATGATCTCTTTTTATGCTTTTTGGATTACCTTGTAATCTTTATTGCTTGAATCAGGTGTCCCCTGATTTTCTTTGAGATTCATCTTTGAATCATTTCAAATATTCTCTTTCAATTATGTTCTTAATTGAACTTATAAATTTTCTCAATTCATCTTATTCAAATCTTCATTAACATCTTTATCTCTTCCGTATAATCTTATCTCTTTCATATTTCCTTTACTTTAATCAATATCTGAAATCTGCATTTCTTAACTTACATCTTTTCCATTCTAATTCCCCCATGTTCATCAAACTTATCACGTATCTGGGCTCAGGAACTTACCATAATCATATGGTTGAGGAGCTTGTCCTAGTCAGGCCTTAGTCGCCCATTCGCTAAAGGGGCTCCACCATACAATCATGAGTCACGAGCTTACTATACGCTTGAGTTTTCAGAACACACAACTATCTTACTCTTTCTTACTTTAGGTTATAGCCTAAGGTATCATTTACCTAAGGTTTATAACCTCTAGCTCTGATACCAACTGTAACGACCCCGAAATTCGACCCATATTGTTACCTTAAATCTTGTATTTAATAAACATTATTTTCATTACGTCCAAATTTCGGTCCGTTAATAAATCTTTCATTACCTAAATTGATCCATTATTTAATATCAATATCACAAATTTCCAAATTTTCGGTATAAATTTTTTCTTTTTCTTTTAATCATTGCATTAAAATATTTGGATATTTAAAATCCTTACATTTCGATCTTAGTCCTATGGATCGCAACCTTAACCTTTTTCTTTTCTCTTACTAGTGTCATATAGCTCAACATTCACAATTTAGTATTGTTCATATCCATACAATTTATTCTTGATTTCATAATCCATAGTTAAGCCATTTAATAATTTCTATTGTAACATCTATCTAGTACAATCACAGTTCAAAACTTGACTTACCCTGTCTGGATTCAACATATATGTACATACAAAATAACACTATAAAATTAACAATAGTATTCACGCTATGTTATTGAAATATAACAATAACGTTCACAACCTTCAGTGATTATCTGTCTTTATATCATCCGATATTTTTGAAATTCATTTCTTTCCTGCAAAAATGTTTATTAAGCAAGTAATGAGCACAACGACTCAGCAAGTTCAACAGTTATACTTCACGTAGCATATACTTTATCATGCTTGGTGTGTGTCATACATCATGTGCTTGTGCTTCTACTATAGCAATATATCTCATCTATATTCATATCATTGCACAAAATACACATTGTGGTCATATTAATCACGTATCACGTAACACATAATTTGTATGCATTTAAAACAAGAATTATATATCATACAGTCCAACACTTAACATAAAAAGGGACTGAAGAACTTGCCTGGCGTCCAGTTATTTAAATTGATAGCTCAAACCCTTAACTCGATCAACCTATGGTCATAAAATAATCAAATAATAATTATTTAACTCCTTGTGATATTAATTTAATTAATTAATATCATCTCTAGGCCAATTATTAATTTATATGGCCAATTATATTAACCTCGTTCCTTACAATATTCGTTTAACTTAATATAAGACATCCTCCATACGGACAACCCGGCTTATCGGATAAATTTTAGCACATCTGGTTGTCCAAAAATTTTATTTAAACATTTTTCTAAATTGTAACCATGCTAGATTAATATTTAAAGTATTTAAATATTAATCCCTAATATTTAATATTTATGGAAAAAATATTAAATTTAATGCCCAAATATCATTTCTATATTTTTAGTATTTTTCTATAATTTTCTGAAATTTTTAAACAATTTTTAAACATTTATTTCATTAAAAATCTGATTCTGGGGGCATTTTGGTAATTTCCGCGCCCTAGGGACATAACCGGAATTTTCTGGAAAGTCCAGGGGCATTTCTGTCATTATCGCACTTCTAGGGACTCATTCGGTATTTGCCGGAAAGCCCAGGGGCCTTTCCGTAATTTCAGTGGGTCTAGGACACGTTTGGTATTAGCCAGAAAGGCCAGGGGCACGCTGGTAATTTTACCGCGTGCCTCGGCCGCGCGATGCGCGACACCGCCCTATGCCGACGTCAAACGGCGTCGTTTTACCCCAGTTTCCAGAATTCTCCTCCGCGCATGGCGCGGGTCTTCCTTCCGGCACCAAAACGGCGTCGTTTTGGCTCCGGTTTCCGGAGAAATCCCTCCGCGCAATGCGCGGAGCACTGTTCATTCTTCTCTTTCTTTCTGCGTGCAACAGTGCGTCAACTTTTAATTTTTTTCCATTTTTGCTCCAAATTTTGCCAACAAAATAACTCCAAAAATCACCAATTTCATACATCAATATCCAAAAATTATTTGGAATCATTATTCTAATTATTTATAATTTTTCCATAAAATTATTTTATCCTCTAAAATACCAAAATAATTCATATAAAAAGAATTTATACCTTCCCTTAAGCTTGGAATTCTTTCTTTGAGGCTCCAAGACCTTCTCCTTCCTTGGTGGTGATCTATTCCGGTGGTGGCTTGGTGGCTACGGTGATGATGGAAGAGAAAGAGAGAGTTTGTGTGTGTGTGTGTGTTTGTTTTTCTCTTCTTTTTCTTTGTTTTTTTTGCCTTCATGCTTTTTCATTCTTTTTATAACCAAAAATCACTTAATTAAATTTTATAAAAACTCAATTCCACCGCCTCTCTCTCTCTCTCACGCAGCCAAGAAATTTTCGGATCATTTGCATGCATAATTAATCAATTTTTATACATTACGTAATTATACCGTGTAATAAATATTTTATATAACATATATAAAATATTTATTTTAATTTACTAAAAATCATAAATTGATTTATAAAGAATATTAATACCTCTTTTGGTTACTTTTCTTGACAAATTTTGTACACACCTAATGACATGCATGTAATTATATGAGGTAATTTATACCTCCAAAAATCATAAAATAATTCATAGGACATATAAAAATTATTTTTCATAATTTTTCACTTCGTTACTTGTACATCATGTTACACTAACATGCTCCCGTTTCCGAAATATTATTCTTCATAAAGGTCATAATAATTTAATTATGCATAAACATAATTTTTAATAACTTAAAACATTCCTTTTTCTTATTTATTATTTCATTTCTTGAATATTTACCATAATTTCCTTATATATAAATTATATAATTTAATATTATATAATTTATATAATTACATTCTCCTTTTAAATAATTTCTTAATTTCCTCCAACTTTATTCCATTTAATCACCTTATATAAATTACATAATTATTCTTATATAATTTATATAATTATTATTTTCTTCATACCTTATTTTAATTTCCTTATATAAATTATATAATTTATTATTATATAATTTGCATAATTACCTTTCCTTCTCAATTAATTTCTAAACCTCCTCCAAAATTCTTGATAAATTCTAAAATCAATACATACAATTTTACCAACTCCCTCATTCACTTTTTATTTAAATTTGGATTAATTTAATTATTAATCCATTTATTTCCATAATTAATGAAATTTAAGATTATCAATTAAACATTCACATATATAATATACAAATGTATATATATATATATACATATTAAATTCATGCATTTACATTATCACATAACCTTATTTAAAACATAATTTCTGTACAGATTTAATTTATCAATTAAATTCCTTCACATACCTTAAACCACATAAAATAATAATTTATTTAACAACCTTGATAATTTTATCAATTAAATTCTCATTTAGTATTATTAAAGAAATCTTGGAAATTCGAGTCCTCACAGTGTCATTCTGGCAAAGTTACGCCTTCAATATTCAAAAGCTTCTGTTAGCTAGCAGAAGTTAACATCACGTCTTAACTAAGATTACTCCCATATTTGCTCGGGACACTGTTACTTCTAGAATGGAAATGACCATCAGGTGTCAATGTCTGCTCTTATGATAGTGATGAAATAATATATTGTTTCAAATCGATGGACATCAGTGTTGAGATTGAAATCTAAACTTGCAATAGTACTAAAACAAACAATACCCAATTGATTATAACAGCATTTGACAAAATCATGGCAGATGAATCGTTAATTGAGTGGTGGATCACCTTAGTATCAACTACAGTCTTAGATTACACCATCTTTCTCACTGTAAGGTGACAAGAATTCTTTGTTTCACCTATTTTGTCCTGCCAACCTTACTTGACATCATGCTAAACTGGCATTTCTTTTGGTTATATGTAAAAGGGAGCTTTTTTGGTCATAATGTTTTGTACCTTCCATATTAATCCCGATTCCATATGACTTAAAACCCCAAAATCGGGTCATCAAAACTTTATCAAACAACGACCAGATCTTAGGATAAACAAACACATACATATTCACATCCATACATTTGATTAAGAGATTGGGAGAAGTAAAGTACCAGATTAGGGCATACAAATATAAAATATACAAGTGCATGTACACAAAACACATACATATTCACATCTATACATTTGATTAAGAGATTGGGAGAAGTAAAGTACCAGATTAGGGCATACAAATACAAAATATACAAGTACATGTACATAAAACACATACAAATTCACATCCATAAATTTGATTAAGAGATTGAGAGAAGCAAAGTACCAGATAGTGACCTAGACAGAGATTTGGTTGTGAAATTTGGGGATTTCAGACAATAGTGACCAAAACTGACCAACGCCGGTGAGACCCAACCCGATCGGTGGAAGGTCTGAGAGTTAGAGTAGAATGCGATGAGTGGGTAGAGAGAGAAATGAGAACAAGTCTGAAGCTTCTGTCTGGGATCGATGAGTGGGTTCATAGAGATAGAGAAATGAGACGATACAGATAGACTTGGGCGACATTGGGAAAATAATTGGGACTTTGTTAATGAACGGGAGATGTAAATGGAGGGAATTATCGGAGGGAAAATAAAATTACTGAGACAGACTATATCCGTCTCTAATCCGTTGCAGATATATCCATAAAAAATATTCTTTTTGAAACTATTATATCTGTCTTTAATTCTGTTTCTAAAATAAGGTGGAATTAGATATTGGTATTTGGAGGAAAAATAAAATTTTGAGACAAAATTTCGGCTTCTAATCCATCTAAAAACGTGTTTAAAATATTATTTTTTTTCTTGAGACTATGATAGCTGTCTTTGAAATAAGGAGAAAATTGGAGACTAAAATTTGGAGAAAAAATAAAAGTTTGAGACGAAAATTTCGGTCTCTTATTTGTCTCAAATATAAATATAAGACAACGCTGGCGGTTTCAAAATTTGTCTTAGTTTTTTACTTCAAAAACATTTTGAGACATAACAAAATTTCAGTTTCTAAGTTTGTATCAAATTGTTTAAATTAGAGACGAAAATTAGTCCGTCTCTAAATATCGATTTCAAATACCTAGTATTCTAGTTGTGAAAAAATAAAAAAAATTAATTTGAATTATACTGTATAGGGGACGGGACCGCGGGGGGGGGGGGGGGGGGGGGGGGGGGGGAGGACGAGGTTTTCCTTTGCTTTTTGTATTAGTAAAATTGATCTATGATATTAGACATGGTTGTAGTATTAATTATTGAAATATTTACGTGTATAATTGGGTATAGAATGAAAATGGTTATAATGACTCATTATACCATAATATATTCGATAATATGGGTTTTTGTACTAAATGCCCTTTGAGGGATCACATAATATTTCATAAGAATAATAAAAGTTATTTGTCAGGATCATTGTAACATCTTTATTTTTTTATTACGAGATGAAATAAATCGTGATAATTAAAGATGTTATCATTGTTATATTGAGACGAAGAACGAACTAATGGTTATATCATACAATGGATCCTGAGAAATTCATTTATGTTACTGATTTTTAGGGGTGAGGTATAAGAGTATAGGAAACAAGGAAAAATTCTACCAAAAAATAATCTTAGAACCTCGTAGATAGAATTGTTCTTTTCTTTACCTCTCTCTCCTAAGCTCAAGACAAATGTCTAAATTTACACATTTCGATAATTGAAAATGCTTTAATATTTTTGAACTTGCATTGATATGGCAATAGTTTAAATTGAGATTTTCTATTGTTAGAAACAAACACTATAGTATAGGTCAACTTGATCCACTACTAAGTTTGATTGCTAGAAGTTATAGGTCAACTTGATCCACTAAGTTTGATTGCTAGAAGTCAGACCTGTTAGAGTGGGAAATGAAGTTATGAAACTCATATGCATGCATATACATTAACACTCCTACCTGATTGTGTATTGATTTTCCACACACACACACACACACACACACAAGAGTGAGCTTAGCTCTGAGTACCATAGTAGGGTAGAACAGTTTCTTAATTTTGCATTTGAGCAAGTTAGTGGCAATGAGATTAGATGTCCTTGTAAGAGATATGTGAATGAAGTGTGGAAGAAAAGGAGTGATGTCATGTGCGACCTATTTGCGTATGGGTTCAACCGTGGATATAGCACATGGATCTATCATGGGAAAACCTAGTTAAATGAATGTGAATTTGAACCGGCATCCAGAGATGACGAAACCTATAACTATACTAACATGATAGTTGAAGTTGTTAGTTCATTCTTTTAGTGGAATACAAATAGGGATGACGATAGCATCGAGCAAGATCCGAATGACGAGGCTAAGGGTTTCTATTAGTTATTGCAGGAATTAGCGATGCCACTGTATGATGGACATGAAAAGCACACGGTCTTATCCGCAGTGACTAAGCTTTTACACTTCAAAAAGAGCATGATTACAGTGAGAGAGATTTTAATGAGCTGCTCAACATTATGAAAGAGTTCTTACCAGTAGGCAATAAGTTACCAGAATCATACTATGATGTGAAGAAACTAGTCAAAAGGCTCAATCTAGGGTATGAGAAGATTGATGATTATGAAAATGAATGTATGTTGTATTACGGTGATGAGAATAAATATAAGAGGTCATGTGATATATGCGGTGCAAGTAGATACTTTGATAATAGCGAGCAAAAGGGAAAAGAAATGCCGAGAAAGATCTTACGTTACTTTCCTATTGCACCGAGGCTTCAGTGATTGTTCATGTCAACACATACCGCTGAATATATGAGGTGGAACTCAATGTGGGACATAGTCGAAGGTCAACAAACGCACCCGACGGAAAGGCTTAAGTGGAAATTTTTTGACATAAAGCGGATGGGCTTCGCAATGTTAGGATTGGACTTGCTAAGAATGATTTTAATCCGTTTAGTGGGCCTTACACCAAGCCATACTCAACCTGGCCAGAGATCATTGTTGTGTATAACCTCCCACCTTCGATGTGCATGAAAAATCCCTACATGTTCATGACTTTATTGATTATGGGTGAAAAAAGTCTAAGTAAAGACATCAATGCCTACCTCGGGCCCTTAGTTGATGAGTTAAAGATGTTGTGGGATAAAGGGGTTCAAACTTATGATGTATCTCTCAAACAAAACTTTGGCATGAGGGAAGCTTTACTATGGACCGTAAATGACTTCCCGACATTGGGAATGATCAATAGATAGTTGACTCACAAGAGCTTGTTATGTCCCGTGTGCATGGGGTCCATTAAAAGTATGCGGAACATAGGGGGGGGGGGAATTACTTTCTTTGCAACTTCCAAACAGTTTTTGTCTGTTGAACATCGTTATAGAATACTGACTAGACCATTTAATTGAAAATCAAAGAAACGTCTTGTGTCTGACCGTCTTTCTGGGACAATAGTGTTGAGTTAGATTAGTCACTTGAATTTTCCACCTCCAAGGAAGAATCATAGATTAGAGTGAGCTTATAGGTATGGTAAAGTTCACAACTGGACACATCGTTGTATGTTCTTTGAGTTGCTTTATTGGGCTACACTATGCATCCACCATTGTTTATGTAATATCCCAGATATTTAAATGAATTAGAAATAAAATATTTAATATTTAATAAAGGTTGGAGTTGATAACTTAGTAGTGGTAGATAAATAGATGTTCAAATTAAATTTAATGGACTAACTTAGATATGGTAATATCAAATTTTTTGATAAGTTAGCGAGTAAAGTGATAATTCAATAAGCTTGACTAATAGCAAGTCTAATTAGATTAAGAGAATTAGTTAGTGGAGTTATGTAATTATGCGACGTGGTTGCGGGTAAATTAAATATGTATTTATATGAATATATATATATATATATATATATATATATATATATATATATATATATATATATATATATATATATATATATGTGCATATTTAGTAACATAATTTAATGGTTAATTAAATTGTGGTAAATAAATGGATTAATATTAAATTAATCCGAATTGAATTAAAATGTTTATTGTGGAATTAATTTAGTTATTATATTGATTATATTCATTAATCAATATTTATGCAAATTATTGATAAATTATTTGTGAGGAATAATTATGTAATTTATAAAATTATAAATTATATAAAGTAGTTAAATTAATTAAGGGAGAATAGTAATTATATATATTGTACAATATTTAATTTCATATATATATATATATATATATATATATATATATATATATATATAAAGGGATTAAATTAATTTAGTAATTTTAAATAGTAATTGAATATATTAAATGAATATATTCTATAATTAAATAAATTATTGTAAATGATTTATGGGAGTGAATAATTTAATTATACAATTATTTGTGTAATATTAATTAAATAATTTAATAAATTATTTAAATAAGAAATTGAGTAAATATATTATTACTTTAATGTATTCTCGGGTAAATGGATTTATTTCCATAATTGATGAGAAATAAATTATTTAATGTAAATATATTAAATAATTTAATTGATGGCCTAAATAATATATATTAAATTATATATTGTATTTATTTTTTAATTTCATAATTTATTGTGAAATTGTTTTTGATGTAAAGTAATGTGTATAAATAATATATATATATTATTAGCAAATAAACTCTAAAGTTTTAATATCAAAATAATTGATAAGTTGTCATTAATTAAATATTCAATTAAATTGAATATAATGAGTGAATTAAATTTTATAAATTAATTAATATGATAATTAATTGATGTCAATAATGCAAAATATTAATAATAATATTTATTAGTCCATTTAGTAATTTAATATTAATGGGTTAGAGTATTTAATTAATTAATCAATTCGATTATTTTTTTAATTATGGATTGGATAATTAATGTGTAACAAAATTAATAATTAATCATTTGGGTTATAATTAAATAGTCCAATGATAAATTAAATGAACTTGACTAAATAATAGCCCAAGTTATTTAATAGGAGCCCAATTGGTATTTTAAATAAAGCCAAAGCATGAACCCACTTGTAATTTAATTTTGTAACTATTATTTAATAAAAGTAAGCATATATGACTTTTTTTTTGGGACAATTCCTTAATTGTTGCCGGCAAGGATGGGTGAGAGAGAGTGAATTGATTGTGTTTTATTTTATTTTTTTATTTTTATAAATTAAGGTTGCTTGTATGATTTTTTTATTACATGGACCATACCTCTTTTCACCAACTTAGTCCTTAGTCTAAATTTCTTGCACAAGTCTCCAACTACCCTCATGATGGTATTTTTAATAGATATAGATTTTATATCTATCATCATTGTAAGTATACTTACAATTTAAGAGTTTTTGTATTCATTTGTATACTTACACTTTTCAAGCTAGAGAGAGTCTAGAGAGAAGTGAGAGCAAATATACTTAAAAGAGGAAAAATTCTTGGAGAGGAGAAGAAGAGGAAGTGTTGATGCCATCAAGCACCATCCTTTACTTTGGGAAGGAGAGAAAACAAGCCATTATGTCCAAGAGGTAAGAAAAACCTAGAAAACTCTAATCTTGTTTTTTTCCTTTCAAGTTCATGGTAGAAATATTAACATAATGATTTGTATAGTTAAAATCATGCTATGTATATTTATATAGGTTATCATGAGTTTAACTTATGTTTTATAAGTTTTAATGTTGGAAAAAAATGTTCAAACTTTGAAAATCAAGTTTACCGGAAAACTAAATCTAAACAGCCCGTTCCCGGAATTACTGTTCACGATCGGAAAATTGGATTTTTGATCCGTCAATTTTGTTGGATAGATCTTGAAGTTATGAAAATTCTCCAACTTGAATGACTAAAATCCGATTTAAAACGAGTGAGATATGATTTTTCTACTAAAACACTCCACTGTCGGAAGTTTTGCATGAACAGTCCGGTTCCAGGCTGTTTTCGGAGGGCAACTCATGTACGAAAAATTAATCCGATAATGGAAAATTGTAGTTCAAGAAGATACGAACGCAACAATATAAAGTAGAGCTCCATCGGAGTTATAGAACTTAAGTTATTAAAGTTTTAGTAAGAGACCCCAAAAATAGGCAGAATATGGAAAGCTAAAAAAGTCACTGCCGGTTTTTTTTTTCCGGTGAACCGGTCGGAGCTTTCCGGCGGCCGGTTCACCCATTTACCGGCCGGTTCCGGCGACGGCCAAAACTAGAAAGTTTCTTGGAATTTTGTGTACTATTTTCTGGAATTTAATGGGATTTTTATAATGTCAGTAGCTATTTTTCATAATTATTAAATGATAAAAGCTTACTAAATGTATGAAAAATAATAAAAAGCATTTTTAAATTTTTGAAAAATATTAACAAATAACCAACTGATTATTTGAAGTGTTATAGGTATTGAGATGATATTATTTCTAAAAATTGGTATTTTTCATATTATTTATGGTGAAAAGGTACACTAAATTGTGACTACCTAGCTAATAATTCAAGAAAATTATAAATAAATTGTTATTAAATCTTAAATATGTTCTTTATATATTTAATAATAATATCAACATGTTTGGAGAAAATAAATAAATTATTTATTATTTAATTGATAATTAAATAGTAAATAAAGAAAGTAACTAGGTAATTATTATTTAATTTATATTAAATAGTAACTAAATCATGAGAAAGTGTTTAAACTAATTATTTATTATTTAGTTAAGAGTAAATAATAAATAAAGGTGACAAAGTAGAAATTATTATTTAATTCTTATTAAATAATAATTAAAGAGAGATAAAAATTTATAAATTGATTATTGATTATTTAATTATTATTAAATAATAAAGAAGGATAATTAAGTAATTAATTATTATTTAATTAGCATTAAATAATGATTAATGGAAATTAAGTTATTAGAGTAATAATTTATTATTTAATTTAAATAGTAAATAAGGATAAATAAATTGATTATTATTTAGCCTTAAATAATAATTAAAATTAACTAAATAATTAAAGAGGATTAAAATTAGTAAACTACTATTTAATTTCTTTAAATTAAATAATAAGTGAGGTTAATTACTTAGTTAATTATTAGTTGATTAATATTAAATTAAAGAAGGTTAAAATTAAATCAATAATTATTTATTATTTAATTATTATTAAATAATAAGTAATGACAATTAGTTATTATTTATTTTACGTAATAACTAAAGATAATTAATTAATTCCTATTTAATCAAGATTAAATAGTAATTAAATAGAGATTGAGTTAATAAAATAATTTGAATTTAATTATGCTTTAATTAAACAATTGTAATAAGTTGTTTAAGGGTTTAATAAGAGTCCAACACTTAAGAAAAATATTTTTTAACTTATTAAATTATTAACCTAAATTGATTGAGGGTCTATAAGGTTAATAATATTGTTTTTGACTGATGTAAATTATGTGTTAGTACTTATGTGTGGTAGATAAGTTCCTTAGTGAGCGTATAGTTGTACAAATACACCGTACTAATTATTAGACCAACTTTGTTAATGTTAGGTCTTTCAAAGCCAGTTAGTTAAAGCTAGACATTAATTGTAGCTGAGCAGACATGCAAGTTTCCTAAACCCTACTCAATTTATATTCGAGCAAGATATATTATTTTATTGATCAAGTTCCTAACTCAAACTCAAGTTATTATGTTTCAAGCATGCTAGTGGTTTAATTTTGTATAATTATTCCACCTCTTTAAATTGTTGATTCGCACATAGTGCATGTTGCATGTGGTCATCGGGTATAAAAGGCTGATCACCTTCATTACCATAAGGTTCAGTTAAATTTGTTCATGGTCATTATTGACACTCAACATTAATTGATTCAGTCATTCAATTATTGAAATTATGATTCGTACTCTTTCACAATTATTATATTGTTAAAAATCTAAAAGCTTATTCTTTTTTTCAATCATGATATATCGTTATTGTATTTAAACTTACTGAGCAAAGTCGTTGCTCACTCTTGCTATATCATGATAACAAATTTCAGAATAATACAAATGTTCAAGGAGAGACGGAGACAGAAGCAAAAGATAAGATTATAGTGTTATGCATGATAACTAATTTGTTATATGATGTAAGTTACTTGTGTAAACCTTTTATGAATCTAAATGTATATATATGTAGTTAAGGATAGAAGCCTTGGGAAATGTTGTAGAATAAACAATTTATGTTTATATTTTTCGCATTAGTTATAGAACATGTATGAAGATGATGTATCGTGACGTACCAAGTCTAAGGTACAAGGTACCTGGATTTGGGGGCGTTACAGTTTAGATCTGATGCATACCGAAAAGAACGTATTTGATAACATCTTTTATACAGTGTTAGATGTCAGTGGTAGAACGAAGGACAATGTCAAGTCAAGGCTTGATTTGGTAAATATGAACATTAGGGAAAATTGGGCTGTATGAAGAGGGTGGTAAGACGGTAATGCCCAAAGCTGACTATACTTTGACCAAAGAACAATTGGTCTTGATATGTAATTGGATCAGTGAACTGAAGCTCCCAGATGGATATTCTTCAAATATAGCAAGGTGTTGTAAAGTTAAAGAGCTTAAGTTTCGGGGTCTAAAAAGCTATGATTGTCATGTATTCACGCAAAAGTTGGTCCCCATGGCATTTATTGACTTATTGCCGAAACGTGTGGTTGAAGCACTAATAGAGCATTCCAATTTCTTTAAAGATCTATTCTTAACAGAGCTACAGCTCAGAAACATAGATAAAGTGGAGGGGTAGATAGTGGAAATACTATACAAGTTAGAAATGATCTTCCCTTTATCATTTTTTGATTCAATGGAGCATTTGCCTATTTACTTGTCATACGAAGCCATGCTTGGTGGTCTCGTTCAATATAGATGGATGCATCTATTTGAGAGGTAATGACATTAAAGTTTTTAATACGCTTAAATGTTTTAAACTATTTTGTAATTGATGTATATAGTCATATATCAAACATATGGGTATATGCGTCGTTTAAAACAAAAGGAGAAGAATAGAGACCATGTTGAGGGGTTTATCGCTGAAAGTTATGTGATGGAGGAGCTTGTTAATTTCTGCTCATTGTACTTTGAGCCTAATGTTTAGTCGAGGCACAATTCACACGAGGAGAATGGGGAATTAACGGACTTTAGTCATCCGGTACAACCATTTGGCGCGAAAAAAGGCGATTCTTAACTGATAGTGAGTATGCAACTACCACATTATATGCAATTGTAAACATGAATGAAGTACTGCCACACATTAAGTAAGTTATCATAAGTATGCCATTTATCATTGTTAAAAGTTCTAAACATACTGTTACTGAGTAAGTAGCGTTATAACTATAAATTTATAATTGTATTGCAGTCAGTATGATGTCGATATACGTGCAGTTAATCCAAGTATATCAAACGAAGCATTAGAAACTTGAAGGCGTAGGTGTAGTACCTCATATATATTTTAAACGCACGACAACTTATGGGGCTCTATTCCGAGTTTCGATGGCCGAGTTAAAACCTCGTTTGCCTAACTTATTTTAAAAATACTTAGACAAATATAGGAAAAGTAGACCAAAACTCGCCTCGGGCATGACAACAACACGAAACCATATGCGTAGCACCTCTTGCATATTTCAAACGCGTGACAACTTATGGGGCTTGATTCCGAGTTTTGATGGCTGAGTTAGAACCTCGTTTGCCTAACTTATTTTAAAAATACTTAAACAAATATAGGAAAAGTAGACCAAAACTTTCCCCGAGCATTGAAACGACATGAAATCGTAGGCGTAACACCTTTTGCATATTTCAAAAGTGTGACAACTTACGGAGCTCGATTTTTAGTTCCAATGGCCAAGTTAAAACCTCTTTTGCCTACCTTATATTTTAATTTTGTAGGTTATTGTTGATGAGTCTCGTGGCATAGGTGAAGCCAGCGCTGGTGATGAGGACCCTAGAGGAGATGGCGAGGACTGCCGAGCAGATGCTGGTGATGGTGCTGAGGATGGGACCGACAATTGCAAGATGGATGATATTCACTTGTCAGCCGATGACGATGAGGACGACCTAGGGATTTAGCACTTTGTAGATTTTTTACTTTTATGTATCTAACTACAGTTAGTTTTTGGATTGTACAAACTAGGTTATTGTATTTAATTATGTCGACGCCGGGAAAAGTCGTTTCGTTTTATAATAAATCCTTTTCCAATCTTAGCCTTTTGGATTAAGATGTGTTTTTTTGAAAAAAGGTCGGCTTGAATGTCGACGGGGTTTTGAAAGGTCGATTTTATAATGAGCCAATTGACCAGAGCCGCCAGTTGGTATATTTGAAATGGATGTACCAACTCATCCGAAATTTGGTTTTGTAATCGCTGGCTCATATGTGACTCCAAGTTAATTGGTCCGTAAACCGAGATTCATAGAGTTTGGGGGCTTGCTTAAGCGAGGGGAAGGTGTTAGGCACCCCCCAACTTCCGTGAAAATACGGTTACCGCAATCTTGATGTTTTCCTATCCTTTTAAAATCCTAAAACGTGTGTGTGTGTGTGTGTGTGTGTCTAAATGTTTGTTATGATGAGAAAACCTGCTTCGATTCTTTTGTAGAAAACGTGCTTTATTTAATGAGTGTTTTGAAACGTCTTTTGACCCAAATGACAAAACTTTGTTTTCTGATAAACATTGATTTTAAGTTTGAAAATGATGGGGTTTTTATTAGGTGTCGTTTTCAGAAAACAAGAGTTTTTAAATTTTTGTCAAATAGGAATTGAGACTATTCATTGCCTTCTAACAGTAAAGTCAAATAAAAAATGAAGGCAACTTCTAGAAGCTCTTTAACCCTATGCACCAAAGTTTAATGAAAACGTTTGTCTATTTTTTATGAAATCATTTTTTGATATTTCAAAACCGCTTGTAGCCTTTTCGCCAAACAGGGATCGACGTTTTCTAAAAAACTCAATTTTTAACCTCGTGATTTCTAATATCCTAATTTGATCACTTTTAAAAAATCTTGGTCGTTTGCCTTACTTTGGAAAACCGTTTTTTCGTGTCGCCAATCCAAACAAGCATACAAAACCATGACGGGGCTATTCATGGGCATGTGAGCCATCTAAATATCCCCAAACACCCACAATCACATATTTTTACTATTACGGGGCCTTAAACCCGATCACGACTCGGTATCGCTTTAAGGCCCAATATTTACATATATACAAAATGAACCTTTGCAATTATTACATACACCAAAATTTGTCCATCATCGGGATTTGATCACGAGGATCTCCTCCCTAGGCTCACAATCACCCAAATCGCTGCACAACCATACCAAAGCAACTTAATAGTACTAAACTTGTTACTATGCTACACGAATCAAAAAATCACAATCCTAACACTACGAACTATCCGTTAACACAATGAACTACATATCACCGTATGAATGTCATCGGGACGTTAGGAGGAAATTACGTTCCGACGAAACCCTTGCTAATAATCCCTAATCCACGGATCCTCAATAATATAACAACATACTACGTCAAACAACCCAATACACAAGATTATAATCACAATACAAGCAAAAAAATATCAAAGAAAACACCACTTTTCACCTTGCAATACACCGATAAAAGTTTTATATTTCACGATTCGAGCAAAACCACAAGAACGCCTAAGTATTTGAGCAACAATCAACAATTTATCACTCAAATAAAATCCACCCGAGCCCCTCTCTCTCTTCTTGCGTTTTCTCTCTCTAAAAATCTAAAAAACTTACTTCTTCTTCTTCTGCAGATCAAAAATGGCGTTGTATAAGTGATTAAAGGCAGCCGCCCGCACCGAATCCTCGGTTGCCGGGTTGTCTCCTCGAGCCGTGCAAATGTCACACTTGTTGGTGGCTGCAGGTGCACTTACGACTGCCCAGCTTGCTTTTTTCGATTTTCGTGTCACACAGTCTTAAATCGTCAATTTCTGCTGTATTATTTTGGAAGGCTGTTACCTGATGTATAAATTGCTCTTTGTTACCCCCGACTATCGTAAGCGTAGTGGCCATTCGTCGTCTTTTGGCGACCAGATCAGGCTTCGTCTGGATCGACTGGGTGTCCTGCCTCAACAGACCCGATGCTCGTTGTTCGTTTGACAGCTTTGACCGCAAGCCGTCGTGGTGGCTTCGTGTTGGGGTCCACCTTCCTTTTCGTATGTCGGGTCCAATGACGAATTTGCCCTCCTGTCAGGGTTAGTACACAAGTGTAAAATTTGGGTGTCTACAAATTAGTTTGATGATTTATATTTACTTTTATGTTTGGTTATACAGTGATTACATTCTATGGTTTATGTGATTACATTGTGTACACAGTTTATGGTTGATTGTATATTTTTGCATGGTTATTAGTATGCATTAGTCAAGAATTATTTGTTATTTTTGGTTTATAATAGGTACAATTATGTGTATGTAAAAAAATAGATATTTTTTGCAAATTTTAATTTTTTTTTAAAAAAAGGTCATTAGCGACGACGTCAGTCTGTCAATAATAATGTATCAGCGATGGACTGTGAGGATCCGAATTTCCAGGATTTCTTTAATAATATTAAATGAGAAATTTAATTGATAAAATTATCAAGGTTGTTAAATTAATTATTATATTATGTGATTTAAGGTATGTGATGTGATTTAATTGATAAATTAAATCTGTGCAGAGATTATGATGAATTGTGTTGAAATTAAAATAATTCAAATGTAAATAAATTGTTAAACAAAAAAAAAAACAATTTATGAGGAATAAAAGAATGTCAGGTAAGGATACAATAAATTGTACAATTAAAATATTGTGAAAATACAGAAAGTATGATTTTAAATGAGGATATGTGATAATGTGAAAGACATGAATTAAATATATATATATTTATATATATACATTTTTATATATATATGTACAACATGTTTAATTGATAATTATAAATGTTATTATTTATAGAAATTAAGGGATTAATAATTAAATTAATCCAATTTTTAATGAAAAACGAATGAGGAAGTTAATAAAATTGTAATTATTGACTTTAGAGTTTATCAAGAATTTTGGAAGAAGTTTGAAAATTAATTGAAAAGGAAAGGTAATTATATAAATTATATAAAAATAATTATATAATTTGTATAAGAGGATCAAGTAATAAATGTATAATTTTGGTTATATAATTTTATGATAAATATGAAGGAATTTAAGAAATTATTTAAAAAGGAATAATGTAATTATATAAATTATATAATATTAAATTATATAATTTATATAAGGAAAGCTAATGTGAATATTAAAGAAATTAAATAATAAATAAGAAAAAAGAATGTTTTAAGTTATTAAAAATTATATTTATGCATAATGTAATTATTATGACTTTTATGAAAGATAATATTTCGGAAACGTGAGCATGTTAATGTAACATGTTGTCCAAGTAACGGAGTGAAAAATTATGAAAAATAATTTTTATATGTCCTATGAATTATTTTATGAATTTTGGAAGTATAAATTACCTCATACGGTTACATGCATGGTATTATGCGTGTACAAAATTTGTCAAGTAAAGTACCCAAAAGAGGTATTAAAATTATTTATAAATCATGTTATGATTTTTGGTAAATTAAAATAAATATTTTCTATATATTATATAAAATATTTATTACACAAAATAATTGCGTAATGTATAAAATTACAAATTGTATGCTGATTGCTGGAAAATTCGAGAAGGAAAAAGGGCGGTGGAATTATTTGGCTTTTCCAAATTAGTTAAGTAAGTGACTTATAAAAGAAAGAAAAGGAAACAAGGAAAAAGGAAGCAAACAAAATAAAAACAATAATAAAACACAACTCTCTTTCTCTCTTTGATCTTCCACCGTGAACACCACCATGTCGCCACCCGTGAACTCCATGGCTGCCAAGAGATGAAGAAAAAGCTTCATAAGGAAGAATTATTGAGCCTTAGAAGGTATAAATAATTATTTATATGATTATTTTTGATATTTATGGAGATAAAGTTATTATTATGAAAAATAGGAAATAAATAGAATAATTATTCCAAATAATTTTAGGATATATATGTATGAATTTTATGATTTTTGGAATATTTATGTTGGGAAATTGTGTGCAAAAATGGATAAATATTAGAAAGTTGATGTACTGTGTTACGGCAGGAAGAAGAAAGGAAATCTTGGGCTGCCGAGCATGGCGCGACAGCCATTTTTTTTTCCAGTCGTTGGCGTTAAACGACGCCGTTTTGGGGCGTTGAGGCAGGGCCGCGCAATGCGCGGCTGTGTTTTCGTCTGCCAAGGGCCAAACGGCGTCGTTTGGTCTGGGCGGAGAGGGGCCGCGCGCAATGCGCGGCCGACGTAATGCGCTGAATTGACGATTGTGCCCCTGGCCTTTCCGGCAAATACCGACCGTGTCCTTTGACGCACAAATTTACGGATATGCCCCTGACTTTTAACAGAAATACCGAATGAGTCCTAGAAGCGCGGTAATGATAGAAAGGCCCCTGGACTTTTCGGAAAATTCCGGTTAAGTCCCTAAGGGCGCGGAAATTACCAAAATACCCCCAGAAATTAGTTTTTAATTAAATAAATGTTTAAAAATTGTTTAAAAATCATAGAAAATTATAGAAAAATACTATAAACATAGAAATGATATTTGGGCATTAAATTTAATATTTTTGATTAAATATTAAATATTGGGGATTAATATTTAAATGTTTAAATATTAATCTAATAAGGTTACAAGCTAGAAAATGATTAAATAAATTTTTCGGACAACCAAATATGTTAAAATTTATCCGATGAGCCGGGTTGTCCGTATTAGAGGTATTGGATATTAAGTTAAACGAATATTTTAAGGAACGAGGTTAATATAATTGGCCATATAAATTAATAATTGGCCTAGAGATGATATTAATTAATTAAATTAATATCCTAAAGAGATAAATAATTATTATTTGATTATTTTATGATCATAGGTTGATCGAGTTAAGGGTTTGAGCTAACAATTTAAATAACTGGACGCCAGGCAAGTTCTTCAGTCCCTTTTATGTTAAATGTTGGAATGTTATAATATGTAATTCTTGTTTTATCTGCATACAAATTATGTGTTACGTGATACGTGATTAATATGACCACAATGTGTATTTTGTGCAACGATATGAATATATATGAGATATATTGCTATAGTAGATGCACAAGCACATGATGTATGACACACACCAAGCATGATAAGGTATGTGTTACGTGAATCATAACTGTTGAACTTGCTGAGCCGTTGTGCTCATTACTTGCTTAAAATAAACTTTTGCAGGTAAATAAATGAGTTTCAGAAATATCAGATTGTGCTAAATATGAATTATCTAGAAGGTTGGATACGTAACTGTTATAATTTCGATGTCATGATTCAATGTGAGTGAATTGGCAAAATTTATGTGAATGTATTGTATCTATTTACAAATTGGTCCGGATAGGACGAATAGAGTTACATGGTGAACTAGGGTTGTTTAAGATGATTGTTACGATAAAGATTTGTTAAATGGTCTAATTGTGAATTACGATTGAAAAGAACAAATGTGAAGATATAATTATTATTAAATTTTAAATGTTGAACGTTATGATTTTTGTAAAGAAGGAAAAAGTTAAGGTTGCGATCCAGGGACTAGGATCCAGAATGTAAGGATTTTAAATATCCAAACATCTTAATACAACGATTGAATCGAGAAAAAGAAAAAATTTATATGAGAATTTTGGTGATTGATAATTTTAAAATCAATTAATGGATCAATTAAGGTGATTAAAGATTTATTAACGAACCGAAATTTGGACGTAAGGAATATAATGTTAAACAAATATGAAAGTTAAGGTAAGAAGTTGGGTCGAATTTCGGGGTCGTTACATGGACGATATTGTTGCAAATGCCTGCCTCAATTTTTAAAAATTAATGGCATTGGCGACGGACTAGTTATTGGTGATGGCTAGTTAACAATTTTTTTTAATCTTAATTTTCTTTATTGACAATGGATTATACTATAAGACCCCGAATTTTATGAAATACAAAATTTAATTTTTCTTCATATATATTTTTTTCTGAAACAATAAGTGGTTAAATTGATAAAGTTAACAGTTAAGGATGTTATGTGTAAATTTTATTTTGTTGGACAATATTTGTTTTGTCGGGGAATATTCGTTTTGTCGGGGATTATTCGGTCGTACGACGGCACTGAAATAACTAATCATTGGTGGACCCCATAACAAAATATTTGTCGGATATAGAAAATGACAGAAGTAACATTTTTTAAATAAAAATAGTCAACTGTGTTATCACTCTTAAATTGTTAAAATACCGGTGAAAAAAGAATAGTAGCATACGGTAATTTATGGTATTTTATTGTAGCACACGGTATTCTACAGTAGCATACAGTATTCTACAGTAGCACACGGTATTGCACAGTATCTCATATTATTGATCTGATAACGTGGTTATCGCACAATATTCATCAATAATTGTTGTTGCATAGTATTTTGCATTATTGATTCAATAATTGTCATAACACAGTATTTCATATCATTGAGTTAATAATTGTTGGTGCAATGTATTTTAAAATTATTAAACCTAATAATTGTCATAGTAACAAATACACAGTAATTTATATTATTAAATTGATAATGATCTGTAACGTGTTTCTTGCATTATTGTTGAATTATTGTTGTAGCATTATGTTATTATATAAATGGGAACCACTGGAAGAAAAATAAAATAAAACAATTTTTTTTTTATAAAAAAATTATTATTATTTATGTGAATAGTACGTGGACCCACTGTGGGGCCCACATGAAATGTGTGAAATGTGATTTTGGTTGGGAAATTTGGTCGGCAACGGCTACTGCTGCCTTTGCTGATTTTTTCAGCATTGGTGTGCGCAGCACGCCACTCACCTACCGCACATAGTAACTTATTTTCTCCTATAAATAGCTTGCTCAACTGAATAGAAAAATCACACCTAAAACATAAAGTTTTTCTATAAGTATTTTATGAGTTTTCTCTGAGAATAGTAAGGTTATCTTGAGTGTTTGGAAATCAAGAGGAGTGCAGAAATTTTTCAAGTAAGTGTTTTATTAAAGTGTAGTAATTGCATAAATACCTATTTCACACAGTATTCACAAATCTTCTCAGAAGACTCTTCTTTGAGAAGATTTATTTTTAAAAAAGCTTTCTTTGAAAGATTTATTTTGAAATATTATTTTAAAAATTATTTTTGAAGTTATTATTTTACACTATAAAAAATTTATATTATATAAATAATTTTGATAGTTCATAATATATGAGTTATCATACACTTTTAAAATTTATATGTGGTAATTACTAATTATATTATAAATATATAGGTTGATCAACCTCATTTTTATCAATATCCAGTCACGTGATAAGGTAAGGGGTATCATTCTTTTCATCATCATAAATGGATATTATTTTCTTTCTTACTTGTAAGGGATACCATCTTTTTCATCTTCCATTATTCAAACTTATTATGGTAAGAGATATTATTTCTTTTATACTCTTAAACATACTATGGTAAGTATTGTCCGGTAAAACTTTTGAAATGATTATAATCTTATTAACAGTTTGTGCTTCATTTAATATCATTTCAATTACACCTTCGTATTTACGTGAACCTTTTTATTGAACTGTAACCGTTATTCTAAACTGTGGATCTTGAATATCATTTTGAATTTCACTCCACATCATGTTGACAATTTGGATATTATTTGAATATGCACAAAGTAAAAATTGTAAAATTATGATATTTATTGTTTATCCTGTTTCTTCTGTTCATTATTTATATCTCTGTTATTATTCTAATAATCAATAATCAAATTGTTGTTGATTCTAGGGCCTGGGGCACAGATTGGATAAACGTGTTGATAGGTTAAAGGCGTTGATAGGTTAAAGGCGATATATTTGATAATGTGTCTTTTAAGGCACGTGGTGAATGTTCTCTTTGGCCTGGGGCAAAGATGAACTGTTGTTTGGTATGATTATGACCAAAGGCTATAGACTGGTATAATCATGATCGGTGGTGCTATATTGAATATCTTTGGCCCGTTGTGCAAAGATGAATTGTTGATTTGCATGATTATGACCAAGAACTGTGAGTTTGTATTATCATGGTAAATGGTGTTTCAGATAATAAAAGTTGACGATGTTTTTTCTAAAAAGAGAAGTGAGTGGACATCATGGTCCATACGATTTTTCTAATGGTTGTTATTCTGCTGCAGTTATTGATCTGAACCTTGTTTAAAAACTTAACTGTAGTTGTTGAATTAAAACTTGCTGTTTAAATTATTCTATCAAAAACTCAATTGTTGAAGGCTAATGATAATTTATTTGTCATTATCTTAGTCATGATATTCTTTACTGGTCTATTTGAGCTCACCCTTTCCTTTTGTTCCATTGTTTTCAACAGGAGATGATAGAGTAGTTGGGTCTAGTCTGGGGATGGAGTGAAGGTCCGAGTTGTAGCTGTATTAGTCTTTATAAGTTATAAAATAGTGTGACAATAATAATGAAGACTTAGTTGTGTATTTTTCGAATACTATATTGTGGTACGTTGTACATTGTATTGTAATAGTTGTGGTGTATTTTGACAACTCAAGTTTGGGCTGTATGGACCCCGATTTGGGGGTGTCACATATACCGTCATTGGTACCATCGCTAATATATTATTAGCGACGACAACGACCATCACCAATGTTTCCATTGCTAATATATCGTTGCCGACAACAGTCGACGGGACGTGGGGGCGACGACTATGGTGACATATCTTACCCATCGCTAATGACACATTGCTGACGGCAGTTATGTAATTAGTGACAGTTATTTCTATCGGCAATGACCCTTTTTTTTTGTAGTGACACCTTATGAATTGTTAAATAATAAAATTGCTCACATAAGTTCCTTCAAGGTATTTGGTTCAAAATGTTTTATCTTGAATACTAGTGGTAACTTAAGAAAAATTGATGCTAGATCTTATGAGGGAATTTTTAGTAAAACTTATTGTGTGTTTAATACTAACAAATTTTGTGTTGAAGAGTCTGTTCATATAAACTTCAATGAGCCTAACAATGATCTACTAAAGGAAATAGGTAAGGATGCAGGAAATTTAGAGACTGTAGTAAATCCAACAAACATGACTAAATAGAATAGCTCACTAGATAAAGAAAAACAGCAGACTGAATTAGATAAACAAAAAGAATAGGAAACTGAAACAGTTCAAAGAAATGATAAGCCTCCAAATCCTGATCCTATTCAATATGAGGAATATGGAAACCATTAGTTAATTCTAAAAACAATAAGGTATCTCAAAAATCATACTCCAGAAAATATAATTGGAGATATAAATCGAGGAATTAACATAAAAAGAGGAGTACAAAATTATGCACTTTTTAGCATTCTTATCATAAATTGAGCCAAAGAATGTAAAGGAAGCTACTTTTGATGAGAATTAGCTCCTTGCGGTGCAAGAGGAATTACAGCAGTTTGAAAGATGCCAAGTATGGGAATTAGTTCATCCACCAGAAAAAGCTTCAATCATTAGAACAAAATGGGTGGTCAAGAACAAGTTTGATAAGCATGGAACAATTACATATAGCAAAGCAAGACTTATAACTCAAGGATACAACCAACAAGAGGAGATTGACTACGAAGAAACATTTGTCGTAGTAGCAAGGTTGAAGTCTATCCGAATTCCACTAGCTTTTGCTTCATACAAACAGTTCAAGTTGCATCAAATGGACGTAAAGAACGTATTCTTAAATGGCTACATAAATGAGCAAGTATATGTAAAACAACCTCCTAGATTCGAGAATGAGAAGTATCCTCACCATGTGTACAAACCTAAAAAGGCTATTTACGGACTCAAGCGAGCACCCAAGGCTTGGTACGAGAGGTTACGTAAGTATCTCATTTCAAATTGGTTCACTCGAGGTAAAATTGATTATACATTATTTATTAAGATTGAAAAGAAAGATATTATCATTGTTCAAATATATGTAGATGATATTATTTGTGGCGCTACAAATGATTTGCTTTGTGAGTGATTTTCTAAGTGTATGCATAAGGAGTTTGATATGAGCTTAACGAGAGAACTTAACTACTTCTTAGGACTCCAAATAAAGCAAACAAAGGATGACATTTATATACATCAAACCAAATACACAAAGGAATTACTTAAAACATTTTGATTTGATAAATCAAAATGAAAGGCAACACCAATGGGTACGACTATCAAGCTCACATCTGATGATAAAGGTACCGACGTAGAGGTAACAAAATATCGAGGCATGATAGAAAGTTTATTATATTTAACTACCGTTTGACCCGATATAATGTATAGTGTTTGCCTGTGTGCAAGATTTCAAGATAAACTAAAAGAATCACACTTAAAAGCGATTAAAAGGATTTTTAAATATTTGTGTGCCACTATTAATTTTGGTTTACATTATCCTACATGCAATGATTTTAAACTAATGAGTTACTTAGATGCAGACTATGTAGGATGTCAAATTGATCAAGAAAGCACTAGTGGTGCATGTACATTTTTGGGACAAAGTTTAGTGTCTTAACATAATAAAAAGCAAACTTCAAATGCTTTATCAATTACTTAGGGTGAATATTTAGCTGCAGGGAGTTATTGCTCTCAAATACTATGGATGTGTCAAACTTTATTTGATTTTGATGTGACATGCAATATTGTGCCAATATATTAGGATAATACTAGCACAATTGACATATATAAAAATCCTATATTGCATTCACGAACAAAAAACATAGAAGTGAGACATTATTTTTTAAGGGATAATGTATCAAAATGATTGATTAAATTGATTTTTATTCTCACGGAGCATCAATTAACAGACATATTCACTGAGCCATTAAGTAAAGAGAGACTTTGTACATTAAGAAGGGAACTTAACATGTGTATGATTTCTTAATTGATGAACAGTTGGTGTATTTTGCTTTACACACTTAACTAATTTACATGAGCATAATAAATTGATTTGCATATTACTTATGCCATGTTTGTTTGCAATGATTATATGAAAGTAGTATGCCCTCAAGCCAATCACATTTGATGTGATACCATTTACTTTTTAATCTTATTCAATTTATTAATAAAAGAATTTAATTAAAGGCATATACTTATTCATGATTAATTCATTGAATTGATTAGATGGATAAACCCATAGTTTTGGGGCAATGCTTTTAGAATCATATTGTTGATTATGCTAATGAGATCTAAATTTAAGATAACTCAAAACTAAAATGTTCTTAATTGTGGGATCACTAAAATATGGATTTGTGAATCTGGATAAATTAGTACATACTATACTTGCTCTTTTGAAGAGGATGATTGATCTCAAAATCATTTGTGTGGAGACACTAATGAAAGTAATATGCCCTCAAGCCAATCATATTTAATGTGATAAAGCATATACTTTGTAATCGTATTCGTTTATTAGTAAAATTTTTATTTAAAGGCATTTATTTATTCATGATTGATTGGTTGAATTAATCAAATGGATAAACCCACAGTTTTGGAACAATATTTTTAGAATCATAATGTTGATTATGCTAATGAGATCTAAATTCAAGATAGCTCAAAACTAAAATGTTCCTAATCGTGAGATCACTAAAATGGGAATTAGTGAATCTAGATATATTAGTACATACTATATTTGCTCTTATGAAGAGGATGATTAATATCATAATCATTTGTGTGGAGACACTAAAGAAAGTATGTAAGTGTTTATTTGAGACTAAGTTTACTGAACATGACTCATTTAAGAAATATCTAATGTAGTTTTAGTTGCCTGTCAATAGGAGTTCCTAATGTGATAGTAGTATAAGTGATCTTTGAATTTAAGATCATCATAGTATCTTATGTATGATGCATTATACTTTGTCATATTCGTTAAGTCTATTCAGGTATAACAAATGATATGTTCAGATACAATAGGTTATGCATGGAGATAGGTAAATGAACAGTAAATGATCTACCACTTCTAGTAAAGGGAGATAATATCCTATATGATTCTATAAATGACGACTCAGTAGTCTTTGGCCAAGGCAGAATAGAAATTAGAAAAAAGTTTTTAATTTACATTATTTAGAGTTATGCATTTTAGAATCGATATGCATATGATCAAATTAAATAAGACTTGACAGAAGTTCTAAGTCTTGTATATGATTGTGACATTGTATAGTAGAATGATTGAATTGTACGGTAACTATTTGCGGAATAGGTTCTTTGTGATTAAATATTAAAATTCATATTATCCAAAAAGTCTTGAATTGCCAAGGGGGCTTACCCTTATTATAGAATAAATAAGTATTTATTTATAAATAAGTTAAAGATAAATTAAGTGTATTTAATTTATAATATAGTTATAGAATAAATTAAAGAGTTTAATATTTATAATGAAGTATTTTAAAAATACTAATTATAAATTAATAAGAGGATTATTATTACTATGGAATTAATTAATAAGAAGTAATCTCGTTATCAATAATTAAGTTACTAAATAGTTTAAGAATTGTAATTATTATAATAAATTAATTTAGTTCCTAATTAGATTATGAGTTAAATTAAAAATCCTACTCCTAAAGAGTTTTTGAGGGTTGAACAAATCTACAAATAAGAAGAGTGTTATTATGAATTGGGGTTACACACAATTTTGCAAGCATTGATAGAATACTTCATAATTCTCTACATCTAAGGAGTTTGTTAGAGAGAGAAAGAATTAGGGATAGTCACCCAAAATCTAATAGGATCTAAATTACTTTTTCTATCCATATTACTCTTGGTGGATCATCTTTAAAGGCTACATACTTGGATAACTAACGTTGATTTGAAGATTTTAATTGGTGGATTTTGAAGAACGCAAAGGATTTTGCAGATGAACTCGTAGTTGTTCAAAAAAAGTTGAATCTACAAAGATATAACCCGTTATCATTCCTCAATTATTATGTATTGCATAAGTAAAATTCTAAAATTTGCTTTATAGAAAAAAAATTAAATACGATTTATTGCATGTTTTTGTTGCGTTATACAATTTGATTGTATGTATGCCTTATTTTTGCAAACCAACAGTGGTATCAAGAGCCAAACTTATGTGAACTATCAATTGTTTTGATTCCGTATACGTATGGGTATGTGTTTTGAGCAATTTATTGGGTATAATTTATTGCATAAAATTATAAGTTTTGAAAACAAAAGGTAAAAATTGAGTTTTGGAAGGAAAAATTGTCAAATTCACGAAAACTGGAAAAATATCGACATGGCGCTTCCACGCCAACAATATAAAAGGGAACGACGCTGCTACGCAAGATTTGTTCATGAAAACAGCGCTGCCATGTCGGATCAGCAAAATTTGTGATTTGGATTTTTGAGTGTGCAATTTTTGAATTAATAAAATAAAGGATTTATTTGGAATAATTTTATAATTAAAATAAAGAGTTTATTTTAAATTTAAAATTAGATTTCATGCAACTTTAATTGCCTATTAAATGATATCGGTATATATATGGAATGATTTTAATTCATGAGATAAATAATGAATATGATGATATATATGATATAAATTCTGTATATATCATATGATGATATGTATGATAATGCAGTGGATTAATTATGGACTATTGGCTAATGTGTGATTGAATTTATTTTAGTTGGATGCATGGATGAATGAGTTTTTAATAAATAGGGTATGCGTACCTCATCCTTCTAAAATTTTCTATTGTAAATTCTATCTATCTCCAATGTGCTTCCCTTTGACTGCTGATTAAAGGTTATTATTTTATGAAAATAGATTGTAATAGGATTAGATATAATTATTTAAAAAATTGGAGCCGAAGAGCAATGAACACTTGAAGACCCGTTTGTAATGGAGCCTGGGTTATGAATGTAATAGTTATATTAATATTTTGTTCTTGCACCATAGGTTTGATCTCTTGGTTTACTTGGTGGCTTGAGTGAACCAAACTAGAATAAAGTTCATAATCAATTCAAGTAGAATATAGTATTCTATATGTGCATCCTAGTTATATATATATATATATATATATATATATATATATATATATATATATATATATATATATATATATATATATATTATCAAACATGCTTCGTATGTTAAATAATATGACATGTATTTTATTATTATATGTGCATGTACGCTAAACAAGATGAGACAATGATAATAAAACCCTCAAGATAAAATATATTAAATTGTAACGTTCAAAGATATTAAATGTTTAATATGAGTTTGTTGTGGACACACAAGGCTTGTATTAAATATGTAAGATGTTGACTTTATTACATTAGATATTTATAAGGAATTAAATGATGTTGTTTTGTTGTGCACACACAAGGACGATATTTTTCTCCACTTATATAGAGTGCTAGGTCGGACTTAACTTAGATAATTTTGATTCGGATTTGCACACACTCGATTATAATAATCTAAGGGGTAAAATTAAAAGGACTTACTTCTTGATGTAATTGACAAATAGTTGTCTACCCTTTGAATAAATATAGTTTGATGTGCACATACAATGTCGTATTTTATTTATGTTAATGAGATCCTTATCTCACTAGCAAATCTTTAATTAGATTTGTCGAATTATAAAAAGAGGGTAATATATTTTGATGAAAATAATGGAAGATACTAACTTAAATAAAGACATAATTTATTTTGATAATTAGTAAAATGAATGTATGCTAAAATGTTGTTATATTTTACATACAGAATTTTACAAATGTCTAATTCACTTACACTATGGAGAGTACTTGATGTTAACAAATTGACCGTAGTGAATTATACTGACTGATTAAGGAATATGAGAATTGTTCTCATTGCTAAAAAGTTTTCCTATGTCCTAAATTCGACTGTCCCTGCAACTTTTGTAGAATAAGCCTCTGAGGAAAAGATTGTTACTTTCAAAAAGTGGCAAGATGATGCAATTGTGGCTCAATGCATTATGCCCGCATCCATGAATAACGAGCTTTAGCGTCAGCATGAGAAAATGGATGCACCTACTATATTATTACACATTCAAGAGTTGTATGGTGAGCAAAGTAGGATAGCTAGATATCATACATCTAAAGCGCTCTTTCGATCTCGTATGACCGAGGGTACTACTATTGAGACACATGTCCTAAAGATGATCAATTTGATTGAATAACTTGGACAACTAGGGTTCGTAATGGATGAGAAATTAAGCTAAGATTTGATCTTTTAGTCATTCCTAGACTCCTTTTGACAATTTATTGTGAACTTTCACATGAATAAGTTGGATGTTAGTTTACATAAGTTACTTAACATGTTGAAAACGACAGATGGTCACTTTCTATCCAAGAAGGACCAAGTCTTGTTAGTAGATTATTCTTTCAAAAAGAGGAAGAGACCTGAAAAAGATGAAAATAAGAAAGCTAAGGGTAAAGCAAAGACCAAGGACACAAAGAAAGCTGAGCCTGATATCGAAGGAATCTACTTTCATTACAACAAGTCAAATCACTAGAAGAGAAATTGCAAAGAGTTTCTTACAATAGCAAAGCATAAGAAGCTTGGAGAAGTTTCTACAATAGATTTAGGGACTAAGTAGAAGTAGAAAGCTGAATAAATGGGAAGTCATCCTATGCGTAGGGAATGGAGCAAAGGTTGTTGCATTTGTCGTAGGAATTTTTTATTTAGCACTGCCTACGGGCAAGTCCATTAGTTTAAATAATTGTTATTATATTCTAGTACTTATTAGAAACATTATTTCGATTCCTATGTTGGACAAATGTGGTTTTGATATTATAATGAAGAACAACAGTTGATCTATTTATAATGATAATGTTTTGTAGGTTATTGGTAATTTACTAAATGGGCTTTACATACTAGACTTGCATAAAAATATTTAAAAATTTAACAAACTAAGAAAAGAAAAAGAGATGATGTAAATCATACTTCTTTATGGCACTGTAGACTCGATTATATCAATGAAACAAGATTAAACCAGTTGCATAAAAATAGGCTTTTAAAGCTATCTGATTATGAATCATATTCAACTTGTGAATCTTGTCTCGCGAAAAAATGACTAAATATCCTTTTAGTGTAAAACAAAAAAGAGTTGCAAGGTTGTTAGAGTTAGTATACACAGATATATTTGGACATATAACAACGTATATTAGAGGAAGGTATTTGTATTTTATTACTTTCACTTATGATTATTCAAGATTTGGATATGTGTATTTGATGAAATACAAGTCTGAATCATTTGAAAAGTTCAACGAATTCAAAAGTGAAGTAGAGAAACAAGCAAAAAAAAGTATTAAGATTCTTCGATTGAATCAAGGAGGAGAATACTTGAGCAATGAGTTTTTCGATTATCTCAAAGAGAATGGTATTCTCTCCAATGGTATATCTGAAAGGAGAAATCGTACCTTGTTGGACATGGTTCGGCCCATGATGAGTTTTACTGACCTTTTAGTATCTT
Organism: Hedera helix; assembly: GCA_947179155.2. Taxonomy (NCBI): domain Eukaryota; kingdom Viridiplantae; phylum Streptophyta; class Magnoliopsida; order Apiales; family Araliaceae; genus Hedera; species Hedera helix. Next base: position 8,631,219 of record OX359273.1, read on the forward strand.
TCTGGGGTTATGTCCTAGAAACGGCTGCATACCTATTTAATAAGGTAACTTTAAAATCCATCCCTAAGACTCCATATGAGTTATGGACAAGGAAAAAACCAAGTCTTATACATGCTAAGATTTGGGATTGTCCAGATTATGTCAAAAAGTTTGACAATGATAAGCTAGATACAAGATCCGACAAGTACAAATTTGTGGGATATCCTAAAGAAATTTTAGGATATTACTTCTATCATCCTATTGATCAAAATGTGTTTGTTGCGAAAACATGTTATACTATTGGAAAATGAGTTTATCCAAGAAAGGGTCAGTGGGAGTAAGATATATCTTAAAGAGTTCAAGAACCGCAAAACATTACGGATCAAACGAAAGAACCTGACCAAGTTAAAGATTGTGCTATGGTTAAACTAATTCCCGTAATGGTGCTCAAAAATTCAAAATGATTATGAAAGTTAGAACTCAAAGTCCCTCTATTCACAGTGAAGAGTAGAGGGATATATATATATATATATATATATATATGTAGAGAGAGAGAGAGAGAGAGAGAAAATTAATCAGAACTTTAAATAAGTAAAAAATTTAAACATATTAACAACTCACCCACAAATTTCCTTAGAATCAAAATCACAATCTAAAACTCAGCAACATGGATTAGAGAAAAACAAAAAAGAATCCAACCCCATAACATCCAAAATATGTATATACTTACAAAACATAAAGAATGAAAAGGGTCAATTGTGATACAGAGGAAACATATAAGCTAAAGAACGGATAATAAAAAGAAACAAAAGCAATATTCATAAATAAATATTAGAGCAAAGGGATGTGAGAGAGAAAGAGAGAAAAACCTTTTGGGATCTGGTTTATCAAGGAGGAACAAGAATCATAAGTGTTGGGATAGAATTGGGCATGTCTTCCCTTCTCAAACCCTCAAATTTTCTCTCTTTAAAAAAACTTTTTTCTCTCTCTTTCTAAAAATTGTGTACAACAGATAAATTAGTGGCAATATAAAATTATATATATTGATTATTCCCAATAAAGACACCTATCCCCCACCACCACCGTTGATGTCACAACTGCTCTCATTCATCACTCACCCCTTTTTGTTTCTTTTGTTATCTACTTTCTAGAATTTGTAACTTATCTCTCCTCCTACTTTCTAAATGTGGTTTTAATAGGTCCCACCAAGGACCCTGCAAATTTTCTTCTTATAGCCAAATAGTTCCAGCCGCCTTTTACTACCCACGTATCATGACACACTATTATCCACGTTGTAGCTGATGTTGTCTCGAGTGATTCATTATATTCTAGTTGTTCGATCACGCTCTCGTGACTAAGAGTGGGGTATTGTCAGTTGGAAGTATTCGAAAAGCTCCATAATTTAAGAATAATTAGTTGTCAACTTGTCATTGGCTTTTACCTAATAAAAATATATTATAACATAAAATATTGATGAGTTATATAATGGGAATTAATATTTTCACAACTAAAATTTGATATTTTCACAGAGTGTCGAACGAGTGTGGGACCCATCTACTATTCATGTGAGAAAAAAAGTTATGAAACTATCACTTTTACTTGTGAAAATATCAATTATCTATATAATAAATATTTTTTTAAATAAATAAATAAAATTTTATTTAAATATCTAAGCCTCGAACCCGTGAGCATCGAACCCGAGGTCAAGGTAACCTGGATTTGGGGGCGTCATAAGTTGGTATCAGAGCTGATAGGTTATAAACCTTATGTAGCGAAAAATCTTAGGAATATGGCCGTAAGAAATATATGAATACTCACTTAGAGTGTTAAGGGACGAATTATGGAAATCCATAAAATAAAAAAATAAAAAACTTTGCAAAAATATGTGCTTTTTGAAAAGACAAAATGTTATTACAAAGAACTAATTAAGTTGTTAATGTGGTTTTGTATGATGTTAGAACTTAGGGAATCCAGTCAGGCAAGAGAGGAAGAACCTCGCGATATATATGTAGTATACGAGGAACTAGTTACAACTGAGCCGATACTGGTAGTCACAATTGAAGGTAGAAAATTTGAGCCCGAGACGGATCTCGAGGTAGAAGACAAGGGAGACGAGCTAGGAGGGTTCTCTGACAGACTGATAGGGATTGAGAAGTTGGAATAATATGACGAGGAAGACTAAATGGCTGGTTTGCTAGATCAGAAGTCAGAGTTTATGGATCAGAATCATAAGCTAAAGGAAGATAAATAAGAGCAAGAGTCGTCGATGGTCCTTTATGAGGCACTGGTGACACATGTAGTAATGAGGAACATGGAGCTTGGGGACAAGCTTTGTGAAGCTGAGCAAGAGCTAGAGAAAATGAAAGAGGGGAAAGAGACCTTCAAGGCCTACTGGGAGGAGTAGGCCAGGGATAGGGTTCTGCTAGAGATCCAATTGAACAAAATATGTGATATGATCAATGATTAGGAGTAGGAAATGAAGGATAGGAAAACAAAGATGGATCAAATGAGTTATGCATTCAGGACTGTCTTTGGGAGGTGGCAGAATCGGGTGTATAACTACCCCATTGAGGAGGGTCATACTTGCAGGACTTTAAGTTGCAAGATGATAATCAATATGGGGGATGAGGAGTACCGCGATGCCAAGAGACATGACATGCTCCGCTAGTAGTCTATGTAATAAATATGTATTTAGTTTGGTTAGTTATGTTAGTAGATAAGAGGTAATCCTAACTTTTGTATAATTTGTGGGAGGACTTTTGTTTAAAACCCGTCTTTTGCTTTAATAGAGGGTTAATGTATGTAAATTCCAACTTCTGAAGTATCAATAAGATAAATGGTATTTGTAGCAGTGTGTTATCTGATATAAAGTGTTATACACTAATCCGTCGCATATTAATATAAATATGTTTTATGTTTATATACCTTATAATGATTAAATTATCTTAATAATTGTTAAGTATTTTAAAAGACAATATGATAATAAATAAATGATAAGTTAATAACATAAGTCTTAATAAACAGAAAATACTATATAGACGCAGACAACCAGTTCCATTAACACCTAAGGAAACGGCTAATGCCAGACTGGAGCTGGTAAACCCCATGCAAGGTTTTGTAGACCTATTGATAGGTGCAACCTCCAGCAAACCACTTAGCAAAGTTCAAAGATTTTAAAGCGGTAGGATCCTTAGAGTTTAAAGGGACTACCAGCCTAATAGAAGCCTAGACATGTGTTATTGAGATGGAGAAGGTATTCGAGGTGGAATGAGTCGTGAAAGAATAAAAGACAGCTTTTGCAACATTTATGAGGAAGGGGGATGCCAATTATTGGTGGAAGGCTAATTGGAATAAAGTAGGAAGGGGAGTTATGTTGTAGGATAGGTTCAAGGAACTATTCTTTGAGGCTTATTTTCCCCAGACAACACAAGATATGATGGAGGTTCAGTTTCTCTAAAATAAGGTAGTATGACAATGCCAAGTGCATGACAAAGTTAAACAAGTTAGCAAGGTTTACCTTATACCAAGTAGACACAAAGGCAAGAGAGGAGAAACGTTTTGATCAGGGACTAAAACCTTGGCTCTATAATAAGGTGACGATGATCCAAATTCAAACATTCCTCACAGTATTGGAGAAGGCAATACTAGCATAAGGAGGCAACAATGCGCTCTCAAAGTATAACCAAGAGAAGATAAGGAAGAAAGAAGATGGTGGGAATAAAGATGGAAGTAGTAGGGGAAGTAACCTAAACAAAAGAAAGTGGAATGACAACAGCGGCAATAACACAGGGAAAAAATGAGAGCAAAAGAAGAAGGTGAAGGCATGCAGTAACTATGGCAAGGGCCACTTAGGAGTCTGCATGAAGGGAAATATTATGTGTTACAAATGCGGGCAGGGGGGCATATCTCTCGTAACCACCCAAACCTAAAGAAAAATCAAGGATATTTCTCATATGGGTTAGTGGACCAGCAGATAAAGATTTACCCAAAGAAAGGGATGGAAGGAGGAAGTGAAAGTAAAGGAAGCACCAACAACAGTAAGTTGACTATAGGGGGATCGACACAACTAGGTCTACCTATAGCCAGAATCTTTATATGATGTAGGATGCAGTAGCATCAAAAGATGTGGTGTCAGGTATCATTCTCATCAATATTATAAATGCCTACGTATTATTTAATTTGAGTGCTACCTGTTCATTTGTGTCAAATGAATTTGTTGGGAAACTACATTTACTCTAAAAAAAAATTTAGAGCATTCACTAAACATAGAAATTGCGAATAAGGAAGTAATTACAGTAAATCACAAACATAGAAAATATGATATAGAAATAAGGGGACATAAGTTATCAGTCGACTTGATACCTATTAGATTAGGAGAGTTTGACATAATACTATGAATGGATTGGTTATATAACCATGGGGTAATGATAGATTGTCAAAAGAAATGTGTAAACATGAAGACTCCAAAAAAGTCCAATGTAGTATTTTATGGTAGAAATCGCCAAGACCGTCTTGTTATCTGACAATGATGCAGCCCAGGAAGTTGTTAAGGTTATTTAGCTCATGGTATAGATACCTAAAGAACAGGGGAAGAAATGGGCCAAATACTAGTAGTAAGGGAACATACGGATGTGTTTCCATAAGATTTACCGAGTCTTTCGCCAGATAGAGAGATCGAATTTGTAATAGATGTAATGCTAGGTACAACACCAGTTTCCAAGGCCCCATACAGAATGGATCAAGTAGAAATGAAGGAATTGATGAAGTAATTACAAGAATTACTTTATAAGAAGTACATATAGCCAAGTATGTCTCTGTGAGGAGCACCAATTATATTTGTGAAGAAGAAGGATGGATCCTTAAGGCTTTGTATCGACTATAGGGAGTTGAACAAGGTAAAGATCAAGAATAAGTACCCGTTGTCCAAGATTGACAATCTTTTTGATCAACATAAGGGAGTGAAGTACTTTTCAAAGATAGACTTGAGAACGGGTTATCTTCAACTGAAGGTGAGACCCGAAGATGTGCCTAAGACGATATTTAGGACTCGTTATGGTCATTACGAGTTCCTGGTGATGTCGTTTAGGTTGACGAATGCACCAGTAACATTCATAGATATGATGAACAAGGTGTTCAAACAATACTTGGATAAGTTCATAGTGGTGTTCATTGATGATATCATGGTCTACTTTAAGACGGAGGAGGATCGTGCTGAGTACTTAAGGACCGTGTTGGAGGTATTATGGTATGTGAAAAGATAGAAGAAGTTGTATGTGAACATATTTTTAAATGAAACCCTAGTTTAAATGTCTAGGTTGATGACTTATCGTTTGAAGTATGAAAGTTATTTTTATGATCTTTGTGTCTTATATGGTAGATCTATGTGTTACAAAGATAACTTAACTTGAATGATTGAAAAATATGTTAAAACGAAGGTGTAGTGATTTTCCTTGTAAACTATGTCAATTTTAAAACCCCAAGTTGATTTAGTGAATTTGATCATGATTTTGATGTTCAAAATGTTTTCGAGAAGATGACCGATTCATGAAATCTTGAAGAACAATAAGTTAGTAAGTTAACAAATCAAATTTGAACTCAATTAGATGTGTTTTAAGTGTTTTATAGAATATTGAACCAAAATAACCAAAGTTGAAAAATTTAAGAATAATAAAAAAATTGGATTTTGTTGGGTAGTGTCGGGTCGAATTTTTTGAAAAACGATTTTTATTAAACCGGGTCTGGTCGGTTAAGCCGGGTTGATTCAGGTCTGTTTGAGTCAAAATGAGTCAAAATGTTTTAAATTTTATATTATTATTATTGGACACAAATTAAGTAATTAAAATATTATTAAATGTTAAAATTATTATTAAATGATTAATAGTATTAGTAAGTGAGTAAAATATTATTAAATGATTAATAATATTAGTAAATGAATAAAATATTATTAAATAATTAATAATATTAATAAATAATTAAAATATTAATAAATAATTAATAATATTAGTAAGTGAGAAAAATATTATTAAGTAATTAATAATTAATAATATTAGTGAGTGGTAAAGTATTATTAAATAATTAATAATATTAGTAAATGATTAAAATATTATTAATAAGTGGGTAAAATATTATTAAATGATGAATAATATTAGTAAGCGGTTAAAAATTATTAAATGATTAATAATATTTGTAAGTGTTTGAAGTATTATTAAATGATTAATAATATTCGAAGTTGATACAAATATTGATAATATTATTACGTGTTTAGTACAATATTTAAATTGTTAATTCTGTGATTAAATGTTAATTAATTTAATTGATGTATATGGAGGTTAATAATGTAAAATAAACCAATGTGTGATATACTAATTGATAGATCAACATTATTAATGTTAGGTCATTTCAAAAGAAATTAACTTAAGTGGTTAGCAGTAATCAACGATACATGCAAATTCTTCTGAAGCCTAAACTCGTTTCATTGTGCAAGTTCTTTAACTTTACTGAATTATTATTGTGCAACTTTTTAAACTTAAAACTGTTTTATTGTTCAAGCTAGAATAATTATTGACAATTATTCCATATCATTATTATTTATTAGTATTCACACTTATGTGCATTCGCATGTTTTGTTCTAAACATGAACTGTTTAAGAAGTAGGTCTATGCCAATTGTTTTGGCTAGACATTGTATGTATTATTTGCATTCGTTATAAATATGAACTGTTTAAGAGGTAGGTCTATGTTATTTGTTTCGGCTAGACCTTTGCATGTATCAATTCATTAACTTGAATATTTTTTAAAACCTATCCAAACCAGTAGTTGGCGCAGACTCTTATGGTAAGACTGAGAAGAACAACCATTATAAAGGGCTTTATCTACCGAGAATTCAATTTTGCGCACAGTATATTTGAATGTTATGCATATACATTGGGTACAAGAGGTTGATCCCCTAGAGCATCATGTATGAGTGTTTACATTCATTTTGTGATTGTTAAATACTCCCGAGGTATTCTGTTGGATTATTCTGATAATGCCTCCAGCAGGTTCTTGGTCCTCAATGTGACGCCTCCAAATTCGGGTTCCATTATCTCGAATTTAGTGCTCATGATAATAAACATCCAATTATCTCTAGACAACATATATATACTAATGCGAGAATAAATAAATATAAGTTGCCTATTACAAAAGGTTCACTACTTTGCCCCAGGCCAAAAACCTTCACCAATCATATCATCTGTGCCCCAAGCCACATATATTCACAATAACTTGATTCTAGATGATTAGAATAAATAGTAATGATAGAAATGAGGACAAAGAAAGAGGATAATATGATAAATAATAGACATTAGAAGTTTATAAATTTTTACTTTGTCTAGAGTCAAATAATGTCTAAATTGTCAACATGATCTGGAGTCAAATTCAAAAATCAAATTGAAAAATGATATTCAAGATTTATAGTTAAAAAATAACTGTTAAAGTTCGATAGAAAAAGTTCAGGTAAATGGGAAGGTTCACGTGAAATGATATTAAATGAAGTGCAAACTATTAAGGAACATATAATCATTTCAGAAAATTTTACCGAACAATACTTACGATTGTAAGTTTAAGAGTATAAACGAAAATAATATCCCTTATCTTATCACATGAAAAAGATTGCTTTAAATGTAGTGGATCAACCTATATATTTAAAATATAATTAGTAACTACCACATATAAATTTTATAGAGTACAATAACTCTTATACTGTGAAATTATCAAAAGTGTTTATATAATACAAATATGTGTATTGTACAAAATAAATTATAATAACTTTAAAATAGTTTTGAAATAATATTTCAAAATAAAATCATTCAAATGAATATTTTAAAAATAAATCTTCTAATGGAATAGTGTTATAAAAGAAGATTTGTGAATACAGTGTGAAGTGAGTATTTGTGCAATTATTATTCTTTAAAGAGAAGACTCACTTGAAAATTTTTTACACTCATTTTGGCTTTACCAAAACTTTAGAATAATCTTACAACACTCAAAGTGTACTCTCAATATATCAGTAGGAGAAAGAAGCGTGTGAGAAACTCATTATCTGCGGTTCCTTTTATATAGGTTGGTTTCTCACCTACTGAGCCAATTCTTCTTCCTAATTTTTTTTGACTTCCTCCCACGTTCTCCAATTTTTTTCTTCCTTGATTAGTCTACCAACCAATAAGAATAAAAAGAAACAATATACTATTAGATGGTCCCACCATAATGTCATTTTTAGCACTAATAATTCATACATGTTTTGTTTTTCTTTCTTCTCGTTCCCATTTTATTCACATTTTCTCGCCTAACATTAATATGCTCCTTCCCATTCCTTACTTTTCTTCCCACCATACCACACATCCATACCTTTCCACCCACCACACTTCTATTTCAATTCCTACTGACAATAAATTTAGAACTTATTATATTATATCCAAAATATCAATTAAGTGTAACAATTAAAGTAATGCTACAACAATGATAACAATAATTCAAAAATAATGTAATAACACGTAACTATGACAATTATTAATTTGATATAGTATGTGAATTACTGTAATAATTATTAATTCAATAGTTACTGTCATAATTATTAATTCAATAGTTTAAAATACAGTGCAATAGCAATTATTGACTTAATGATATAAATAGTGTAATGACAATTATTAGTTTGATGAGGCATATTTACTACTATGACAATTATTAATTCAATAATATAAAATACAATGTAACAAAAAATTATTGATGAATACAGTGCAATAAAAACTTTACCAGATCAATAATATGGAATACTGTGAAATACCATATGCTCTTGTGTAATATCGTGTGCTATTGTGCAATACCGTGTGCTAATAGTTCTTTATCACAAGGAATTTTAACAGTTAAAAGTGATAGTACTGCTAACTATTTTTATTTAAAAATGTTACTTTTGTCGTTTTCTATATCTAACAATATTTCGCTGTGGGGTTCACCAATAATTGGTTATTTCGACGACGTCGTACGAATCGACTATTCCATAACAAATTGAATATTCTCTGACAAATCGAATATTCCCCAATAATTTGAATATTCCCCGCCATAATATAATTTGCACATAACATCCTTATCTTTAACCTTTATCAAAATAACACAATACTTTTTCGAACAATAATATAAGGAAAAAATAAATTTTATTTCATAAAAGTTGAGGTCTTACAACCTCTACTGCTTATAAAATTTTGTCCCTAAAATTGACGTATTTGGCGTTTCGAAGAGGGAATGATACTTAGACTTCATTTCAGATTCTAGCTCCCAAGTCATTTATTCAATATCTTGGTTTCTTCATAAAACCTTAACTTGAGGTATAACAGTGATGAACCCAAATCCGGGTTCCATAAACTCGGGTTTGGTTTTCCACTGTACAATACTTATTAACAATTAAATACATAAATTGCATTTAAACTTCGCGAAATAATACAAAAGGTTCCTTATAAAAGGCTACACTTCCCAAGGTCAATTAACCTTAACATAAACATTACATATCTTAAGGGAATATAAAAGAAAGTACATATAAGTAATTAATCTAGCATGCATCCAGCTAATCTAAGCTTTGATTTTTCCCTTGCCTTTGTCTTGTTTAAAACATTCTGGCTTAGCTGAAATAAGTCATAATAGCATAAGATATATTATGATGAAAGGGAAATTAACATCAGGGTTTTCAACAATAGATAACAATCGTGAAAGAAATCAAAAATCAATTTTTCAATATAAGAATGGATTGACTCTTTACTGCTGAGTGAACTTTAAGGACCATGAACTGCTACTGAGGTAGAACAGACATATATATCTGATACCTCGAAAAACGTGGTACACGAGGGGATCAGTCTTTTGTACCATATGTATATGCATAACATTCAGACATCTTGTGAAAATTTGGTTTCCTGATAGATAAAAATCTCCCTTATTTAGGGTTGTTCATTCTCAGTCTTACTATAAGAATCCGCACCAACCAATGGTTTGGATAAACTTTTAAAATATTCAATTTGATGAATTTAATATGCATTGTCTAGATGAAACAATTAGCTTAGACTTTCTTAAACAGTTCTGGAATTAATGAACTATACATTTGCAAATGCACTGTGTGCGAATACAATAACATTAATGATGTGGAATAATTTTAAAGAATTAAACCACTTAAAATTCTGGCAAGTAAGTACAAGTGTAGAGACTTGCTCAACAATAATTGAATATGTTTAAAGAAATTGCTCAATATAAATTTGAGTAAGGATAAAGAATACTTGCCTTGTGTGTAGATTATCGCTAACCAATTCAATTTAATTCTCTCTGAATAGACTAAACAATTAATCAAATTAGTCTTTAAATTAATATCATATATACATTCATATGATAACCTCTATACATCTTACACCTCTAACACTTAACCAAATAATTATATAGTTAAGGGTATATAAACACTTAGAAAATATTATCATTATTTGATAATATTTTAATCACATAAAATCTATATTAATTATTTAATATAGTTCAAACTCTTATATATTATTATTAATCATTTAATAATATTTTATTATCATTCTAATACTATTAATCATTTTATAATATTTATTTACCTTCTAATATCATTAATCATTTAATAATATTTCATTCACTTTATAATATTATTAATCATTTAATAATATTTTATTCATATTCTAATATTATTAATTATTTAATAATATTTTATTCATTATCTAGTATTATTAACCATTTAATAATAGTTTATTAACCTTATAATATTATTAACTATTTAATAATATTTTATTCACTTTATAATCATTTAATAATATTTTATTCATATTCTAATATTATTAATTATTTAATAATATTTATTTACCTTCTAATATTATTAAATATTTAATAATATTTTATTCACTTTATAATATTATTAACCATTTAATAATATTTTAGTCATATTCTAATATTATTAATCATTTAATAATATTTTATTCATTATCTAGTATTATTAATCATTTAATAATAGTTTATTAACCTTCTAATATTATTAATCATTTAATAATATTTTATTTACCTTCTAATATTATTAATCATTTAATAATATTTTATTCACTTGTTAATATTATTGACCATGTAATAATATTATAATTATTTACAAATGATATTAATCATATACTAATATTATTGATCATTTAATAATATTTTAATAACCTTGAAACAATACCTATAGTTAACTTTTTAATTGTGTTCATCTTAGTCTTTATTTTAAACATTTAGTTGCCAATTAGTTACTAATAACTCCATATATTGGTTTATTATACAAAGTCATTCATTTTACATTTAATTCAAATTAAATTTTCAAAGAAAACACGACCGGACCGACCCGACCCGACCTGAACCGATCTGACCCGGACAACTTGAACTTTCTGCTTTCAAAGCTGGGGCGCTCAGAATAGGCTAATCTGAGCACTGGGGCGCTCAACATAGAACACAAAACCCTAATTTGAACTGCTCAACCCCTAGTCACTCCGACAACCATAATATCTTCATTTCAAAACATTTTAGGTTGATTCTTGAGTCTATTCTCATCAGAATTTCCTCCTCTACAATGTTTCTTTGGATCAAAAATCCAAATTCCCAACTAAAATAACCATAAAATCACTTGCAAGGAAAGATTGAAAACTCTAAGGTTTCAAAACGCCATGTTTTGCGGTAAAAGCCATAACTTCTTCATTTTTCCATATTTTTGAAAGATTCAAGTTGAGTTTTCTTTATAACTCATATATGTAACTTTCTAGCCATAGAAATTTATTTTCCAACCTGTACATTTCAAACTACAAAATTACATAGCACATAGGCATCTAGGGTTTTACCGGTAAAACTCAATATAGCCATTTCTTTCATTTTTTTGCATTACACACATACCAAATCCTGATTTAAACATATCAAACCATAAATATACATATATAACATAGTTTAAGACTTCTAGACCATCAAAATAACTTTTGATCGGATAAAAATATATTTTAACCGTTTAAAACATATCTAGACTACAAAAAATAAACTTAGGAAGAGTTATAATACTTTTTAACCTTATGGACTTGTGTGCTCTTCTTCTTCTCCTTCCAAAGTAAGTTATGAGACTATTTGTCATCCACCAAGCTCCTCCTCTAGTAATTTCCTTCAACTCCCAAGTGTATTATATAAGACCCCGAATTTTATGAAATACAAAAATTTAATTTTTCTTCATAGATATTTTTCTGAAACAGTAAGTGGTTAAATTGATAAAAAAAAGTTAAGGATGTTATGTGTAAATTATATTATGTTGGACAATTTTTGTTTGGTCGGGGAATATTCGTACGATGGCGCCGTACGAACCAATTATTGGTAGACCCCACAATGAATAATTGTCGGATATAGAAAACGACATAAATAATTTTTAAATGGTCAATGGCACTATCACTTTTAATTGTTAAAATACCCAGTGGTAAAAGAAGAGTAACATACAATATTGTACAGTAGCACACGGTATTGTACAGTAGCACTCGACATTGCACAGTGTTTCGTATTATTAAACTGATAAAATGGTTATCGTACAATATGTGACTTTATTGTCACATGCACACTAATTTATAATATTAAACTGATAATTGTCACAGTAGCATATGCACAGTAATTCACATTATTGAATCAATAATTGTCATTACACAGTAACGTATTCTTTCTTTTATATATTTTCTGCATTATTGTTATCTCTATTATAATGTTAATTAAACTGTTCTATTTCATTATTAATTAATTTGATATCTAACTCAAAGAGCCAACTACACTGTATTTATAACAATTGGGCATAATAATGAATAAGTGTGAATTATTGTTGAATAATTGAATTGATAAAGTTATTTGTTTATAATATAAAGTTAGGTGATATGAAATGAATCGTATAGAATAAAGATAATATAGAATTTGAAATGGATGGTGTAGATTAAAAGATGATCTTTAAATGAATGTTTTAGATTAAAGAAATCTTAAAAGATGAAATGAATGGTATGGATTAAACATTATCTTGAAATGAACAGTTTGGATTAAATTAAGAAATCTTGGTTATGATAAGATTTTTGGCTATAAATAGAGGCCGTAACTTAAGGATTTTTCATAAACTTCCTTACTTGTTCTTTTTTCACTCTCTAAATACTTCCTGTGTAAGTTCTCTTTAAGTGTGCTTAAGTCATCTTTAGTATTTGTGAAGATCTATAAGTGTACGAGTACTGTTCAAGTTAATCAACCTCATTTAAATCAATATCCAGTCACGTGTTAAGGTAAGGAATATCATCTTCTTTCATCTTCTATTATTTAAACTTACCACGGTAAAGGATTATCATTCCTTGATTCTCGAAAATAATATCATTTCTTTCTTACTCATAAGATGTGTCATTTATTTCCATGTATTAAATTATGGGAATAACCTTACGGCGCGGATTACCACTTGTTGTTGAATAACCTTTCGTATTCATTCCTTATTAATCTCTGAGAATAACCTTACTGTGCGGATTACCGCCTGTTGGTGAATAACCTTTCGTATTCATTCGTTATTAAATTGTGGGAATAACCTGATTATGCGGATTACCGCATGTTTGGTGAATTACTCTTTGTATTCATTTATTATTTGTCTCTTGCTGAAATAATTTGTGTACACGAATTATCGCATGACACTATTATTCCATATTCGTTTGTAATATCATTTTCTTTCATATTCGTAAGTGATATTATTTTCCTTTATACTCGTAAGGGATACCATCTTTTTCATCTTCCATTATTCAAACTTATTACAGTAAGGGGTATCATTCTTTTCATACTCTTAACTTACTATGGTAAGTACTATTTGGTAAAGTTCTTGAAATGATTATATGTTCCTTAATAGTTTGTGCTTCATCTAATATCATTTCAATTGGACCTTCTTATTTTTCTAAATATTTCTATTGAACTGTAAGCGTTATTCTGAATTGTGAATCTTGAATATTATTTTTCAATTTTACTCCACATCATGTTGACAATTTGGACATTATTTGAATCTGCACGAAGTAAACTTCCGATACTTATTGTTTATCCTGTTTCTTCTGTTCATCATTTGTATCACTGTTATTTGTACTAATCATTAAAAATCAAGCTGTTGTGAATATCTATGGCCGGGGGCACAAATGCGATATAATTGTTGAACAGATGATAGGTTAAAGGCGATATAATAGGTTAAAGGCGATACATCTGTTCGGTGTCTTTTATGGCATGTGGTGAATATTCTCTTTGGCCCGTAGTGTAAAGATGAACTGTTGTTTGGTATGATTATGACCAAAGGCTGAATCTGGTATAATCATGACCATTGGTGTTATATTGAATATCTTTGGCCCATAGTGCAAAGATGAACTGTTGTTTGGTATGATTATGACCAAAGGCTGAATCTGGTATAATCATGATTGTTAGTGTTATATTGAATATCTTTGGCCCGTAGTGCAAAGATGAACTGTTATTTGGTATGATTATGACCAAATACCGAATCCGGTATAATCATGACCGTTGGTGTTATATTGAATATCTTTGGCCCGTAGTGCAAAGATGAACTGTTGATCTGCATGATTATGACCAGGAAACGTAAATTTGTATTATATTGACTAATTGTATTTCAGATGATAAAAGTTGATGATGTTTTTCCTAAAAAGAGAAGCGAGTGGACATTATAGTCTGCATTATTCTTCTAATAGATTACTCATTCCGCTGCTATTATTGATCTGAACGTTGTTCAAGAATTTACTGCAGTTTTTGATATAAACCTTGTAGTTTATTGTATTCTATCAAGAACTCAACTGTTGAAGGCTAATGATAATTTATTCGTCTTTATCTTAGTCATAATATTCTTTACTGGGCTATTTGAGCTCACCCTTTCTTTTGTTTCATTGTTTTTCAATAGGGGATAATAACGTAGCTGGGTCTAGTCGGGGAAAGGAGTGAGAGCCCGAGGGATAGCTATCGTAGTCTTCACGTGTTGTAAAATAATGTGATAATAATAGTGAAGACTTAGTTGTGTATTATTATACACTGTATTGTTGAACGTTGTTTTACCTTGTAATAATTTTGTTGTAGTCTTTTTGACAACTCAAGTTTGGGCTGTGTGGGCCCAGATTTGGGGGTGTCACATATTATTTCTTTTCTCTCTTGAAATGCTATCTCTTTTCTCTCTAGAAATGCTTACAAATGACCAACCAACATAAAGCATTGGTGGAGCACTTTATATATAGCCCCTTGCTAATTCTTCATCAACTCTCTTAATTCACTAGTGTTGGTCAAATTAGAGGCTAATTAGGATTACTATTTGATTGATCTACTATTTGAATGACTGGGGTGGTTGAACCACCAAATCTTTGTGTACAAAAGAAGTAACAATGAGTAATCAAGCCACCCCCATGTGGGCCCCCTTCATTCTCAACCAAATGGGATTAAATACCCCATTTTTTGCTTTATATTTATAGCTTATATATATATATAACCATTGACTAACATTTTGACTTCTTATTGGACTCCACGTTGAACTTAGGAATTAAATAAGTTGGGCTCAGTCATTTAATTTGTTTGGGCTCAATTTATTTATTACATTGGGCTAGACATGCACAAAAAGCCCGCGGCCTGAGGTCTGGCCTTGATCTGGCCTGGCCCGGCCTGGTCAAAGCCTGGCCTGGTCAAAGGCCTGGTCCGGCCTGGCCCGGCCTGCAGGCCTTAAACAGGCCACGATTTTAGAGCAAAAGCCCGGCCTGGCCTGGCCTGGAGAAAAGCCTGGCCCGGCCTGGCCTGGCCTGGTCAAAAGCCTGGCCTGGTCTGGCTAAAGTCTACCTCGATTTTTGGTAAAGTGACAAGAATACTGAACTGGGATACACTAAATACTAAATTGTATTTCTATTTCTCCTATCATATTATATTATAATATGATTATTAGTCTATGAGTGAATATTTAATTCAAATTGGGGTGATGGTGATTTGCAGACAACCCTATATTATATAATTATATAGTCATTATCACTGTGGGTCATTTCTAATTTTTATGCAGCAGTACTAAAAATTATGAAAAATGGTGATTTTGATGGATTTTTCAATATTTGGTCTTCTTGATTTGTAATTTTGTACACGTTCATACAAAAAAATATGCAACCGACGATTTCGCGGCTCCCTCATTCTCTCTTTCTTCTTTGTCTCTCTCTCGGTCTAGGCCTGGCCTGGCCTGGCCCGCAGGCCTCAACAGGCCCTATTTTTTTTGGAGAAGCCCGGCCCGGCCTGGCCTGCAGGCCTAAAAGTCAAGGCCTGGCCTGGCCTGGTCAACGGAAAAAGCCTGCCAGGCCTAGGCCAGGCCGGCCTGACCTGGCCTGTTGTGCATGTCTACATTGGGCTAACATTTAATAACCTATGATACATTTAATTAAATCAAGCATTGGGCTAGTTTAATTAATTACATGGACTACTAGGTAAATTAATTTAACCTAGTTTAATACCTCATTTGAATTTAAAATATAATCTAATTAGACTTGTTTTAATTAATTATACACCTTGCTTTATTACTTTAAATAAATACACACATATACAAGTATATTTATTCAATTATTTAATGCACAATTAATTAGTACAAATTTTTTTAATTCATTACTAATTATTTAATAAATATAATTATAATGTCTAAAAGAATTCGTGGTCATTACATTCTCCCCCCCCCCCCTTATAAGAATTCCGTCCTCGAAATTACAAATTAGATCTACTAAAAAAGATTTGGATAGTTAGTCCTCATCTTTTCTTCAAGCTCCCACGTAGCTTCGTCAGTGTTGTTGTTCCTCCAAAGGACTTTGACAGATTGTATAACCTTATTTCATAATTTTTGCTCTTTCCTATCTAATATTTGGATAGGAATCAGCTTCCCTTTCTTTCCAAATCGGATTTTTCCTTTCCAGGGAGATACCTTCATAAACACACAACTCCCTACTTCGAAATCTCGCTTCTATCGATGTAGATCTGCAAATATCTTCTGACGGTCTTAAGTTGTTACTAGTCGAGCTCTTATTACTCTGATAATTTCTACAGTCTGTTGAACCAATTCCGGCCCCAACAGTCGATGTTCTCCTACCTCATCCCAACATAGAGGTGTTCTACATTTTCTCCCATATAGTACTTCGTAAAGCGGCATTCATATGCTTGCATGATAACTGTTGTTGTATGCAAACTCAACTAATGGTAGATGGTCTTCTCAACTGCACTTGAAATCCATCACACAGGCTCTGAGTATATTTTCCAATGTCTGAATTGTTCTCTTACTTTGCCCATCAGTCTGCGGATGATACACTGTATTCATTTTTAACTGTGTCCCCAATCTCTCTTGAAGACTCCTCCAAAATTTTGATGTGAAGCACGGATCTCTTTCTGACACTATCGATACCGGCACTCTATGTCTTAAAACTATCTCCTTGATGTACAGTTTAGCCAACTGATCCAAACTGAACTAATCTTGATCAACAAAAAGTGTGCTGACTTTGTTAGTCGATCCACAATTACCCATATAACGTCGTATCCCTTCTGTGTTGCTGGAAGTCTTACCACAAAATTCATCGTGATATGCTCCCATTTCCACTCAGGAATCTCTAACGGCTGAAGTAATCCACTTGATCTCTGATGTTCGGCCTTTACCCTCTGACAAGTTAGGCATTGGCTGACACATTCTGCAACCTCCCTTTTCATATTCGGCCACCAAAAATGCTGACGTAGATCTTGATACATTTTCGTACTTCCCGGATGTATCGAGTAGCTTGTACTGTGAGCCTCTTGCAAAATCTCCTCTCGTAATTCAGGCACTAATGGTACCCAAACATGATTCTCAAACCTTAGCAATCCTTTGCTATCTACTTTGTACTTGACCTCTTCCCCATCGGTCATTCTCTTCTTTATTCTGTCACATTCTTCATCGTTGTCTTGGGCCCTCTTTCACCTTATCTAACAAATTTGGGCTTGCTTCCACTTTTATTGACTCATTTAGATTTTTCACCTCCAATTTCATCCGAGCCATCTCCTTTACCAGTTCTTCCTGGTCTGTCAATACAAATAATTTCTCCCTGGTCTTTCTACTTAGAGCATCTGCTACTACGTTGGCTTTGCCGGGATGATATATATTTTCACAATCGTAGTCTTTGATCAATTCCAGCCATCTCCACTGCCTCATATTCAACTCCTTTTGTGTGAAGATATACTTAAGAATTTTATGGTCTGTGAATATCTCACATTTCTCTCCATATAAGTAATGCCTCCAAATCTTAAGGGCAAACACTACTGCTGTCAGCTCCAAGTTGTGGTAGGGTATCTCTTCTCATAATCCTTTAATTGTCTTGACGCATACGCAACGACCTTACTGTTTTGCATAAGCACACAACCTAGTCCCTTGTGCGATACATCACTATAGACCGTAAAACCTCCTGTATCGTTCGATAAAATCAATATAGGTGCTTCACTATGTCTTTTCTTTAGCTCCTAAAAACTCTCCTCGCATTTCTCTGTCCATAAATATTTCATTGTCTTCCTTATCAAATTGGTTAACGGCGATGCTATCTTTGAAAAGTCTTTGATGAATCTCTGATAATAACCTACTAACACTAAGAAACTCTTAACCTCTGTCGGTGTCCTTGGTTGTTCCCAATTCATCACCACTTCCACATTTACTGGATATACTGAAACTCCCTCATTGTCAATAACATGACCTAAAAATTGAACTCCCTCCAACCAGAATTCACACTTTAAAAATTTAGCATACAACTGCTCCTTCCGTAATATCTCCAATACGAATCTTAGATGTTCGACATGCTCCTCCTCCGTTTTGGAATAAACCAAAATATCGTCAATGAACACAAGTACAAATTTATCCAAGTACTGCTTGAATATTCTGTTCATCATGTCCATAAAAGCGGCTGGTGCATTCGTTAATCCAAATGACATCACTAGAAACTCATAATGACTATATCGAGTTCTGAATGCCGTCTTGGGTACATCCTCCTTCCTGACTTTCAACTGATGATAACCAGTCCTTAAGTCAATCTTTGAAAAGCATTTCGCCCTTTTCAATTGATCAAAAAGATCGTCAATTCGTGGCAACGGGTACTTGTTCTTAATTGTTACTTTGTTCAACTCCCTATAGTCCATACAAAGTCTCATCAATCCTTCCTTCTTCTTTACAAACAACACATGTGCTCCCCATGGAGGAACACTAGGCTGAATGTACTTTCTATCCAATAACTCCTGCAACTGAACCATTAATTCCTTCATTTCTACTAGAGCCATCCTATATGGTGCCTTTGATATCGGTGCTGTCCCCAGTACTAAATCGATCACAAATTCTATCTCTTTATCTGACGGTAAACCTAACAGTTCATCTGGAAAGACATCCATGAACTCTTTAACTACTGGTATTTGTTCCATACCGGGATTTACCATTTGTGTATCCACTACATGAGCCAAATACCCTACACAACCTTTCTTCAACAGTTTCTTGGCCTGCATCATCGTCAGACAAGAAGATTGTCTTGACAACTTGGTGCCATAAAATACGACCTTAGACTGGTTTAGTGTCTTAAGGTGTATACACTTCTTTTGACAATCAATTATCGCTCCATGGTTAAACAACTAATTCATTCCAAGTATAACATCAAACTCCCCCAAACGTATCAGAATTAGATTCACTTTTAACTTCTAACCCTTGATTTCAGCATAACAATTTCTATGTATATACTCTACAGGAATCACTTCTTTATTTGCAACCTCTATAGTCATTGGGTTCTCTAGTTTTTCTCTAGGCAATTCTAACTGTCTAGCAAAATCTTCAAACACAAATGAACAGGTAGCACCTGAATCAAATAATACATAAGCATTTATATCATTGATCGAAATAATACCTTACACCGTGTCTTTTAATTCCACGGGATCTTGCATCTTCATGTTGAAAGTTCGTGCTATTGGCCTGTTCTATTGCATCGGGCCTCCAATTGTGAGTTTGTTTTTATTTCCCTTAAATCTAGTGCTTCCCCCGCTATTCTTCCTTTTCGAACAATCCTTGAACTGATGGTCCGCAGCTCTGTATGAGAAACAACCTCTCTTCTTTGGTGTAGGACAATTAGGAGCGATGTGCCCTTCTTGTCCACAGTTATAGCATACGTTTCTCCTCTTCATACACTCCCCCAAGTGATTCTTCCCGTAGATGCTGCACTTATTTCCCTTCTTTTGTTCGCTTCCTTGAGGTGTCCCCGAACTGCTGTTGCGGTTGTTGTTCCATTTACACTTATTCAAGTTACTACCCCCAACTGTTACCTTCCCTGTTTCCTCCTTTGCTTCTTTTCTTGTTCTGTTCTTGATTGTGCTTGTTTAGGACTTCATTTCCCCCTTTTG
Organism: Hedera helix; assembly: GCA_947179155.2. Classification (NCBI taxonomy): domain Eukaryota; kingdom Viridiplantae; phylum Streptophyta; class Magnoliopsida; order Apiales; family Araliaceae; genus Hedera; species Hedera helix. Next base: position 8,651,660 of record OX359273.1, read on the forward strand.
CTATTATAGCTTTCTCCAATAAAGTTTCAAAGTTGGTAATTTGAAGAACAACAACCCTACTGTAAACCCACGGCTTCAGTCCCTGCTCAAATCTTCTTGCTCACCTCGCTTCAGTGTCCACCTGGTGTGGAGGGAACCTTTCCAATTCATTGAACTTGGCAGCGTAGTCAGATACGGATTTATTCCCCTACTTGTTGTTCCATTTACGCTTATTCAAGTTACTACCCCCAACTGTTACCTTCCCTGTTTCCTCCTTTGCTTCTTTTCTTGTTCCGTTCTTGATTGTGCTTGTTTAGGACTTCATTTCCCCCTTCTGCTATTATAGCTTTCTCCAATAAAGTTGCAAAGTTGGTAATCTAAAGAACAACGACCCTACTGTAAACCCACGACTTCAGTCCCTGCTCAAATCTTCTTGTTCACCTCGCTTCAGTGTCCACCTGGTGTGGAGGGAACCTTTCCAATTCATTGAACTTGGCAGCGTATTCAGATACGGACTTATTCCCTTACTTGAGTTCCAGAAATTTAACTTCCATCCTGGCCTGCGTGCTTTTTAGAAAGTAGTTCTCTAAGAACACTTCCTTAAATCGCGCCCACACGATAGTTCCCTCTCCTGCTCTGCTTTTGTTGGCCTTCCACCAATAGTTTGCCTCCCCCTTCATCATAAAGGTAACAAATGAGGTCATTTGCTCCTCCGCTACTCGTGCAACCTCGAAGATCTTTTCCATTTCCTCGATCCAGGTTTACGCTTCTATAGGATCCGTTGTGCCCCAAAATTCAGGTGATCCTATTAGTTTAAAATCTTTAAAGTTTGCTAATGGAGCGACAGGGTTTGGTGCTCCAACGACATTAGCGTTGCGTCTGTGAAATGGTCCCATTAGCATTTCCACAAACTCTTGCACTGGATTTGGCGGTACCTCGCCTGCATTAACTGACTCTTCTGGTGGTGGTGGTAGTCGTTGATTTCTTCGTTGTGGCGGCACTTTCTGTATAGAAAAATTTAGGTTACTGTAGTTGTTTCATCTTTTCAGTTTCATTTTGTATTTTAAACTAAAGCACAAATATTCACCACAACTCATATAAACATAAAACAAAATTGCATTTATATTCATATGCTAAAATCATAGTGCATATCACTTTTACATCGTAAGCATACTGCTATAAATGCTACTATCCCTGAATTACTACAAAAGATAGGATCTAACCATAATCATATCCCACAACTTCTTAGGGTTGGGATTTACATCATACTAACCCTTTATCCAAACAAAAGCTGGGTTTCTACTGCATCTATATACATACAACATAAATAAAGAAAACTACTACTAATAACTGTGCATCCCTCAATGAATCACGTCATTGTACTTCTCATCTCCTATAGCCATCACCACGCTCTTGCTAATAGTGTGCATGGACTGGTCCTCCTTAGCTGGGTAGTAATACACCCTACTCTGTAATCTTCCATGAGAAGAACAATAGACATAGCTAAGCCTATCGATCTTTATCCTCTTCTCTCTAACCTCGTCCTCCAGCTCCAGCATCTGTCCATGTGCTAAATCTCGCTGGATCTCCATCTCGATCCTATCCTTGATAGACTGCTGCCAATGGCCTATAATCCCCTCCTTCTCTATCTGCACCTGCTGAACCTTCAGCTCAGCTATTGCTAGTCTAGCCTCCACCTTTGTCATCTTCTCCTTCAGCAACGTGTTCTCGCAAGTGAACTGATAAGCTGCATCCCTATACTGGTTCTCTGTATGCTGGTGGTTCTGATTATGCTCCTCCAAGTGCTGAACCCTCTCCTCCAGCTCATCATTCCTCGTGGTTAGTGCCTCAATAATGTCACTGGCAGTAATGCCCATGCCATCAGCGTAATCCGCTGGCTCCCCGTCCTCCGATTCCTCAGACTCGGCCTCATCATCACTATATGGCCTCATTACTCCACCCCTGACGAGCTCCTCACGGTCTCCCTCCTCTGGATCAGACTTAGGATACTCAATCGCTGTAGCCACCAGTGGTTGTGCCGTATCCATATGGATATCCGTATAAACCACCTCCTCAATAGTATGACTCGACTGTCCAATCTCTGTCATCCTAAATCATAAAAATAACACATGTTAGTACAAAAATAAAATATATCCATTGATGAAATAAAATGATATTTATCATGTACATCTTGGCTCGATGGATTTCCTCAATCCACCTCCAAAAATATACAACATGATGAATTTCCCTGATTCATCTCCTTACGCACTCGATATGAGTTTAGTACTAAGGTTATATCCTAGGTTTCGCAATCCTAACGTTTCTAACCTACAGCTCTGATACCAACCTGTGACAACCCCAAATCCGGGTTCCATAATCTCGGGTTTGGTTCTCCACTGTACAATACTTACTAACAATTAAATACATAAATTGCATTTAAACTTTGGGGAATAATACAAAAAGGTTCCTTATAAAATGCTACACTTCCCAAGGTCGATTAACATTAACATAAACATTACATATCTTAAGGGAATACAAAAGATTTACAAAAGAAAGTACATATAAGTAATTAATCTAGCATGCATCCAGCTAATCTAAGCTTTGATTTTTCCCTTGCCTTTGTCTTGTTTAGAACATTCTGGCTTAGCTGAAATAAGTCATGATATAGCAAGAATGAACAATTAAATGGCTCAGCAAGTTTAAGAACAAATAGCATAAGATATATCATGATGAAAGGAAGATTAACATCAGAGTTTTCAACAATATATAACAATCATGAAAGAAATCAAGAATCAATTTTTCAATATAAGAATGGATTGACTCTTTACTGTTGAGTGGTATTTAAGGACCATGAACTGCTACTAAGGTAGAACAGACGTATATATCTGACACCTCAAAAAGTGTGGTACGCGAGGGGATCAGCCTCTTGTACCATATGTATATGCATAACATTCAGACATCTTGCGCAAATTCGATTTTTCGACTGATAAAAATCCTTCTTATTTAGGGTTGTTCATTCTCAGTCTTACTATAAGAATCCGCACCAACCAATGGTTTGGATAAGCCTTTAAAATATTCAATGTGATGAATTTAACATGCATTGTCTAGTTGAAACAATTAGCTTATACTTTCTTAAATAGTTATGGAATTAATGAACTATACATTTATAAATGCACTATGTGCAAATACAATAACATTAATGATGTGGAATAATTTTAAAGAATTAAACCACTTAAAGTTCTAGCAAGTAAGTACAAGTGTAGAGACTTGTCCAACAATAATTGAATAGGTTTAAAGAAATTGCTCAATATAAATTTGAGTAAGGATAAAGAAAACTTGTCTCGTGTGTAGATTATCACTAACCAATTCAATTTAATTCTCTCTGAATAGACCAAACAATTAATCAAATTGATCTTTAAATTAGTATCACATATACAGTCATATGATAACCTCTATACATCTTACACCTTTAACACTTAACCAAATAGTTATATAGTTAAGGGTATATAAACAGTTAGAAAATATTATCATTACTTGATAATATTTTAATCACATAAAATCTATATTAATTATTTAATATAGTTCAAACTCTTATCTAATATTATTAATCATTTAATAATATTTAATTAGTCTTATAATATTATTAATCATTTAATAATATTTTATTATCATTATAATATTATTAATCATTTAATAATATTTATTTACCTTCTAATATTATTACTCATTTAATAATATTTTATTCACTTTATAATATTATTAATCGTTTAATAATATTTTATTCATATTTTGATATTATTAATCATTTAATAATATTTTATTCATTATCTAGTATTATTAATCATTTAATAATAGTTTATTAACCTTCTAATATTATTAATCATTTAATAATATTTTATTCATATTCTAATATTATTAATTATTTAATAATATTTTATTCACTTTATAATATTATTAACCATTTAATAATATTTTAGTCATATTCTAATATTATTAATTATTTAATAATATTTTATTCATTATCTAGTATTATTAATCATTTAATAATAGTTTATTAACCTTCTCATATTATTAATCATTTAATAATATTTTATTTGTCTTTTAATATTATTAATCATTTAATAATATTTTATTCACTTGTTAATATTATTGACCATGTAATAATATTTTAATCATTTACAAATGATATTAATCATTTAATAACTTGTTAATCATATACTAATAATATTGATCATTTAATAATATTTTAATAACCTTGAAAAATACATATAGTTAACCTTTTAATTCTGTTAACCTTAGTCTTTATTTTAAATATTTAGTTGCCAATTAGTTACTAATAACTTCACATATTGGTTTATTATACAAACTCATTCATTTTACACTTAGTTTAACTTACATTTTCAAAGAAAATCCGACCCGAACTGACCCGACTTGGACCGACCCAACCCGATCCGGACAACTTGAACTTTCTGCTTTCAAAGCTGGGGCGCTCAAAATAGGCTAATCTGAGCGCCGAGGCACTCAACACAGAACACAAAACCCTAATTTGGATTGCTCGACCCCCAGTCACTCCAACAGCCATAACATCTTCATTTCAAAACATTTTGGGTTGATTCTTGAGTCTATTCTTATCAAAATTTCCTTCTCTACAATGTTTCTTTGGATCATAAATCCAAATTCCCAACTGAAATAGCCGTAAAATCGCTTACAAGGAAAGATTGAAAACTCTAAGGTCTCAAAACGCCATGTTTTGCCGTAAAAGTCATAACTTCTTCATTTTTCCATATTTTTGAAAGATTCAATTTGAGTTTCCTTTATAACTCATATATGTAACTTTCTAGCCATAGAAATTTATTTTCCAACATGTACATTTCAAAGTACAATATTAAATAGCACATAGGCATATAGGGTTTTACCATTAAAGCTTAATATAGCCATTTCTTTCATTTTTATGAATTACACACATACCAAAAAATGATTTAAACATATCAAATCATAAATATACATATATAACATAGTTTAAGATTGTTAGACCATGAAAACAACTTTTGATCGGTTAAAAATATATTTTAACCGTTTAAAAATATATAGACTACAAAAATGAACTTAGGAAGAGTTAGAACACTTTTTAACCTTATGGACTTGTGTTCTCTTCTTCTTCTCCTTCTAAAGTAAGTTATGATACTATGTGTCATCCACCAAGTTCCTTCTCTAGCAATTTTATTCAACTCATAAGTGTATTATTTCTTTTCTCTCTTGGAATGCTCTTTCTTTTCTCTCTAGAAATGCTTACAAATGACCAACCAACATAAAGTATTGGTGGAGCACTTTATATATAGCCCCTTGCTAATCCTTCATCAACTCTCATAATCCACTAGTGTTGGTCAAATTAGAGGCTAATTAGGATTACTATTTGATTGATTGACTACTTGAATGACTAGGTGATTGACTAGGGTGGTTGAACCACCAAATCTTTGTGTACAAAAGAAGCAACAATGAGCAATCAAGCCACCCCCATGTGGCCCCCTTCATTTTTAGCAAAATGGGATTAAATTCCCCATTTTTGCTTTATTTTTATAGCTTATGCATACATACATACATATATATATATATATATATATATATATATATATATATATATAACCATTGATTAACATTTTGACTTTCTGTTGGGCTCCACTTTGGACTTAGGAAGAATTAAATAAGTTGGGCTCATTCATTTAATTTGTTTGGGCTCAATTTATTTATTACATTGGGCTAACATTAAATAACCTATGATACATTTAATTAAATCAAATATTGAGCTAGGTTAATTAATTACATAGACTAAGGTTTAATTAATTACATGGACTACTAGGTAAATTAATTTGACCTAGTTTAATATCTCATTTGGATTTAAAATATAATCCAATTAGACTTGCTTTAATTAATTATACACCTTGCTTTATTACTTTAAATAAATACACACATACACAAGTATATTCATTCAATTATTTAATGCACAATTAATTAGTACAAAATTTTAATTCATTGTTAATTATTTAATAAATATAATTGCACTGTGTAAAAGAATTCGTTGTCATTACAATAACCTTTGAGCGTAGGTTCTGCTTTTTCTTATCTAAGATTTGGACAAGAATTTCCTCATACGTTAAATCATCTGTTATAACGTCTGACTCTAACTCAATGACGTGATTCAAATCCTTCACGTATTTACGTAATATGGATATGTGAAAAACGTTATGAATATCGAATATACTTGGTGGTTGAGCTAGTCTGTAAGTCACAATTCCTACTTGATCGAAGATTTTAAATGGATCAATAAATCGAGGATTAAGCTTTCTATTCTTTTTGAATCTCGTAACTCTTTTCCATGGGGAAACATATAAGAATACATAATCTCCGACATTGAAACTTTCATCCATTTGATGAAGATCAACATAATTTTTTTATCGTTCTTGTATGGCTTGTATTCGTTGTCGGACCAATTGAATATTTTCTATTATCATGCGCACCTATTCGGATCCCAGTAATTTTGCTCCTCATACCTCATTCCAGCATACTGGAGATTAACATTTTCGTCCATACAAAGCCTCGAATGGAGCCATACTTCTACTTGATTGACAACTGTTGTTGTAGGAGAATTCAACTAATGACCAATATTTATCCCAATTTCCTTTAAAGTCTAGTGCGTAAAGTCTCAATAGATCTTCAAGAGTCTGAATTGTCCTTTCTGATTGTCCGTCTATTTAAGAATGGTGTGCAGAACTGAATCATAGCTCGGTGCTCATAGCTTTTTATAAGCTAATCCAAAATTCTGAAGTGAATCTAGGGTCTCGATCAGAAATTATGGATACTGGCATGCCATGTAATCTCACAATTTCACTTATGTACATACCGACAAGACGCTCAAATGAATAATTTTCTCGTATAGGCAAGAAATGAGCGGACTTGGTCAATCGATCTACAATGACCCAAATTACATCCAAGTCCGCTTATGATATTGATGTGTTCCCACTTCCATTCGGGAATCTCAAGTAGTTGCAATGGACCCTTAGGTACTTGATGTTCTATTTTGGCATATTGACAAGTCAAGCACCTCGGGATAAACTCGGTGATTTCCCTCTTCATATTGTTCCACAAAAATATATGTCGAATGTCAAGATACATTTTGGTACTTCTAGGGTGCATTGTAAACGGTGTGTTATGTGCCTCCGTTATGATTTTATGCTTCAATTCAGGGTTGTTAGGAACATAAAGTCTAGAGTTGACTTGAAGTATCCCTTTCTCGTCGATTCTCGCTTCCAAAATAGTACATTCTTATACTTTCTTTATCATGTTCACCAGTTCTGGATCAGGAGTTTGAGCAGTTTTAATTTTATCAATTAAAATCAGTTCTATTTGTACATGTGTCATCCTCATGCGGGTCCCTGATGTCTTTAACCTATCTCCATCTTTTATAAATCGCATAAAATGCGCCTTTGTGTTGTCAATATTGCATTCGTACTCATATATGCTCTTCTACTCAATGCGTCAGCTACAATGTTCGACTTTCCTGGGTGATACTGGATGGTGTGATCCTAATCCTTCAACAGCTCAAGCCAACGTCGTTGTCGCATGTTGAGTTTCTTCTAAGTGAAGAAATACTTTAGACTTTTATAATCCATATAGATATCCACTTTCTCTCCGTACAAGTAGTGTCTCCAAATATTCAACGTGAAAACGACCGCTGCCAACTCTAGATCATGAGTAGGGTAATATTTCTCATAATCTTTGAGTTGTCGAGAGGCATAAGCTATCACTTTTCTATATTGCATAAGAACGCAGCCTAAACCTCTACCTGAAGCATCACTGTAGATAACAAATTCTTCCGATCTTGATGGTATTACTATAACAAGGGCTGGAATAAGTCTCCTCTTGAGTTCTTGAAAGCCCTTCTCGCATTTCTCGCTCCATACAAATTTTGTGCTTTTTTGAGTCAGCTGAGTTAATGGAGTGGCAATTCGAGAAAACTCTTCCACGAATCTCTGGTAATAACCTATTAGACCCAGAAAGCTTCACACTTCAGTTACTGTCTTAGGTTGTTCCCAATTTAGTATTTCTTTAATCTTCGCAGGGTCAACTGATATTCCCTGATTAGAAATCACATGCCCAAGAAACGTGACTTCCTTAAGCCAGAACTCACATTTCTTCAACTTGGCATACAACTTGTTCTCACGAAGCTTTTAGAGTATCAATCTCAGGTATTGTTTATGATCCTCACGACTCTAGGAGTATATGAGGATATCATCAATAAAGACAACCACAAAATGATCTAGATATTCCTTAAATATCCGGTTCATCATGCTTATGAAAGCTGCAGGAGCACTGGTTAGTCCAAAAGGCATGACTAAGAACTTATAATGTCCGTAGCGAGTTCTGAAGGCAGTCTTTGGAATGTCATCAGCTTTAACCTTTAAGTGATGATATCTATAACGAAGATCAATCTTCAAGAAATGTTGAGCATCCTATAATTGATCAAACATGTCATCAATTCGAGGTAACGGGTAACTATTTTTTATGGTGACATGATTTAATTCTCGGTAATCAGTGAACAGTTTCATACTCCCGTCCTTTGCAAATCAAGTAATCAATCCAACTTGTCATTCATACGATCAAGTCAATCACTGAAACAGTAAACCTAATTAAGCTCCTAATTTGTCAATGTTGGGTGATTAAAAGAGCTAATGAAGGACACCTATACTTCTATAAGTAGGATCCTTTATTTCATTGTAGAGAATTTACTTCATTTCTTAATTTTTTTCAAGTGTTGTAGAGAGAGTTTCCTTGAGAGAAAGTGAGAGCTTCTTTGAGAACTTTTGAGAGTTTAAGAGTTAAACACTTAGAGAGATCAAGAAGGCTAGCTAATTTCGGGTAGATCAAGGAATAAGGGCGGAGTCACTAGCTAAGTTCATCTTAAGAAGGAATAAAGCATCAAGATCAAGGTTGAAAAATTTCCTTTCCTTGAACCTTAATTATTTTCATAGTTAATGAAGTAGTATATTATTATGCCATGCTTGTTGTGGGAGAAATATTGTTGTGAAGAGGAATTATGATGAGTTCCGAAGATATAAGGATGAAATATGATGGATGATATGTGTATGAATGTGATATATGTGTGTATTATGTTATATTAGGTCAAATGTGTATGTGTATGTATTTTAGTTTGGAAAACTATTAATGAAAACCTATTTTTAAGCTTTATGATGGTAGATCTAGACTATTTATGAAGATCTATGGTTAAAGATGCATGATATGTGTATTAACATGGTTGATATGTGAAGAGACAAAAGAAGTTGCATGTGAACATATTTTCAAGTTAAACCCAAGTTTAAATGTCTAGGTTGATGATTTATGGTTTAAAGTATGAAAGTTGTTTTTATGATCTTTGTGTCTTATATGGTAGATCTATGTGATACAAATATATCTTAACTTGAACGATTGAAAAACATGTTAAAACAAAGGTGTAATGATTTTTTGTTTTTGTAAACTATGTCAATTTTGAAAACCCTAGTTGATTTAGTGGATTTGATCATGATTTTGATTTCAAAAGTATTTTTGAGAAGACAATCTATTCATGAAAAATTAAAGAACAATAAGTTTGTAAGTCAACGAATCAAATTTGAATTCAATCGGATGTGTTTTGAATGTTTTATAGAAGATTAAATCAAGAGAACCAAAGTTGGACAATTTAAGAAAATTGAAAATTGGATTTTGCAAGGAAGCGTTGCAGCGTCGGTTCTCAGTTTGAAACTGGGCGCTGTAGTGTTGGGCCAAATTTTTTGAAAAATAATTTTTATTAAACTGGATCGGGTTTGGGCGATTTGAGTCAAAATGAGTCAAAATATTTTAAAATTTATATTACTATTATTGGACCCAAATTAAGTAATTAAATTATTATTAAATAATTAATAATATTAGTAAGTGAGTAAAATATTATTAAATGATTAATAATATTAGTAAATGATTAAAATATTATTAAATGATTAATAATATTAATAAGTGGGTAAAATATTATTATATGATGAAAAATATTATTAAGAGGTTAAATATTATTAAATGATTAATAATATTAATAAGTGGGTAAAATATTATTAAATGATGAACGATATTAGTAAGCAGCTAAATATTATTAAATGATTAATAATATTTTTAAGTTTTTAAAATATTATTAAATGATTAATAACATAAAAGTTGATTAAAATATTGTCAAATGTTGATAATATTATTAAGTTTTTATTGTAGTATTTAAATGGTTAATTATGTGATTAAATGTTAACTAATTTAATTGATATATAGGAAGGTTATTAATGTAAAATAAATTAATGTTTGATATATTAATTGATAGATCAACAGTATTAATATTAGGTTATTTCAAAGGAAGTTAACTTAAGTGGTTAGTAGTAATCAACGATGCATACAAGTTCTTTTGAAATGACGTCGTTTTGTGTAAGAGAATTAAGGAGCGTGCATGGTGCGGGCGAGAACTTTCCGTGAAATTACGATTTTGTCCCTAGAAGAGCGAAAATTACGAAAATAGCCCTGAACCTTTCTGAAAATGACCAGCATGTCCTAGGGTTGCGGAAATTACAAAAATGCCCCTTGAAATTGGTTTTTAATTAAATAAATGTTTAAAAATTATAGAAAATTACTAAAAATATAGAAATGATATTTGGGCATTAAATTTAATATTTTTGTAAAAATATTAACTATTGGAGATTAATATTTAAATATTAATCTAGTAAGTTTAAGATTTAGAAAATTGATTAAAATAAAAATTCGGACAACAAAAAGCGCTAAATTTTATCCGACGAGTCGGGTTGTCCGTAGTGAATGTATTTTATATTAATTAAATTAATATATTGAGGGATGAGGTTAATATAATTAACCATATTAATTAGTAATTGACCGGTACCCTAAAATAAACCGTCGGGTAGGGTTAATTACATTATAGATTATAATAATTAATTAAATTAATATCATGAGAGGATAAATAATTATTAATTGATTATTTTATGATCATAGGTTGTACGAGAAGCATTATAGAATGGGTATTTATTAATTCCAAAATTCAGGCAAGTTTTTCAGTACTTTGATGTTAACTGTTTATCTGTTATGATATGTTAATTCTTGTTCAAATACATATAAATTATGTGTTATGTGATATGTGGATAATATGATAACAAGGTGTAATTTGTGCAATGATATGAATATATATGAGATATATTGCTTTAGTAGAAGCACAACACATGATGTATGACACACACACAGAGCATGTTATACTATGTGATACATGAAGCATGAAATGTGTAAACTTTTGAACTTACTGAGTCTTTGTGCTCATTACTTGCACAATATAAACTTTTGCAGGTAAATAAACAAATTTCAGGAATATCGGATTATGTTAGAGATGGATTAATCTAAAAGGTTATAAACGTAATTGTTATATTTTAATATCATATTTCAATTTGTGAAGTTGACATTGATGTGATGTATGTACATATAAATTGGATTTGAATAGGATGAATGGAGTTTAATTGTAAACAGTGATTGTTCAAGTAAGTTGTCACGATAGAGGGTAATATATGTCTAATTATGCATTATGAAACAAAGAATGTTGTATGGATATAAACAATATTAAATTTTGAATGTTAAGTTTTATGATGCGTGTAATAGAAAGAAAAAGTAAATGTTGCGATCCAGGGACTAGGATCGAGAAATTAATTTTTTTTTAATATCCAAATATTTTAATACAATGATTGAGAAAAGAGAAAAAATTTATACTGAAAAATTTGGTAATTGATGACTGTAATGTTAATTAAGGGGATAAATAAGGTGATTAAAGATTTATTAACGAACCGAAATTTGGATGTTAAGGAAATAATGTTTAATAAATATGAAATTTAAGGTAATAAGATTGGTCGAATTTCGGGGTCGTTGCAGGTGGTATCAGAGCTAGAAGTTATAAACTTTGGGTAAACGTTATCTTAGGCTATAACCTTAGTAAGAATGAGTAAAGTTAGCTGCGTGTTTTGAAAACCCAAGCGTATAGTAAGCTCGTGACTCATGATTGTATGGTGGAGCCCCTCAGCGAATGGGCGACTATGACCTGACTAGGACACGCTCCTCAAGCCATATGATTATGGTAAGTTCCTGAGCCCAAATACGTGACAAGTTTGATGAGTATAGGAGAGATTAGAGTAGAGAGATATAAGTTGAGAAAGATAGTTCTCAGATATTGGCTAAGTTTAAGAAAATATGAAACATATAAATTATAAGGAAAAGATAGAGATGTTAAGAAAGATCTGAATGAAGGTAACGAATTGAGAAAATTCATAAGTTCAATTAAGAATATATTTGAAAGAATATTTGAAATGATTCAAAGATGAATCTCAAAGAAAAATAGGGGACACATGATTTAAGCAATAAAGATGACATGGTAATCTAAAAAGCATAGAAAAAGATCATAATAATATGATCACGAACAGTAAGAGGATTGTACTATGATACGATCACAAGATAAGGAAAGCGAATAAGGAATAGATGGTAAAGCAAGATCATGATGGGATCCAATGAGACTGTAAAATAACAGATAGATCTGTTAATAATTTAAAAGGTATAACATGATGTTATAAAGAAAAATGGTACTATGAAATAGTACGAGATGAACTTAAAGAATGATAAAGTATGAATGACAGAAATATTATGATAAGGAGACAGGAAGCTTGGGTACGAAATTTCAATTGAGAACTCACGTGGTGACTGAGTTGCACAATCCTTTGTATGGGCAGGAAACTTGTGTTTCCTTAGTTACTATGTGATAATCATTGAAATGTTACGCGCTAGTAGTTTTTGATAAATAAATAATATTAAGTTTAGGCACGAGTTCTTAAAACTCATGCATATGGTAAGTCCATGACTCATAATTGTATGGACAGTCTTTGATATGTTCTCAGACTACATATTGCTAGGACAAGCTTCTAAACTCATATTCTTGTGGTAAGTTCCTAGACTCATAATGTGTGATAAGTTTGATGAACTATACGGGGGTATAGAAAAGTTTGAGTAGTCAGGAATTTTTAGTGTGATAAATAATAATAGTCCTAACAATAAATATGGTAATTAAGTGAAGAAGCAGAAGGTGAATGTTAGGGAATTTAGGATATTCCTACTCTTCTAGCTTTACTAGACTTCGAAATTTTTGGCTTCAAGCTAATTTCGCACGAATGTGCTTTGAAAAAAAATACAAATAAATTTTAAGCGATTTAAAAAGTGTCTATGCTACTTATTTCGGCTAGACAACAATATTTTTAACATCAAAATATATTTCAAAAGAATCATCAATGCACTTTTTCGCCCGGTGTAAATGTGATGAATGACGGAATGCTCAACGTGTTATTAAGATGGTGCGGTACTTTGATGTCATAAAATGATTCAGCACCATAAAGTATGGTGTATGAATACTAAGGCTGAGATGAACAACCCCTATAAAAAGGGGATATAGAGAGATTACAGGTATTGCAGGTTGATCGAATAGGCACCTGGCATATCAAGACATAGGCATTGCAGACTAATCATCTGGCGTGCCAATATATGGATGAGATATCCATCACTTTAATGACAGATTGATCTACTGTCAGTGGTTTGCAGTATGAAGTACTCGGGGAGCGAAGTACTGTTAAACCGGGATATGTGTTCACTCAGCATATTATGAAAGTTTTTCCAAAAATAAAAATTTTAAATTCCTCTGCTCTTATGAAGATTAGATGGTAGGATGGGGTAGTAGTTTCTAATTGTGAGCGATAATAAAAATTGTGAAACAAAGAAACTATGAAATGTGATGAATTAGAAAAAATTGCAAATGGATGAGATATGAGTACACAAAAATTTCGAGGATGAAATTTTTGAAGGAGGGATGAATGTGACACCCCAGGATATTTAGAGTAATTCCAAATAAGGATTATGATAAATTAAGTAAATGTTAGTATTTAAAACCTAGTGTTGAATGATAAAGGTATTAAGGAATGATTTATGGAATGTGAAGAAGATTTATATGAATTAAGAAAAGAAGGATGAATATGCAGAGTATAAATGAGGTGTAATAGAAAGTATGAAATAAATGGATTGAGTACGGGTAAGTGCGATTATAGAAAGAAAATTTTCAGAAAATAAGAAACCATCTTGACAAGTACATCAAGGAAAGAGCTAAAGTTTTATTATTAGAGAATAGTGAAATGTAATATTACAAAGAAATTGTAAATTGAGTTAAGAATTGAATATTCTGACGGTTACGACCATTATGGTGTTATCCATGTAAGTTATGGATATTAAAGAGGTAAAATATGATTATTATGGATTTAGTTGTTATTCATCAAGAAAAAGGTATAGCAAGGTGTTATAAATAAAATACGTATGATCATTACGGTAATTATGATTCCGAGGACGGAATCCTGTTAGGGGGGGGGGGAATGTGAGGATCCGAATTTTTGGGATTTCTTTAATAATATTAAATAAGAATTTAAATAATAAAATTATTAAGGTTATTTAAATCATTTATGATTGATATATTTTATGTGAATTAAAGTGTGTAATGAGATTTAATTGGTAAATTAAATCTGTACAGAGAGGGTAATAATTGATGTTGAATTAAAATAATTAAAAATTAAATAAATTGTTTAAAAATAATTTCTTAAGAATAAAAGGAATTTCATATAATGGTACAATAAATTTGTACAATAAAATTATTGTGGAGGTGCAGAAATTATTATTTAAATAATGTTATGTGGTAATGTGAGGTATGAATTAGATATATATATATATATATATATATATATATATATATATATATATATATATATACATATACATTTGTATATATATTATTGTAATTATAAATTCTATTGATTATGGAAAATTAAGGGATTAATAATTAAATTAATCTAAATTTAAATGAAAAGTTAACGAGGGAGTTAGTAAAATTGTAATTATTGATTTTAGATTTAATCAATAATTATGGAGGAAGTTTAGAAATTAATTAAGAATAAAAGTAATTATATGAATTATATAATAATAAATAATATAATTTATATAAGGAAAGTTAATGTATATTATAAGAAAATAAGAATTATATAAATTATATAAAGATGATTATATAATTTATATAAGAAGAATATATTAATTAAGAAAGGAAATATATAATTGTACATAGGGTACAAGATTTTGTTATATAGTGTATATTTAAAGTGTGCTAAATACAAAATAATTGAAAAATAAATGAGAAAAAGGAATAGTTTAAATTTATTAAAAATTATGTTTATGTATAATGAAATTTTTATGATTTTTATAGAGGATAATATTTCAAAAACGTAAACATGTTGTCCAAGTAACGAAGTGAAAAAGTATGAACAATAATTTTTATATGTTATATGAATTATTTTATATTTTATATGTACTCCATATAATTACATGTATGTCATTATGCGTATGTGACGACCCCGAATCCGGGTTCCTCGAACCTCGGATCCGGTTCAACACGAGTACAACCTTTTCCTTATCTTTTGTGAATTTTAACAATATTATAATTGCTAAATAATCATTTATTTACAATTATATAACATCTCTTTCTATTCCAGAATCCCAATCTTTATACATTCATAGTATGTCTTCATATCAAACATGATACGACATTGTATTACAATCAATTTGAGATCATATGTATAATGACTCAATCACACCATCCTATTATCCTTATTAATAAAGGACAACGTCTGAAAATGATATTCAAATAATCTGTAAATGTTCTCTTAACAATTTAAGTTTGTTAATCTATAGCACAACAAAACATAAACTCTTCATATCTACTTACACCAGTGAATGAATTAATCTACCGCAAGGTTTTACTACAAAAGCACCTACGCTTCAATCTTGATGACTCGTTAGTCAATCTTCATCTTTGCCTCTATCGGAGTAATCGGCTTCCTCAAGCTACTCTGTAATGTTTTGTTTTAAGCAAGGGTGAGCACGACGGCTCAACAAGTCTAACAGTTTCACATAACACGTAAAAACAGTTCAATCATGCTTCGTGCATCTTATGCTTTGCAGTACATACATTTCTTATGCATATCATGCCTCGCATTTAATCTATGCTTCATGTTTAGCCTCTATCATGACATATATTTTAATGCAGAACAATTGTCTTAAATCAACTACCGCATATCAACAGTTCAAATCAACTTATTTCACAAAGGCACATTAAAACCTCTTTGCACATAACCACGTATGAGTACATCACAGTTTAATAACAACTTATAAATCATGCACATAATGTAACATGTTCTGAAAAACTTGCTTGGTTTGCTTCTACCAGTTACGCTTATTTGCGTCTCTCGTTCAACCTACAATTTGTATATAGAATTGACATAATCATTAGTTACAATGACTATTAATTAGTCTTTAACTTAAGACATTAACTTCAAAATATTAATTAACTCTTTAGTTGTTCGATAAATGAACATTTACGTTCCGGACAAAAATCCTAGCCCAAACCTAGTTGGACATGTCGGGTACACTTAACCAACTTAAGCATTCACTATACGTTCATCGTACAACCCACTTTCGATAAGTTGTCAAAATTAGTCACAAAGGGACTAATCATATTGGTTTAATTCAATTAAACTTTCTTCTTTTACATAACTTAATGATTTGGACATTTAATAATGTACCAAATACCTAAAAATATTATCAACCTTTGATAATATACACTACGTTCAAATATTATTAACCATTTAATAATATTTTAATCACTTCTTAATATTATTAATCATTTAATAATATTTTAATCACTTATATTATTAACCATTTAATAATATTTTACTCACTTATTAATATTATTAATCATTTAATAATATTTTAATCACTTATTAATATTATTAATCATTTAATAATATTTTAATCGCTTATTAATATTATTAACCATTTAATAATATTTTAATCGCTTATTAATATTATTAACCATTTAATAATATCTTAATTACTTCTTAATATTATTAATCATTTAATAATATCTTAAACACTTATTAATATTATTAACCAAATAATAATATTTTACTCACATATTAATATTATTAACCATTTAATAATATTTTAATCACTTATTAATATTATTAACCATTTAATAATATTTTACTCACATTCTAATATTATAATTTATTTAATAATATTTTTTTTGACTTTATAATATTATTATTCCTTTAATAATATTTTAATAATTTTCTAATATTATTATTTATTTAATAATATTTTATTAACTTTAATATCCTTTAATTATTATTTAATATTAATTAAATAATAATTATTTATTTATTTAACTTTAATTATTATTTAATATCGATTAAATAATAAATAACTAAATCATTTACTTTAACATCTTTTAATTATTATTATTAATTAAATAATAATTAATTAATTACTTAACTTTACTTATTATTTATTATCCATTAAATAGTAAATACCTAACTTATTCACTATAACATCCTTTAATTATTATTTAATATTTATCAAATAATAATTAATTAATTACTTAACTTTATTTATTATTTAATATTAATTAAATAATAATTAATTAATTTATTAGCTTATTTACACACTAATAAATAGCTAATTGATGATGAATCACCCATTTTTTTTCACATATTATTTTATATCACTCGAATATTATGTCAAGAGTTCAAATATCATTTTTCTGTAATTAATAATAATTTTCCCATAATTATTATTAATTTAGTAAGCTTTAATCCATCATTAATTCTAATAAATACCAAATAATTGAAAATTTCAAATTTCAAATTTTTATAATTTTCTTTATAAAATTATAAGCATTTTCTCTTTTGGAACAAACCCAAGAACCGGCCTAAAAATGCCTGAACCAGCCCTACCTAGAAATCATGAAAAACCGGAAAAAAACCGAACCGACCGTTTTTTTTTTAAAAATAGGTAGATTACTTTCTGAGTTTTCCAGACTTGGGGTCTCCGACGGGAACTTGAATAAAATGAAATCCACAAGTCCGATTGAGGTCTATTAGGTATTGATGGATTCGTAACTTCCCGAACTACATGATTCTGTTATCAAACATCAAACATCAAATTTGGATTTGTTTTGGTCACTGAAAATAGCTCCAAACCAGACTGTTATGCACAGCCCTAAAATCAATGGGGTGTTTTGGTAGAAAATCCATATCTTGCTCATTTTAAATCGGATTTTAGTCATTCAACTTGGAGAATCTTCATATTTCATGGATCTATCACCCAAAATTGACGGATCATAAATCTGACTTACGGATAGTGAACAGTAATTCCGTGAAGGGGCTGTTACGTATTAGATTAGCTTGTTTTCGTCGGTAAAAATTTATTCAATGAGTTTGATGAAATTTTTCATCACAAACACATATAAAAATCGGTGTTAAACCCATGTAAACCTAGATCTACCAATCTAGCATGGATCTAAACATCTAGAGCTTGAGAATAACTTTTCTACCATAAATATTCAATATAAAACATAATGAACTTCAAAACTAGGGTTTAGGGTTAGTGTTATACCTTATAGACTTGTGAGCTACTTTTCTCTCCTTCCAAAGATAGATGATGGAGTTAGATGACATCCAAGCACACTCCTCCTCTTGAAGAATTAGACTTGGCTCACTTGACTCGGTAGTAACTCATTAAGGAACTCACTAACTCACTACCCTTTTTCTTTAACTCACCGAGTTAACTCACTTACTATTCACTCACCATAAAATAGGCTCTCTAGTAAACTTAGCAAACTCCTACCAAAGTAAGCTAAGACTCATATTTATAGTAGATTAAATCTATACATATAACACCTATATGTATAGAATGGACCTCTAGCTTTTTCCAAAAATGCAAGGAATTAATTGAAGTGTTCCATACTTTAGTTCAAGCAATCAATTAATAACTTTTTGACATCCAAGCAATCCCTCCATCACACTCCACCGGTCATGCTCCTATTTTCCCTTCAATTTCCAATTATTTTTATTCACAATTTACCAATTAAAGTCTTCTAGAAGCTTGCTTCAATTAGGTCAAAAATTGGGCTTTGAAATTAAATCATTTGGGGCATGTATACTCCTTTGATCCATTGACATGTTGGGCTACTAATTTAATTTACTAGGCTCCCAATTAATTAAAATATTGGGCTAGATTAATTAATTACCCAATCACATATAATTTTCCACAAGTCCGTCACTTAATTTAATTAATTGGCTTGTTTAAATAATTAAGGAACAATTTAATAATCAAATTTAATTTAATTTATATAATCAAATTGGACTTTCCATATTCAATATTAATTAAATATTTAATTTGGGTTCCTCCCAAAAATCTTAGGTTAGTCCGTTAATTTAATAAATCCATTAATCGGGCTTCCTTTATTAAACTTAATTCAATAACTTCCTCGGACAAATTATATAATCTAATGCACACTTTAATTTCCTTAAATTTAATCTACTAGATTAATTCCTTTAGGGCTCCCAACAATTAAAATAATTAAACTCTAAGTTGGGTTACCGTAATTAATTCATTGAGCTAGAGTTTGACACAATTTAATTAGATCATTGGCTTGGAAATTAAATCTCACCATTGGGCTTGCTACACCATTTCATTGAGCTAGTCAATTAAATCAATATTGAGCTCTATACCACAACTTAATAATTAAGTTAATTACTTAATTAATTAACTTCTTAATATTGTCATTCTAGACAATCATCCTAAATTTTTCACAACTTTAATTCATGACCTATATAATTAATCTAATTAATTATATTTCATGACTTCATATTTAAACTAATTAATTTATTAGTTTTATTGAGTATTAATTTACTCATCTTCTTGTTTGGCTAACAAACATCACTCTAGGAATATATAACTATGTATATATATCCTTATAACCGTCTTCACTTGTCAATTGAATTTATTTCTTTAATAAATTCTCTATATGCATCATTACAATATTCTCACATTTAATTTCTAACAAATAAATTATGTTAAAAAAAAATGTTTACCCATTTTCTACACATCTTACTTCTCACATTCTAGGTTTTAAACCTTAACCTTTAATAAAATCAATTAAGATATTATTTAAAATCTTAAAAATATCTGGGATATTACAGCGTATACAAAATTTGTCAAGTAAAGTACTTGAAAAAAGTATTAATATTATTTATAAATTAATTTATGATTTTTGGTGAATTAAAATAAATATTTTATGTATATTACATAAAATATTTATTACACAAAATAACTACGTAGTGTATTAAAATAAATTTTCCATGCTTAATTGTGGAATGTCTGAGAGAAATAAGTCGGTTGGCAAGTCGGTGGAATTTGTATGCTACTCCAAGATAGTTAATTGTTTTTGTAACGACCCCGAAATTCAACCCACTTTATTACCTTAAATTTCTTATTTATTAAACATTATCTTCACAACATCCAAATTTCGGTCCGTTAATAAATCTTTAATCACCTTAATTAATTCATTTATTGACATTATCGTCATCAATTACCAAATTTTCAGTATAATTTTTTTTTTCTCGATTCAATCATTGTATTAAAATATTTGTACATTTAAAGACAAAACTTCTCGATCCTAGTCCTTGGATCGCAACCTTTACTTTTTCTTTTTCTTTTCTTGTATCATAAAGCTCGGCATTCAAATTTTAATATCATTCATGTCCATACAAATATTCTTTGTTGCGTCATTCGTAATCAAACATATAATAATTTCTATCGTAACAATTATCCTGATCAATCACAGTTCATAATTGAACTTTTATCATATTAAGATTCAATTTATATATACATACAATTCATCACAGTAAATTAACAAATTTCTCACATTGAATTATAATATTAATAATATAACAATCACGTTTTCTACCTTCTAAGCAATTCATCACTAACATAATCCAATATTCTTGAATTTCATTTCTTTCCTGCAAAAATATTTATTAAGCAAGTAATGAGCACAACGGCTCAGCAAGTTCAACAGTTCATGCTTCATGTAACACATACATTAACATGATTGGTGTGTGTCATATATCATGTGTTTGTGCTTCAACTATAGCAATATATCTCATATATATTTATATCGTTGCACAAAGTACACATTGTGGTCATATTAATCACGTATCACATAACACATAATTTGTATGCATTTAAAACAAGAATTGCATATCATAACAGTCTAACATTTAATATAAAAGGATTGAAGAACTTGCCTGGATTGTGGAATTAAATAATAATTACTCTTTCTATAAAGCTCCTCGTACAACCTATGATCATAAAATAATCAAATAATAATTATTCATCTCTTTATGATATTAATTTAATTAATTAATATCATCTATACCGTAATTAACCTTGCCCGATGATTTATTTTAGGGTACCGAGTTAATTATTAATTAATATGGTTAATTATATTAACACCATTCCTTAAAATATTAACATAACTTAATATTTAATGCCTTCACTGTGGACAACCCGGCTCATCGGATAAAATTAAACATATTTGGTTGCCCGAAAATTTTATTTAAACATTTTCTAAATTATAACCTTATTAGATTAATATTTAAACATTTAAATATTAATCCCCGATATTTAATATTTTTTCAAAAATATTAAATTTAATGCTCAAACATCATTTCTATATTTTTAGTATTTTTCTATAATTTTCTATGATTTTTAAACAATTTTTAAACATTTATTTTATTAAAAACTAATTTTGTGGCATTTTGGTAATTTCCGCGCCCTTAGGGACATAACCGGTATTTTCTAAAAAGACTGGGGGCATAACCGTAATTTCAGTAACGTTAGGGACAAATTCAGAATTTTTCGGAAAGTCCAGGGACATTTCTGTAATTTTTCGAGGCCAAAGGACACGCTGGTCATTTCCGAAAAACCCCGGGGGCAAAATCGTAATTTCCTCCCTTAATCGGGGTCGCGCATGGCGCAGCCTTCCACTTTTGGTGTTTGTTAAACGGCGTCGTTTAGCGCCCAAGGCAGGGATCTCCGCGCATTGCGCGGCCAACCGAAAATGGCGCCCCTAAACGGCGTCGTTTTAACCCCCCGCCCGGAAAAATATTGCTGCCGCTTTTCTCTTCCTTTACCGAAAACAGTAGGCAGCTCATACACAAAATAAACCATTTTGCTCCAATTTTTTTCAACACAAAATCATTCCAAAAATTACATAATTCATATATATGCATTCTAAAATTATTTAGAATAATTATATTAACTATTTACAATTTTTCTACAAAATTATTTCATCTCCAATAATACATAAAATAAACTAAATTAATTGATTTATACCTTAAAACTCATTCCTTAAAGCTTGTTCCTTCCTCCTCATGGCCTAAAACTTCCTCTCTCTTGGTGGTGCCGGCATGGTGGTCGGGTGGTGAGTGGTGGTGGCTTTCGGTGGAAAGAGAACGAAGTGGAGAAGAAATGTTATTTTTTTGTTTTGTTTTTGTTTTCCCTTTCTTGCTTATTTATTTTCCTTTCATAGCCAACAAATTTAAATACTTTGGAAACTTAGCCAAAAGTCCACCGACTTAGTCACCGACTTTAGCAATTCGGATAACACAAAATCGTGTATAATTAATTATTTAAATACATTATGTAGTTATTTCGTGTAATAAATATTTTATATAATATATATAAAATATTTAATTTAATCTACCAAAAATCATAACATGATTTATAAATAATATTCAAACCTCTTTTGGATACTTTTCTTGACAAATTTTATACACACATAACGCCATGCATGTAATTATATGAGGTAATTTATACCTCCAAAATTCATAAAATAATTCATATAACATATAAAAATTATTTTTCGTAATTTTTCACTTCGTTACTTGGACAACATGTTACACTAACATGTTCCCGTTTTTAAAATATTATCCTTCATAAAAGTCATAATAATTTCATTATACATAAATAAAATTTTTAATAACTTAAAACATTCCTTTATCTTATTTATTATTCAATTTCTTTAATATTCACATTAATTTCTTTATATATAAATTATATAATTTAATATTATATAATTTATATAATTACATTCTCCTTTTAAATAATTTCTTAATTTCCTCTAACTTTATTCCATATAATTACCTTATATAAATTACATAATTATTCTTATATAATTTATATAATTATTATTTTTCTCATATTTCACTTTAATTTCCTTATATAAATTATATAATTATTAATCCCTTAATTTCCATAATTAATGAAATTTATATTTATCACTTAAACATATACACACATATATATAAAAATGTATATATATAAATATATACATATTTAATTCATGCCTTTCACATTAACACATAACCTCATTTAAAATCATAATTCCTTTACTTCTACAATAATTTAATTGTACAATTTATTGTACCTTTACATGGAATCTCTCTTATTTTTCATAAATTATTTTCAAATAATTTATTTACCTTTTTATTTATTTTAAATCCACACAATTCATCACCATCTTGATACATATTTAATTTAACTAATCAATTCCTTCACACACTTTGAATTACTTATATCATAAATAATTTAAATAATTTTGATAATTTTATCAATTAAATTCTCATTTAATATTATTAAAGAAATCCTGGAAATTCGGATCCTCACATTCTTCCCCCTTAACAGGATTCCGTTCTCGGAATCATAATTGCCGTAATAATCATACGTATTTTATTTATAACACATTACTATACCTTTTTCTTGATGAATAACAATTTAATCTATAATAATTATATTTTACCTCTTTAATATCCATAACTTACATGGATAACCTGTAACGACCCCGAAATTCGACCCACTTTATTACCTTAATTTTCATATTTATGAAACATTATTTTCTTTACGTCCAAATTTCGGTCCGTTAATAAATCTTTCATCTCCTTCTTTAATCCAATAATTGATTTTTAAAATCATCAAGTATCAATTTTGCGGTATAATTTTCTTTTTCTTTTTCTTTTAATCATTGCTTTAAAATATTTGGATATTTAAAATCTTTATATCCGGATCCTAGTCCCTGGATCGCAACCTTTACTTTTTCTTTTCTTTTCTTGTACCAATATCTTAAATCTTATCATTCAAAATTTAATATCTTTTCATATCCGTATAACTATTCATTGATTTAAAATTTACAGTCATTTATTTTCATATAAATATGTCTTGTTGCATCGTTCATAATCAAACGTATAATAATTTCTATCGTAACATCTATCTAGTACAATCACAATTCAAAGTTTAACTTTACTTATCTTGTCTGGATTCAGCATATATGTACATACAAAATATCAATATAAACTTAACAATTATATTCACATTAAATTCTGTAATTGAAACATAACAATAACATTCACAACCTTATATGATTATCCATCTTTATATCATCTGATATTTTTGAGATTTATTTCTTTCCTGCAAAAATATATATTAAACAAGTAATGAGCACAATGGCTCAGTAAGTTCAACAGTTATACTTCACGTAGCACATACGTTATCATGCTTGTTGTGTGTCATATATCATGTGCTTATGCTTCTACTATAGCAATATTTCTCATATTTATATTCATATTGTTGCACATGACTGAAGATGTGAGGATCCGAATTTCAGGATTCCTTCAATAATATCGAATAAGAATTAATTGATAAAAAAATATCAAGGTTGTTTAAGTTAATTATTATTTTAAGTAATTTAAAGTGTTTGAAGGGATTTAATTAGTAAATTAAATTTGTACAGAGATGGTGATGAATTATGTGAATTTAAAATAATTGAAAAGTAAATAAATTGTGTAAATACAATTTATGAAGAATAAAAGAAATTTCAGGTAAATGTACAATAAATTGTACAATTTAATGGAAGTACAGAAATTATTATGTAAATGGTGTTATGTGGAAATGTGAGGAATATGAAATAGATATATATATATATATATATATATATATATATATATATATATATATATATATATATATATATATATATATATATATATATATATATGTGCATGTTTATTTGATAAATATAAATGTTATTAATTATGATAATTAAGGGATTAATAATTAAATTAATCCAAGTTTAAATGAAAAGATAATGAGAGAAGTTAATAAAATCGAAATTATTTATTTTAGTTTTAAGTAAGAATTATGGTGAAAATTTAGAAATTTATTGAGAAGAAATGTACTTGTATAAATTATATAATAATAAATTATATAATTTATATAAGAAAAAATTAAAGTGATGTTTAAAGGAAATTATAATTATATAAATTATATAAGGATATATTATATAATTTATATAAGAGAATTAAAATAACGAGAGAGTTAATAAATGTGAAATTATTGATTAATTGATAATTATGGAGGAATTTAAGAAATTAATTAAGAAATGAGAATGTAAATATATAAATTATATAATTTATATATAAAGAAATTAATGTGAGTATTAAAGAAATTGAATAATAAATAAGAAAAAGGAATGTTTTAAGTTATTAAAAATTATGTTTATGCCTAATTAAATTATTATGACTGTAATGTCCTAGAATTTCCACGTCATTATTAATTAAATTATTAATTTAATTTCCAACGAGTTAGTTTTACAAGATTATTTAAATCTTTTTATGTGATTAATTAATTATGTGATTAAATAATTATGTAATTAATTACTAAAATTAATTAAAGGGGGTCACTAATATGTTATTAAATTAGTGAACAAACCCTAAAGTTTTAATATCAAAATAATCGATAAGTTTCCTATTAATTAAATATTCAATTAAATTGAATATAATGAGTGAATTAAATATAATAAATTAATTAATATGATTATTAATTAATGTAAATAATGTGAAATATTAATAATAATATTTATTAGTCCATTTAGTAATTTAATACTTATGGGTTAGAATATTTAATTATTTATTCAATCTAATTATTTATTTAATCATGGATTGAATAATTAATGTGTAAATTATTAAATTAGTCCAACATGGGTCAATTAGTAGCCCAAGTGTAGAATAATAAAATTTGACAATTTAGTAGCCCAAACAATTTAATAGAAGCCCAATTGGTATTTTAAATTAAAGCCCAATGATTGGCCCACTTGGAAAATACTTAAATTAATTAATAATGATTAAAGTAAGCAAAATGACTATCATTTTGGGACAAAAATGATAGTCATCAGCCGACCACATGAAAGAGAGAGAGAGAGAAAAATTTGATTTTTTGTTATTTTTCAATTATTTAATTAAAAGATTGCTTGTTTTATTTTTAAAGTACATAGACACCATTCTTCTTTTCACCAAATGTGTCATGCAACCCATTCCTTGTGCTAGCTTGTGTAAGTATCCTTGCTACTCTCATTATTACAATTTTAATAGATATAAGTTTTATATCTATCCAAATTGTAAGTATACTTACAATTTAGGAATGCATGTTGGTCATTTCTTCTTCTTCCACTTTGAAAGCTAGAGAGCATTTGAGAGTGTAGAAAAATATTTTGAGAGCAAAAATACCAAGAGAAGGAGTTCTTGGTTCATGTCACCTTCTTTCACCACATATTTTGGAAGAAAAAGGAGGATAGCCATTAAATCAAGGTAATGGTTATTCTAAATCTAATTTTGTTTTAAACTAACATGTGTATATAAATATGTTAATATAGTTAATAATGTGTGGTAGTAATATTTAGGCCATGCTTGAGTTTAATATGTTTGGTTTGTATTTTGGTATCATTTGTATGCTAAAATATGTGTTTAATAGTGTATAATCAAGTCTTGAAATATATGACCAAAAATATTTTTATAAAACTTAGATTTGATGTTCTAATATTATAGAACATTAAATCATGAGAAAAACAAAGTTTGAATCACTCAAAATGGAGTTATATACAAAAAGTTATGAGTTATGGTAGTTTATGTGATGTAAAAATTTTTATAAAAAAAGAATGATATTAAATCATGAAAAATTAAATTTTCATGTTATAAATTAATATTAAGTGATTGGTAAATTTTTCGGATTTTTATTGAGGATTTAAAGCTTACTTGATGGTATATTTTTATTTAGAATGGGTATTGTCGGACACTGTTCACAGTCTGCAAAGAAAAAAAAATTTAATTAATTTCCGCGCAATGCGCGGACAACTGTTCACCAAAAACGCGGAGACAAAACGGCGTCGTTTAGCCTCAAGAAAAAATTACGTCACGCATACGCGCAGAAGCAAAAGCAGTGACTCCAAAACGGCACCGTTTTGGTCCTGCTTCAGCCTAACGCGCGCAATGCGCGAGAACCGGTTTCCGCGAAATTACAAAAATGCCCCTCCGTGTTTTTTCGGCGAAATGACCATTTTGCCCTCGTTTCAGTTTTCAACTTAATTACAGAAATGCCATTCGGGTTTAATTTAATTAATTTAAATATTTAAAAAACTAATTTAAAATTATAACAAAAATAATAATAATACAAAAATGATATTGGGAGGATATTTTTAATTAAGTTTAATATTTAAATATTTTAAATATTAATCTACTTAGCTAAATCATGGTTAAGTTAAATAAATTTATTAGTTATTTATTATTTAAAATGTTAATAATAAATAAAGGTAATAAATTAGCAAATTATTATTTAATTCCTATTAAATAATAATTAAAGAGAGATAAAATTTATAAAGTAATTATTTATTATTTAAATATTATTAAATAATAAATAAGGATAATTAAGTAATTAATTATTATTTAATTAGCATTAAATAACGATTAATGAAAATTAAGTTATTAGATTAATAATTTATTATTTAATTTAAATAATAAATAAGAATGATTTGATTATTATTTAACCTTAAATAATAATTAAAATTAATTAAATAATTAATTATTATTATTTAATTGACATTAAATAATAACTAAAGAGGATTAAAAATGAGTAAACTATTATTTAATTTCCTTAAATTAAATAATAGGTAAGGTTAATTACTTAGTTAACTATTAGTTGATTAATATTAAATTAAAGAAGGTTAAAATGAATCAATAATTATTTATTATTTAATTATTATTAAATAATATATAAGTACAATTAGTTATTATTTATTTTAAATAATAACTAGAGTTAATTAATTAATTTCTATTTAACCAAGATTAAATAGTAATTAAATAGAGATCGAGTTAATAAAATAAATTGAACTTAATTATGCTTTAATTAAACAATTGTAATAAGTTGTTTAAGGGTTTAATAAGTGTCCAACACTTAAGAAAAATATTTTCCAACTTATTAAATTATTAACCTAAAATGATTAAGGGTCTATAAGGTTAATAATATTGTTTTGACTAATGTAAATTATGTGTTAGTACTTATATGATAAATAAGTACCTTAGTAAGCGTGTAGTTGTGCAAATACGCCGTACTAATTATTAGACCAACTTTATTAATGTTAGGTCTTTTCAAAGCCAGTTAGTTAAAGCTAGACATATATTGTAGCTGAGCAGACAGGCAAGTTCCTTATCTCTAAACTCATTTCATTGAGCAAATTATTTATCTAAGCTTGAACTGTTATTTCCAAGCATGCTTTGAGTGGTTTAATTACTTTATAATTATTCCACATCGATATTATTGTGATTCGCACTTGTTGCACTTGAGATTGTACAGTCATTGACTTGTACTTAATTATTGTTCTATTGTTTAAAGAACTGTTCAAAGTAGGTCTAAGTCATTGTTCGGCTAGACATTTATGTTAAAGATTTTAAAAGCTATCCAAATCATTGAAGATGCGAATTCTTAGACTATTATGAACACCCCTTTATTATAGGGGAGTACCCTGTATCTAATATCAGGTACAAAAATACGGAAATTAAATGTTATGCATACACATATTGTACTGAGGCTGATCCCCTCGGGTACATATTTCTGGTAGTAACCATTGAGTCAACCTGCTATTGACTACAGTGGATATTTATAGTTCATAGTCTATTTGACTATCCTAATTTTAAAAGCAACTTATTATTCCTGCTTATGTTATTCACATTATTGAATTGTTCAGCTATTCCCTTTCATTCATGATATATTGTTCCTTGTTGTTATTTAAACTTGTTGAGCAAACTAGTTGTTCACTCTTGCTATATCATGAAACCTTATTGCAGTGCAACCCGAAACTTCGGGAAAGAACAAGGGTAAAGGAAAGATGAAGTAATAGACTTCGAGATTGCAGTCCTGTAGTTAATTTAAATTAACTGTTATGTAATATAAACCCTAAGTACTTTATTAAGGGTATTTGTGTACTTTTTGTAAGGTTATCGTATCTTGGGACTAGTAACACCTTTTGAATGAACAACATATGTTTATTATTCCGCATTTAGTTATTGTATGTTGTTTAGAGGTGAATGTTTGTATTGGATCGTGATGACCGGATCCGGGTATTTGTAACCCGAATTTGGGGGCGTCACAGGTTGGTATCAGAGCCGTAGGTTAGAAACGTTAGGATTGCGAAACCTAAGTTATAACCTTAGTATTAAACTCGTATTGAGTGTTAGGAGATAAATCGAGGAGATTTATCCTATGTGGTTTTGATGAATTGGGGAATTCATCGAGTCGAGTCGTACCCAATGAAATATAATTTCATTTCTTCAATGAATATATTTTATTGTTGTACTGATGTTAGTTTTTCTGTTGTGTTGTAGGATGGCTATAGGCGAGACGAGCGGAGCTCGAGAGGACGTGATATTCATTGATATCCCAGTGGATACGCAGCAGTTGGTAGGGTATGCACCCGTTGCACCTGTAGCACCAGTAGGAGAGTCCGATCTGGAGGAGGATGATAGTAGGGATGCCGCGGAGCCCGTCAGGGGTGGGGTGATGAGGCCCTATAGTGAGGAGGAAGCCGAATCTGAGGATGAGGCCGATTCTGAGGATGACGAGCAGGAGGAGCCAGCAGAGTATGCTGATGGCATGGGCACTACTGCCAATGACATCATCGATACTTTGACTACGGCTAATGATGAGCTAGAGGAGAGGGTTCAGCACCTAGAGGAGCAGAACCAGATTCACCAGCAGACTGAGGAGCAGTATAGAGACGCAGCTTACATGTTCTCTGGTGAGAACATGGAACTTAAGGGGAAGATGGCCGATTTGCAGGCCAAAATTCAGCAGTTGGAGAGCGCTGCACCTCTGTTGGGTCCCACTGTGCAGCAGCTGATGATCCAGAATAGTCAGCTGAGGCAGACGGTGGAGAGGTTGGATGCTAGGGAGATGGCTAGTTAGACAGTTCTCCAGACAGTCAGGGCTGAGCTTGATAGGGAGAGAGCTGCTAGGGTCGACACCTTAGAATATGCTCTTGGCACTTCGTTTGATCGACTGAGGCGTCGGGTTATGAGGCACCCTAGGGAGGCGGGTAACAGCAGACGCTGGATTCGTCGCCGTACAGTGGAGGAGTTGGCCCAGCAGGCTTTACGCAGGGCTATTCGTAGGACTGTTCACCGCAGCAGGCGGTGATTTATTATTGTTATCTTATTTGTATCTAGAAGTAGCGAGTCCCACATTTTGTTTCTATTAGGGATGTTTCAGCTATTGTAAGCCTTTATATTTTTATGTATGCATAGGATGTCAGTTAGACCCCAACTTTTGTTCTGTTAGGGGGGGTTGATGGTTGTGAATCCTCACTTTTGTTCGTCAGAGGATAGTCGTTATTAGGCAACTTGTGCCTTGAGCGTTTATAGAAGTATGCCACTTGTTGAGTCTGTACTAAAACATTGGTATATGAATATAAATGCATTTACTTCCTTGTTTAAATCAAATATGCTTGATATATAGTTTAAATTTAAATGTTAATTTGGCTAACATAATGTGTAGAACTATAAGCATAAGTCTAAGATTTGCTCTTTAGCAGATCATGCCGAGAGGTAGACCACGCAATCAACGTATCCCAGAGTCAGTGAGTGAGGTTGGGGATCAACCCAATCCTATGAGGATGTTTGCAGAAATGCTGGCGGAAGCCATGCAAACTAGACCCCCACCAGTGGTAGTACAACCAGCACCGCAGCCAGCGCCGCACTTGGCAAACTTTAAGGACTTCAAACTGGTTAGACCACCGGAGTTTCAGGGAACTCTAAACCTGATCGAAGCACAGACTTGGATCGAGGAAATGGAGAAGGTGTTTGAGGTCGCTAGGGTGGCCGAAGCACAGAAGACTAGTTTCGCTACCTTCATGATGAAGGGGGAGGCGAACTACTGGTGGAAGGCCAACAAGGGCCGTGCGGGAGAAGGCGTCATCACCTGGGCACGCTTTAAGGAAATGTTTCTGGAAAACTACTTTCCAGAAAACATGCAGCAAGAAATGGAGGTGAAATTCCTCGAGCTAAAATAGGGGAGTATGTCTGTGGCCGAGTATGCGGCCAAGTTTAATGAGTTGGCAAGGTTTGCAACTCATCAAGTGGATACGGAGGCTAGGAAGGCTCGGAGGTTTGAGCTGGGACTGAAGCTGTGGGTGTACCGTTCTGTAGCGGTATTAAAAATCAAGAGCTTTGCAGAACTATTGGAAAGGGCAATCATTGCAGAGGGTGGCAGTGATGCCCTGGCTAAATTCAACCAGGAGAGGAAGAAAGGTCATGAAGGACAGAAGACGGGGAGCAGTGGAGGCAGCAACCCCAATAAACGAAAGTGGAATGAAAGTCAATCGT
This sequence comes from Hedera helix, assembly GCA_947179155.2. Classification (NCBI taxonomy): domain Eukaryota; kingdom Viridiplantae; phylum Streptophyta; class Magnoliopsida; order Apiales; family Araliaceae; genus Hedera; species Hedera helix. The sequence goes on from OX359273.1 coordinate 8,683,423, forward strand.
CCGGAGGTAACAAATCTGGAGGAGAGGCTAAGAAAGTAGGCAAATGCAACAATTGTGGTAAGAACCACACGGGCGAATGCTTGAAAGGGAAAAGTGTTTGCTATAGCTGCGGACAGCCAGGGCACATGGCTCCACAATGCCCGAAGAAGATGAAGGGAGTATGTTTCTCCTGTGGAGCAACCGATCATCATGCCAAGGACTGCCCAAAGAGGAAGGGAGACGCTGGGAGTGGCAACAGAGGCAACAGCAGCAACAACAACAATAACAACAACAACAACAGGCTGAGCATTGGAGGGTCAGCCAGTCAGGCCAACCGACCCACAGCGCGCACCTTCAACATGACTGTGCAGGATGCAGTCGACTCCAAGGACGTGGTGTCAGGTATCATCCCGATCAATGATATTAATGCATATGTATTGTTTGATTCGGGTGCTACCTGCTCATTTGTTTCTGAAGATTTTGCTAAGAGATTAGATTTACCTCAAGAAAAGCTAGAACACCCTATGAACGTAGAAGTAGCAAACAAAGAAATCATTCCCGTAGACTACATTCATAGGAACTGTTGTGCTGAATTACGAGGGTTTAGACTTAACGTAGATTTGATACCGATTCGTCTGGGGGAGTTTGATGTAATCCTAGGGATGGATTGGCTATCGAGTCACGGGGCGGTTATTGACTGTAAGAAGAAGTGTGTGCACTTAAAGACTCCGAATAAGTCCAAAGTTATATTTTACGGTAGTAAATCGCCGAGACAATCAAGTTGTCTGACGATGATGCAAGCACGAAAGTTGCTCAGGAAAGGGTGCGTAGGTTATTTGGCTCATGTGGTCGATACTCAACGTGTCGAGGGCGAACTGAGTCAGATACCTGTTGTACGGGAATTCGCTGATGTTTTCCCAGAAGAGATTCTGGGGTTACCGCCGGACAGAGAAATGGAGTTTGTTATTGATTTGGTACCGAGGACCGCACCGATATCAAAGGCGCCGTATCGTATGGCACCAGTAGAAATGAAAGAATTGATGGTTCAGCTGCAGGAACTGTTAGATAAAGGTTACATCAGACCAAGCGTGTCACCATGGGGAGCGCCGGTTTTGTTTGTAAAGAAGAAGGATGGTTCGATGAGGCTTTGTATTGATTACCGGGAGTTGAACAAGGTCACCATTAAGAACAGATATCTGCTGCCCAGAATTGATGATCTGTTTGATCAACTTAAGGGAGCGAAATACTTTTCGAAAATAGATTTGAGGACGGGTTATCATCAACTGAAGGTGAGGGAGGAGGATATCCCGAAAACGGCATTCAGAACTCGTTATGGTCATTTCGAGTTTCTAGTGATGTCATTTGGACTGACGAATGTACCAGCGGCATTCATGGATATGATGAACAGAGTGTTCAAGCAGTACTTGGACAAGTTCGTGGTCGTATTCATTGATGACATATTGGTGTATTCGAAGACGGAGGAAGAATATGCAGAACACTTACGGATCGCATTGGAGGCTTTGAGAAGGGAGAAGCTGTACGCTAAGTTTTCGAAGTGTGAATTTTGGTTGCAGAGGGTGCAGTTTCTAGGTCATGTTATCGACAAAGACGGTGTTTCGGTGGATCCAGCGAAGGTGGAGGCAGTTATCAATTGGGAACAACCGAAGACGCCGACTGAGATCAAGAGTTTCTTAGGGTTAGCGGGGTATTATCGGAGATTCATTCAGGATTTTTTGAAGATAGCATCACCGTTGACCAATCTTACCCGAAAGACTGTGAAGTTTGTTTGGTCGGAGAAGTGCGAGGAAAGTTTTATGGAGTTGAAAAAGAGGTTGAGCCAGGCACCAGTGTTGGCTTTACCGGACGACACGGGAGGGTTCGTAGTGTACAGTGATGCGTCACACAAGGGTCTTGGTTGTGTGCTAATGCAACACGGCAAGGTCATTGCGTATGCGTCACGTCAGTTAAAGGATTATGAGAAGGGTTACCCGACTCATGACCTGGAGTTAGCAGCGGTAGTTTTTGCCCTGAAGATTTGGAGGCACTACCTATATGGCGAGAAGTGTGAGATATATACAGACCACAAAAGTCTGAAATATATCTTCACTCAAAAGGAGTTGAATATGAGGCAGCGCCGATGGTTAGAATTGATCAAAGACTACGACTGTGAGATTCTGTACCATCCGGGCAAGGCCAATGTAGTAGCAGATGCTTTGAGCAGAAAAGGCAGGGAGAAGTTGTTGAAGCTAACAAATCAGGAAGAGTAGGTGAGAGATTTTGAACGTTTGGAGTTGGAGATCAAATATCCGATAGAGCCAGACGAGAAGTTATTTACAGTATCAGCAAGCCCGACCTTATTAGACAAGATCAAAGAGGCTCAGGAAAAGGATGAAGATTGTGATAGTATTAAGAAGCGACTTGCTGAAGGCGAGGAGCTTAAGTACAAGATTGATAGCACAGGGTTGCTAAGGTTTGAAGGGAGAGTCTGGGTACCGTTAGATCCGGAGCTTCGGGAAGAGATTCTTCAGGAAGCTCACAGTACAAGGTACTCAGTACATCCCGGGAGTACGAAGATGTATCAGGATTTAAGGAAATATTTTTGGTGGCCGAATATGAAGAAGGAAGTGGCAGAATGTGTCAGTCGATGTCTGACATGCCAGCGGGTTAAAGCAGAGCATTAGCGGCCGAGCGGGCTGCTTCAACCACTAGAGATTCCCGAGTGGAAGTGGGAGCACATCACGATGGATTTTGTGGTGGGTTTGCCACCGACACATAAAGGTTTGGACGCCATCTGGGTAATAGTGGATCGTCTGACCAAGTCAGCTCATTTTCTACCTATCAGAATACGGTACAATCTGGAGCAGTTAGCGAAGCTCTATGTGAAGGAGATAGTGTCACGACATGGAGTACCGGTATCGATTGTGTCCGACAGAGATCCGCGCTTCACGTCAAATTTTTGGAAAAGTCTGCAAGCAAGGATGGGTACACAGTTGAGGTTGAGTACAACATACCATCCTCAAACTGACGGCCAGAGCGAGCGAACGATTCAGACCTTGGAGGATATGCTCCGAGCGGTCATAATGGACCTAAAGGGCAGTTGGGATGACCATTTGCCACTGGTGGAGTTCGCTTACAATAACAGCTGCCACGCTAGTATCGGTATGCCACCATACGAAGCGCTTTATGGAAGAAAATGTCGAACACCGTTGTGTTGGGACGAGGTCGGTGAACGAAGAATGCTTGGACCTGAAATGGTGCAGCAGACTGCAGACACAGTACAACTTATCAGGAATCGACTGGTAGCAGCTCAAGATCGTCAAAAGAAGTACGCAGATTTGCATCGCCAAAAGCGGGACTTCGACGTGGGCAGTTTCGTATTTCTGAAGGTATCTCCCTGGAAGGGGAAAATCCGTTTTGGTAAGAAGGGCAAGCTGAGCCCTAGGTTCATAGGACCGTTCGAAATCTTGAGGCGAGTCGGTGAAGTGGCGTACGAGGTAGCATTACCTCCTGAACTGGAGCACATTCACAACGTGTTTCACGTGTCAGTGTTACGGCCATATAAACCGGACTACAAGCACGTTATCTCCTATGAACCAATTCAAGTCGAGAAGGACTTATCATATGAAGAAGTTCCTGTTCAGATACTCGATAGGAAGGAACAGAAACTGAGGAATAAGATAATTCATTCTGTCAAAGTACTTTGGAGAAATCACGCAATTGAAGAAGCTACGTGGGAACTAGAGGAGGATATGAAAACGAATTACCCGTTTTTATTTGAGTAACCTTATTTTTACAATTCCGAGGACGGAATTTTTATAAGGGGGGAAGAATGTAATGTCCTAGAATTTCCACGTCATTATTAATTAAATTATTAATTTAATTACCAACGAGTTAGTTTTACAAGATTATTTAAATCTTTTTATGTGATTAATTAATTATGTGATTAAATAATTATGTAATTAATTACTAAAATTAATTAAAGGGGGTCACTAATATGTTATTAAATTAGTTAACAAACCCTAAAGTTTTAATATCAAAATAATCGATAAGTTTCCTATTAATTAAATATTCAATTAAATTGAATATAATGAGTGAATTAAATATAATAAATTAATTAATATGATTATTAATTAATGTAAATAATGTGAAATATTAATAATAATATTTATTAGTCCATTTAGTAATTTAATACTTATGGGTTAGAATATTTAATTATTTATTCAATCTAATTATTTATTTAATCATGGATTGAATAATTAATGTGTAAATTATTAAATTAGTCCAACATGGGTCAATTAGTAGCCCAAGTGTAGAATAATAAAATTTGACAATTTAGTAGCCCAAACAATTTAATAGAAGCCCAATTGGTATTTTAAATTAAAGCCCAATGATTGGCCCACTTGGAAAATACTTAAATTAATTAATAATGATTAAAGTAAGCAAAATGACTATCATTTTGGGACAAAAATGATAGTCATCAGCCGACCACATGAAAGAGAGAGAGAGAGAAAAATTTGATTTTTTGTTATTTTTCAATTATTTAATTAAAAGATTGCTTGTTTTATTTTTAAAGTACATAGACACCATTCTTCTTTTCACCAAATGTGTCATGCAACCCATTCCTTGTGCTAGCTTGTGTAAGTATCCTTGCTACTCTCATTATTACAATTTTAATAGATATAAGTTTTATATCTATCCAAATTGTAAGTATACTTACAATTTAGGAATGCATGTTGGTCATTTCTTCTTCTTCCACTTTGAAAGCTAGAGAGCATTTGAGAGTGTAGAAAAATATTTTGAGAGCAAAAATACCAAGAGAAGGAGTTCTTGGTTCATGTCACCTTCTTTCACCACATATTTTGGAAGAAAAAAGAGGATAGCCATTAAATCAAGGTAATGGTTATTCTAAATCTAATTTTGTTTTAAACTAACATGTGTATATAAATATGTTAATATAGTTAATAATGTGTGGTAGTAATATTTAGGCCATGCTTGAGTTTAATATGTTTGGTTTGTATTTTGGTATCATTTGTATGCTAAAATATGTGTTTAATAGTGTATAATCAAGTCTTGAAATATATGGCCAAAAATATTTTTATAAAACTTAGATTTGATGTTCTAATATTATAGAACATTAAATCATGAGAAAAACAAAGTTTGAATCACTCAAAATGGAGTTATATACAAAAAGTTATGAGTTATGGTAGTTTATGTGATGTAAAAATTTTTATAAAAAAAGAATGATATTAAATCATGAAAAATTAAATTTTCATGTTATAAATTAATATTAAGTGATTGGTAAATTTTTCGGATTTTTATTGAGGATTTAAAGCTTACTTGATGGTATATTTTTATTTAGAATGGGTATTGTCGGACACTGTTCACAGTCTGCAAAGAAAAAAAAATTTAATTAATTTTCGCGCAATGCGCGGATAACTGTTCACCAAAAACGCGGAGACAAAACGGCGTCGTTTAGCCTCAAGAAAAAATTACGCCGCGCGTACGCGCAGAAGCAAAAGTAGTGACTCCAAAACGGCACCGTTTTGGTCCTGCTTCAGCCTAACGCGCGCAATGCGCGAGAACCGGTTTCCGCGAAATTACAAAAATGCCCCTCCGTGTTTTTTCGGCGAAATGACCATTTTGCCCTCGTTTCAGTTTTCAACTTAATTACAGAAATGTCATTCGGGTTTAATTTAATTAATTTAAATATTTAAAAAACTAATTTAAAATTATAACAAAAATAATAATAATACAAAAATGATATTGGGAGGATATTTTTAATTAAGTTTAATATTTAAATATTTTAAATATTAATCTACTTAGCTAAATCATGGTTAAGTTAAATAAATTTATTAGTTATTTATTATTTAAAATGTTAATAATAAATAAAGGTAATAAATTAGCAAATTATTATTTAATTCCTATTAAATAATAATTAAAGAGAGATAAAATTTATAAAGTAATTATTTATTATTTAAATATTATTAAATAATAAATAAGGATAATTAAGTAATTAATTATTATTTAATTAGCATTAAATAACGATTAATGAAAATTAAGTTATTAGATTAATAATTTATTATTTAATTTAAATAATAAATAAGAATGATTTGATTATTATTTAACCTTAAATAATAATTAAAATTAATTAAATAATTAATTATTATTATTTAATTGACATTAAATAATAACTAAAGAGGATTAAAAATGAGTAAACTATTATTTAATTTCCTTAAATTAAATAATAGGTAAGGTTAATTACTTAGTTAACTATTAGTTGATTAATATTAAATTAAAGAAGGTTAAAATGAATCAATAATTATTTATTATTTAATTATTATTAAATAATATATAAGTACAATTAGTTATTATTTATTTTAAATAATAACTAGAGTTAATTAATTAATTTCTATTTAACCAAGATTAAATAGTAATTAAATAGAGATCGAGTTAATAAAATAAATTGAACTTAATTATGCTTTAATTAAACAATTGTAATAAGTTGTTTAAGGGTTTAATAAGTGTCCAACACTTAAGAAAAATATTTTCTAACTTATTAAATTATTAACCTAAAATGATTAAGGGTCTATAAGGTTAATAATATTGTTTTGACTAATGTAAATTATGTGTTAGTACTTATATGATAAATAAGTACCTTAGTAAGCGTGTAGTTGTGCAAATATGCCGTACTAATTATTAGACCAACTTTATTAATGTTAGGTCTTTTCAAAGCCAGTTAGTTAAAGCTAGACATATATTGTAGCTGAGCAGACAGGCAAGTTCCTTATCTCTAAACTCATTTCATTGAGCAAATTATTTATCTAAGCTTGAACTGTTATTTCCAAGCATGCTTTGAGTGGTTTAATTACTTTATAATTATTCCACATCGATATTATTGTGATTCGCACTTGTTGCACTTGAGATTGTACAGTCATTGACTTTTACTTAATTATTGTTCTATTGTCTAAAGAACTGTTCAAAGTAGGTCTAAGTCATTGTTCGGCTAGACATTTATGTTAAAGATTTTAAAAGCTATCCAAATCATTGAAGATGCGGATTCTTAGACTATTATGAACACCCCTTTATTATAGGGGAGTACCCTGTATCTAATATCAGGTACAAAAATACGGAAATTAAATGTTATGCATACACATATTGTACTGAGGCTGATCCCCTCGGGTACATATTTCTGGTAGTAACCATTGAGTCAACCTGCTATTGACTACAGTGGATATTTATAGTTCATAGTCTATTTGACTATCCTAATTTTAAAAGCAACTTATTATTCCTGCTTATGTTATTCACATTATTGAATTGTTCAGCTATTCCCTTTCATTCATGATATATTGTTCCTTGTTGTTATTTAAACTTGTTGAGCAAACTAGTTGCTCACTCTTGCTATATCATGAAACCTTATTGCAGTGCAACCCGAGACTTCGGGAAAGAACAAGGGTAAAGGAAAGATGAAGTAATAGACTTCGAGATTGCAGTCCTGTAGTTAATTTAAATTAACTGTTATATAATATAAACCCTAAGTACATTATTAAGGGTATTTGTGTACTTTTTGTAAGGTTATCGTATCTTGGGACTAGTAACACCTTTTGAATGAACAACATATGTTTATTATTCCGCATTTAGTTATTGTATGTTGTTTAGAGGTGAATGTTTGTATTGGATCGTGATGACCGGATCCGGGTATTTGTAACCCGAATTTGGGGGCGTCACAATGACTTTTATGAAAGATAATATTTCAGAAACGTGAGCATGTTAGTGTAACATGATGTCCAAGTAACGAAGTGAAAAATTATGAAAAATAATTTTTATAGGCTATACGAATTATTTTATGATTTTTGGAGGTATTAATTACCTCAAATAATTACATGCATGTCGTTATGAGTGTACAAAATTTGTCAAGAAAAGTACCCAAAAAGGGTGTTAATATTATTTATAAATCAAATTATGATTTTTAGTGAATTAAAATAAATATTTTATATTTATTATATAAAATATTTATTACACGATATAATTACGTAATGTATAAAAATTAAATTTTTTGCATGATTTTTGGCTTAACCGACTTTGGAGTGGGCGGTGGAATTGTTGGAAAAGTTAAAAAGGATTAAATGTTAAGTTATAAAAAAAAAAAAGAGAATGAAAAAGCATGAAGGCAAAAGAAAAGAATAAGAGAGAAAAACAAAGACACACACACAAACTCTCTCTTTCTCTTCCATCACCATCGTAGCCACCATGCCACCACCGGAATAGATCACCACCTAGAAAGGAGAAAGTTTTGGAGCCATCAAAGGAAGAATTTAAGCTTTGGAAGGTATAAATGTTTATTAATATGATTTATTTTATTATTATGTTGTTAAATAAAGTTTAAGGAAAAATTGTAAATAATTAGAATTATTATTCTAAATAATTTATAGATGTATATGTATGAATTACATGATTTTTGGGAGTAGTTTTGATGTGAAAAGTTGGAACAAAATGATATATTTTGTGCAAAGTTGGTACACTGTGCGAAGAAGAAGGAAGGAAGGAAATTGGAACAGTCCGCGCATTGCGCGACTGTTCAGGAAGGGCGGGCCAAAAACGACACCGTTTTTGGCCGCGTGGAGAAAGGACCGCGCCATGCGCGGCTGCAGTTCTCGCCACGCCAAACGACGTCGTTTGGATGGCGTAAGCAGACGAAGCCGCGCGCAATGCGCGGCGGCCGACGCACGCTACAAAATGACTGGCGTGCCCCTGGCCTTTTCAGTTATTACCGACCGTGTCCCTGTCCCTCGGCCAATTACGGAAATGCCCCCGGCCTTTCTGAGAAATGCCGGATGGGTCCCTAAGGGCGCGAAAATTACGGATAAGCCCCTGAGCTTTCCTGTTAATACCGGTCATGTCCCTAAAGCTGCGGAAATTACCAAAATGCCCCTAGAATCAGTTTTTAATTAAATAAATGGTTAAAAATTGTTTAAAAATTACAGAAAATTATAGAAAAATACTAAAAATATAGAAATGATGTTTGGGCATTAAATTTAATATTTTTGTAAAAATATTAAATATTGGGGATTAATAGTTAAATATTTTAAATATTAATCTAATGAGTTTAAATGTTAGAAAATGATTAAATGAAAATCCGGACAACCAAATATGCTAGAAATTATCCGATGAGCCGGGTTGTCCGTATTGAAGGCATTGGTTATTAAGTTAAATAAATTTATTAAGGAACGAGGTTAATATAATTAACCATATTATTTAATAATTGGTCAAGAGATGATATTAATTAATTAAATTAATATCATAAGAGGATAAATAATTATCATTTGATTATTTTATGATTATAGGTCATACGAGAAGCACGATAAAAGGATATTTGTTAATTAATTCTACAATCCAGGCAAGTTCTTCAGTCCCTTCTATGTTAAATGTTGGACTGTTATAATATGTAATTCTTGTTCTAAATGCATACAAATTATGTGCTATGTGATACGTGATTAATATGACTACAATGTGTTCGTTGTGCAACGATATGAATATATATGAGATATATTATTCAAGTAGAAGCACAAGCACATGATGTTTGACACACACCAAGCATATTAAGGTATGTGCTATGTGACATATAAACTGTTGAACTTGCTGAGCCGTCGTGCTCATTACTTGCTTAAATAATATTTTTGCAGGAAAGAAATGAATTTCAAGAATATCAGATTTTGTAGAGACGGATTTTCCTAAAAGGTTGTGAATGTGATTATTAAATGTTTGTATTATGATTCAAGGTGGATAATTTGTCAAAGTTATATTGATATGCTGTATGTACAGATAAGTTGGATCCGAATATGACGAGTATAGTTTAAATTGTGAACTGTAATTGTTCAATATGAATATTATGATAGAGACTATTATATGTCTGCCTATGAATTATGACATAAGAATATTGTATGAACATAAATGACATTAAATGTTGAATGTGGATCTTTATGATACGGGTTACAGAAAGAAAAGAATAAGTAAAGGTTGCGATCCAGGGACTAGGATCCAAATGTAAGGATTTTAAATATCCAAATATTTTAATATAATGATTGAATTGAGAAAAAGAAAAATTTATACTGAAAATTTGGTAATTGATGATTTTGAAATTAAATAATGGATCATATTAGGTGATGAAAGATTTATTAACGGACCGAAATTGGACATAAAGAAAATAATGTTTTTTAAATATGAGATTTAAGGGAATAAAGTGAGTCGAATTTCGGGGGAGTTACAGTTGGTATCAGAGCTAGAGGTTATAAACCTTAGGTAAATGATACCTTAGGCTATAACCTAAAGTAAGAAAGAGTAAAAAGTTGCGTGTTCTGAAAACCCAGGCGTATAGTAAGCTCGTGACCCATGATTATATGGTGGAGCCCCTTTAGCGAATGGGCGACTATGGCCTGACTAGGACAAGCTCCTTAACCATATAATTATGGTAAGTTCCTGAGTCCAAATACGTGATAAGTTTGATGAACATGGGGGGATTAAAATAGAAAGATGTAAGTTAAGAAATACAGATCTCAGATAGTGACTAAAGTAAAGGAAATATGAAAGACATAAGATTATAAGGAAGAGATAAAGATGTTAAGAAAGATCGGAATGAAGATAATGAATTGATAGAATTTATAAGTTCAATTAAGAACATAATTGAAAGAGAATATTTGAAACGATTCAAAGATGAATCTCAAAGAAAATCAGGGGACACCTGATTCAAGCAATATAGATGACAAGGTAAGTTGAAAAGTACGGAAATAGCTCATAATAATATGATCAAGGAACGGTAAGAGGATCGTACTACGATACGATCATGAGATAAGGGAAACGAGTAAGGAATGGATTGTAAAGCAAGATCATGATGGGATCAAGGGAAAATGTGAAATAATATAAAGACCTGTTAATGGTCAACAAGGTATAGCTTGATGCTATAAAGAGATATGGTACTATGAAATAGTACACGAAAAATTCAGAGAATAATAAGACATGAATGACAGAAAGGTTATGATAAAGGGGTAGAAAGTTTGGGTACGAAATTTCATTTGAGGACTCATGTGGTGACTGAGTTGCACAATCCTTTGTATGGGCGGGGGATTTGTGTTTACTTAGTTACTATGTGATAATCATTGAAATGTTAGAGTCGCGTTAAGAGTTTTGATAGATAAATAATATTAAGTTTAGGCACGAGTTTTTAAAACTCATGCATGTGGTAAGTCCATGACTCATAATCGTATGGTATGTTTTGAGCCCCTCAGCATATGGATAGTCTTTGATTTGTTCTCAGACTACGTGTTGCTAGGACAAGCTTTAAAACTCATATTCTTGTGGTAAGTTCCTTGACTCACAATGTGTGGCAAGTTTGATGAACTATACGGGGGTATAGAAAAGTTGGAGTAGTTAGAAATTTTGGTATGATAAATAACAATAGCCCTAGCAATGAATAATATAATTAAGTGAAAGAAACAAAGGTGGCAGATGTGTTAAAAATGTTAGGGAATTTAGGATATTCCCATTCTTCTAGCTTTGCTAGATTTCGAAAATTTTGGCCTCAAGTTGATTTGGCACGTGTGTGCTTTGAAAAATATAAATGAATTTTTTTGTAAGCGATTTAAAAAGTGTCTATGCTACTTGTCTCGGCTAGACAAAAATATTTTTATATCAAAATGTATTTCAAAAGAATCATCCACGCACCTTTTAGCCCGGTGCAGTGTGATGAATGACGGAATGCTCAACGTGTTGTTGAGACGGTGCGGTACTATTTCGTCATAAGATGATTCAACACCATAAAGTATGGTTTATGGTGTAGGAATTATTAAGGATGAAATTCTCAACGGACTGTCAAAATGATGCGGTAACATGAAGTCATAAATGATTTTGATTTATGAAGGTATGTCAGAACTATAAGTCAATGCCATTTGACTCGGCTTGATATTTTGAAAAGTTTTGACATGATAAATGTTTTAAAAATTTCTGTGGATTATAAATAGTTAAAAGAAAGTCTATGCTAATTGATCTAGCTAGACAAGCGTTGAAGAAATACAAGTCTGAGCTATTGTTTCAGCTAGACAAATTTTAAATTATATTTATTGAATTCGTATTCTTTGAAAGTTCTACCAAATCAAATTACTTTTGAATGAATTCTAAGGCTGAGATGAACAAAAAGATTAAGAATATTGCAAGTTGATCGAATGGTCACCTGGCATAAGAGACACAGGCATTGCAGATTGATCATCTGGCATGCCAATGTATGGTGAAACACTGTCGGTGCGCGCGGCGCCCAACAGTCGACGCCAAACGATGTCGTTTCGGCCCTTCTTCCAGAATTCTCTACCGCGCAAGGCGCGACCTGCCCTTACAGCGCCAAAACGCCGTCGTTTTTGGTATGGCGTCCGGAAAAAAATGGCTACCGCGCAGCCGTCGTTTTTGGTATGGCGTCCGAAAAAAAATGACTGCCGCGCATGGCGCGGCAGCCTTTTTTCTTCTTCTCATGCGCGGCAGCCTTTTTTCTTCTTCTTCCTTTTTCAGCGTCACAGTACACCAACCATGCAAAATTTCTCCACTTTTACACAAATTTTCTCCACAAAACCATTCCAAAAATTCTATAACTCATACATATACATCAAATAATTATTTAGAATAATTATTCTAATTAATTACAATTTTTCCATAAACTTTATTTAACAACATAAATACAAAATAAATTATTTAAATAGTTTTATACCTTCTTTGAAGCTTAACACCTTTCTTTGATGGCCCAAAAATCTTTCCTTCTTGATGGTGGTTATGGAGTTTGCCGGCAAGGTGGTGGTGGTATTCACGGGTGGAGGAAAAAGAGTTTTTTTTTTTTTTTTTTTTGGTGTGTTTGTTTTGTTTCTTTTCTTGCTTTCTTTGTTTGCCTTTTTCTTTTCTTTTCTCGTTTTATAACCACAAGTTTCTTAAAACATTTCCTCCACCGACCTTGCGTAGCACAACTTTTTCCTTCTCTAGAATATTCCAATCGGATTATCACAATTTAACATGCATTTTTTTTTTTTAATACATTACGTAATTATCTCGTGGAATAATTATTTTACATAATGTATGTAAAATAATTATTTTAACGTACAAAAATTCATAATACGATTTATAAATAATATTTATACCCTTTTCGGGTATTATTCTGGACAAATTTTGTACACGCATAATGACATGCATGTAATTATATGAGAAAATTTTTACCTGCAAAAATCATCAAATAATTCACATAACATATAAAAATTATTTTTTGTAATTTTTCACTTCATTACTTGGACAATATGTTACATTAACGTGTTCACGTTTCTGAAATATTATTTTTCATAAAAGTCATAATAATTTCATTATACATAAATATAATTTTTAATAACTTAAAACATTCCTTTTTCTTATTTATTATTCCATTTCTTTAATATTTACATTACTTTCCTTATATAAATTAATAATTTATTATTATATAATTTATATAATTAAATTATCCCTTTTTTATAATTTCCATTTCACCCCAAATATAATTTATAAATTTCTTCCATCCTTATTCAATTTAATCACCTTATATAAATTATATAATTATTCTTATATAATTTATATAATTATTATTTTCTTCATACCTCACTTTAATTTTCTTATATAAATTATATAATTATTATTATATAATTTATATAACTCAATTAATTTCTAACTTCCTCCATAATTCTTGATTAAATCTAAAATCAATAATCACAATTTTACTAACTTCCTCATTAACTTTTCATAAATTTCTGGATTAATTTAATTATTAATCCCTTAATTTTCATAATTAATTAAATTTATAATTATAAATTAAATATGCACATTTATATATATACAAATGTATATATATATATATACAAATGTATATATATATATATATATATATATATATATATATATATATACATCTAAATCATATATTTCACATTACCACATAATATCATTCAAATATAATTTTCGTATTTCCATAATAATTTTATTGCCTTTACAAGAAATTCTCTTATTCTTCATAAATTGTTTTTAAACAATTTATTTACTTTTCAATTATTTTAAATTAACACAATTCGTCATGATCTCTTTACAGATTTAATTTACTAATTAAATCTTATCACATACCTTAATCACATAAAATAATAATTAATTTGAACAATCTTGATAATTTAATCAATTAAATTCTCATTTGATATTATTAAAGAAATTCTAAAAATTCGGATCCTCACATTCTTCCCCCCTTAACAGGATTCCGTCCTCGGAATCATAATTACCGTAATATTTATACGTATTTCATTTCCAACAACTTGTTATACCTTTATCTTGATAAATAGCAACTAAATCCATAATAATCATATTTTACGTCTTTAATATCCGTAACTTACAGGAATAATACCATAATGGTCATAACTGTCAGAATATTCCATTTTTATTTCAATTCATAATTCCTTTGTAATATTACATTTCACAATTCTCTAAAATTTTATTAATAATACTTTAATTCATTTCTTGATATACTTATCAAGATTGTTTCTCATTCTCTAAAATTTCCTTGCTTTAATCATATTTACCCTTTCTCAATCCACTTAATTCATATTCTTTATTCCACTTTATTGATACTTTACACATTCATCATTCTTTTCTTAATTCATATAAATCTTCTTTACATTCCATAAATTATTCCTTAATACTTCTATCATTCCACACTAGGTTCTAAACGTTAACCTTTACTTAATTCATCATAATCTTTATTTGAAATTATTCTAAAATCCTGGGGTGCCACATTCACCCCTCCTTCATAAAATTTCGTCCTCGAAATTTCTATGTACTAATAGCTCATTCATTGCAACATACATAATTCTTTTGCATTCTTTCCACATATCTTTCTTTCCTTCCTTTCTCGCAGTCATTGGACATTATAATTTTCTAATCCATCACACTTCATACTTTCTTTACTTCATAATTATTGCTTCCTTATCACTCACAATTAGAATACTACCCCATCCTACCATCCAATCTTCGTAAAAGTAGAGGAATTCAAAATTTTTATTTTGGAAAACTTTCATGCTATGCTGAATGAACGTTTATCCCGGTTTACAGTACTTCGCTCCCCGAGTACTTCATACTGCAAACCCTGACAGTGGATCAATCTGTCATTAAAGTGATGGATGTTTCACCATACAATTATTGATTCAACATTATTTCCTTAACATCCGAAATTCGGTTCGTTAATAAATCTTTAATCACCTTAATTCATTTATTAATTGATTTCAAAATCATCAATTACCCAATTTTACGGTATAAATTTTTCTTTTTCTTAGTCATTGTATTAAAATATTTGGATATTCAAAATCCTTACATTTGGATCCTAGTCCCTGGATCGCAACCTTTACTTTTTTCTTTCTTTTACACGTATCATAAAACTCATCATTTAAAATTTACTGTTATTTATTTTCATACAAAGATTCCTTGTTGCATCATTCATAATCAAACGTATAATAATTTCTACCGTAACAATTATCCTGATCAATCACAGTTCATAATTGAACTTTTATCATATCCAGATTTAACTTATATATATACTTACAATTCATCATAGTAAATAAACAAGTTTCTCACATTGAATTATAATATCAACAATATAACAATCACGTTTTCTACCTTCTAGGCAATTCATCTCAAACTTAATATGACATTCCTGAAACTTATTTCTTTACCCTGCAAAAGTTTATTTTAAACAAGTAATGAGCACAACGGCTCAACAAGTACAACAGTTTATATTTCACGTAGCAAATACCTTATCATGCTTGGTGTGTGTCATACATCATGTGCTTGTGCTTCTACTATAGCAATATATCTCATATATATTCATATCGTTGCACAAAATACACATTGTGGTAATATTAATCACGTACCACATAGCACATAATTTGTATGCATTTAAAACAAGAATAACATATCATAATAGTTCAACATTTAACATATAAGTGAGTGAAGAACTTGCCTGGCGTCCAGTTATTTAAATTGTTAGCTCAAACCTTAACTCGATCAACCTATGATCATAAAATAATCAAATAATAATTATTTATCCTCTTATGATATTAATTTAATTAATTAATATCATTTCTGGGCTAATTACTAATTTATATGGTTAATTATATTAACCTCGTCCTTTAAAATATTAACATAACTTAATATTTAATGTCTTCACTACGGACAACCCGGCTCATCGGATAAAATTAAACATATTTGGTTGCCCGAAAATTTTATTTAAACATTTTCTAAATTATAACCTTATTAGATTAATATTTAAACAGTTAAATATTAATCCCCAATATTTAATATTTTTACAAAAATATTAAATTTAATGCCCAAACATCATTTCTATATTTTTAGTATTTTTCTATAATTTTCTATGATTTTTAAACAATTTTTAAACATTTATTTCATTAAAAACTAATTCTGGGGGCATTTTGGTAATTTCCGCGCCCTTAGGGACATAACCGGTATTTTCTAAAAAGACTGGGGGCATAACCGTAATTTCAGTAACGTTAGGGAAAAATTCAGAATTTTCCGGAAAGTCCAGGGACATTTCTGTAATTTTCCGAGGCCAAAGGACACGCTGGTCATTTCCGAAAAACCCCGGGGGCAAAATCGTAATTTTCTCCCTTAATCGGTGTTTGTTAAACGGCGTCGTTTAGCGCCCAAGGCAGGGATCTCTGCGCATTGCGCGGCCAACCGAAAATGGCGCCCCCAAACGGCGTCGTTTTAACCCCCTGCCCGGAAAAATATGGCTGCCCCGCAATGCGCGGCAGCCTAGAAATTTTTTTCTCTTCCTTTACCGAAAATAGTAGGCAGCCCATACACAAAATAAACCATTTTGCTCCAATTTTTTTCAACACAAAATCATTCCAAAAATTACATAATTCATATATATGCATTCTAAAATTATTTAGAATAATTATATTAACTATTTACAATTTTTCTACAAAATTATTTCATCTCCAATAATACATAAAATAAACTAAATTAATTGATTTATACCTTAAAACTCATTCCTTGAAGCTTGTTCCTTCCTCCTCATGGCCTAAAACTTCCTCTCTCTTGGTGGTGCCGGCATGGTGGTCGGGTGGTGAGTGGTGGTGGCTTTCGGTGGAAAGAGAACGAAGTGGAGAAGAAATGTTATTTTTTTGTTTTGTTTTTGTTTTCCCTTTCTTGCTTATTTATTTTCCTTTCATAGCCAACAAATTTAAATACTTTGGAAACTTAGCCAAAAGTCCACCGACTTAGTCACCGACTTTAGCAATTCGGATAACACAAAATCGTGTATAATTAATTATTTAAATACATTATGTAGTTATTTCGTGTAATAAATATTTTATATAATATATATAAAATATTTAATTTAATCTACCAAAAATCATAACATGATTTATAAATAATATTCAAACCTCTTTTGGATACTTTTCTTGACAAATTTTATACACACATAACGCCATGCATGTAATTATATGAGGTAATTTATACCTCCAAAATTCATAAAATAATTCAAATAACATATAAAAATTATTTTTCGTAATTTTTCACTTCGTTACTTGGACAACATGTTACACTAACATGTTCCCGTTTTTAAAATATTATCCTTCATAAAAGTCATAATAATTTCATTATACATAAATAAAATTTTTAATAACTTAAAACATTCCTTTATCTTATTTATTATTCAATTTCTTTAATATTCACATTAATTTCTTTATATATAAATTATATAATTTAATATTATATAATTTATATAATTACATTCTCCTTTTAAATAATTTCTTAATTTCCTCTAACTTTATTCCATATAATTACCTTATATAAATTGCATAATTATTCTTATATAATTTATATAATTATTATTTTTCTCATATTTCACTTTAATTTCCTTATATAAATTATATAATTATTACGACAATTATGATTTCGAGGACGGAATCCTGTTAAGGGGAGAAGAATGTGAGGATCCGAATTTTCAGGATTTCTTTAATAATAATAAATGAGAATTTAATTGATAAAATTATCAAGGTTGTGTAAATTTATTATTATTATTTTATGAGATTTAAGGTATGTGATGAGATATAGTTGATAAATTAAATCTGTACAGAGATGGTAATTAATTGTGTTGATTTAAAATAATTGAAAAGTAAATAAATTGTTTTAAAATAATTTATTAAGAATGAGAGAAATTGCATATAAAGGTACAATAAATCGTACAAGAGAATTGTTGTGGAAGTGCAGAAATTTTGATTTAGTAGTATACGTGATAATGTGAAAGGCATGAATTAAATATGTATATATTTATATATATACATTTTTATATATATGGTTGTTATGTTTAATTGATAATTATAAATGTTATTAATTATGGCAATTAAGGGATTAATAATTAAATTAATTCAAGTTTAAATGAAAAGCTAATGAGGAAGTTAGTAAAATTTGAATTATTGATTTTAGATTTAATCAAGAATTTTGGAGGTAATTTAGAAATTAATTGAGAAGGAAAGTAATTATATAAATTATATAATAATATAATTTATATAAGAAAATTAAAGTGAAATATGAGGAAAATAGTAATTATATAAATTATATAAGAATAATTATATAGTTATATAAGAAGATTTAATTGAATATGGAGGGAAGAAAGATTTTATAAATTGTATTTTGTGTAAAATGGAAATTATTTAAAAAGGAATAATGTAATTATATAAATTATATAATATTAAATTATATAATTTATATAAGAAAAGTTAATGTGAATATTAAAGAAATTAATGTAAAATATAAAGAAATGAAATTAAATGAGAAAAAAAAAAAGAATGTTTTAATTCATTAAAAAATTATGTTTATGCATAATTGAATTGTTAAAAAAAATGTTTTAATTCATTAAAAAATTATGTTTATGCATAATTGAATTGTTATGACTTTTATGAAGGATAATATTTTAGAAACGGGAACATGTTAGTGTAACATGTTGTCCAAGTAATGAAATGAAAAATTACGAGAAATAATTTTTATATGTTAGACTAATTATTTTATGAATTTTGGAGGTATAACCTCATATAATTACATGCATAGCGTTATGCGCGTACAAAATTTGCTAGGTAAAGTAAAGTACCCAAAAGAGGTATTAAAATTATTCATAAATCATATAATGAATTTTGGTAAATTAAAATAAATATTTTATATTTATTATATAAAATATTTATTACACAAGATAATTGCGTAATGTATTTGAAATATTTAATTAAGCAAGATTTATGTATGCTTTTGGCTTAACAGACTTTGGTGGGCGGTGGATTTGTATTAGCCTTTAAAATGACTTAAGGCTTTGGATTGTTAAAAGGGAAAGCAAGGAAAAAACAAGGAGAAGAAAAGGAAACAAAAAAATAAATAAAACCAACTTGCTTTCTTTTTCTTCCAACCGAGAGCCACCACCTCCACCCGTGCGCCACCATAGCCACCATCAAGGAGAATTTTTTGGGCCATCATGGTGTAGAACAAGTTTCCAAAGCTTCAAGAAAGGTATAAAATTAATTATTTAATTTAATTTAGTATTTTTGGAAGATGGAAAAATTTTATGAAAAAAATTGTAAATAATTAGAATAATTATTCCAAATAATTTTTGGATGTATATCTATGAAGTATATAATTTTTGGAGTAGTTTTTGTTGTGAAATTTTGAGAAAAATTGGATAATTTTTGACAAAGTTAGCTACTGTGCACGGCAGAAAGGAGAGAAAAAAAATAAGGCCGCCCGCGCCATGTGCGGCGGCAGTTTTTTTCAGAAACGCGGGTCGAAACGACGGCATTTCGACCACGCGGTAGAAGGGTTCCGCGCAATGCACGGAGGCATTGATAACGCCAGCCGAAACGACGTCGTTTAGCGTCGGCAAGGGCGGGGCTGCGCGCAATGCGTGACCGACAAAATGTGGCGGAATTATGGTTTTACCCCTAGTTTTTTTCGAAAAAGACCAGCGTGTCCTTTGGCCTCGTAAAATTACAATTATACCCTTAATCTTTTCGATTAATACCAACCGTGTCCCTAACGTTGCGGAAATTACGGCAATACTCCTGGACTTTCCGGAAAATTTCGGTTATGTCCCTAAGGGCGCGGAAATTACGAAATTGCCCCCAAAAAAAATATAGAAATGATGTTTGGGCATTAAATTTAATATTTTTGCAAAAATATTAAATATTGGGGATTAATATTTAAATGTTTAAATATTAATCTAATAAGGTTATAATTTAGAAAATGTTTAAATAAAATTTTCGGGCAACCAAATATGTTAAATTTTATTTCATGAGTCGGGTTGTCCGTAGTGAAGGCATTAAATATTAAGTTATATTAATATTTTAAGGAACGGTGTTAATATAATTAACCATATTAATTAATAATTAACCCGATACCCTAAAATAAATCGTCGGGCAGGGTTAATTACGGTATAGATGATATTAATTAATTAAATTAATATCATAAAGAGATGAACAATTATTATTTGATTATTTTATGATCATATGTTGTACGAGGAGCTTTATAGAAAGAGTAATTATTATTTAATTCCACAATCCAGGCAAGTTCTTTAGTCCTTTTATGTTAAATGTTGGACTGTTATGATATGCAATTCTTGTTTTAAATGCATACAAATTATGTGTTATGTGATACGTTATTAATATGACCACAATGTGTACTTTGTGCAACGATATGAATATATATGAAATATATTGCTATAGTCGAAGCACAAACACATGATATATGACACATACCAAGCATGTTAAGGTATGTGCTACATGAAGTATGAACTGTTGAACTTGCTGAGCCGTTGTGCTCATTACTTGCTTAATAAACATTTTTGCAAGAAAGAAATGAAATTCAAGAATATTGGATTATGTTAGAGATGAATTGCTTAGAAGGTAGAAAACGTGATTGTTATATTATTAATATTATAATTCAATGTGAGAAATTTGTTAATTTACTGTGATGAATTGTATGTATATATAAATTGAATCTGAATATGATAAAAGTTCAATTATGAACTGTGATTGATCAGGATAATTGTTACGATAAAAATTATCATATGTTTGATTACGAATGACGTAACAAAGAATATTTGTATGGACATGAATGATATTAAAATTTGAATGCCGAGCTTTATGATACAAGAAAAGAAAAAGAAAAAGTAAAGGTTGCGATTCAGGGACTAGGATCGAGAAGTTTTGTCTTTAAATGTACAAATATTTTAATACAATGATTGAATCGAGAAAAAAAATTATACTGAAAATTTGGTAATTAATGACGATAATGTCAATAAATGAATTAATTAAGGAGATTAAAGATTTATTAACGGACCAAAATTTGGATGTTGTGAAGATAATGTTTAATAAATAAGAAATTTAAGGTAATAAAGTGGGTCGAATTTTGTGGTCGTTACAGTTTTAATCATAATAAAAAGGAAAGGAAAAGCAAGGAAAAGAAATGATAAAAATAATAATAATAATAAAAAAACAACAACAAAGCAATAACACATCTCCTCTCCATTTCTTCTTCTCCACCCGACACCACCACTATGCCACCAGAATTTATCACCACCAAGAAAGGAGAGATTTTTGGAGCCATCAAAAGAGGACAGTTTTCAAGCTTTGTAAAGGTATAAAATTAGTTTAATTGATTTATTTTACTATGTTGGTAATAAAATAATTTTGTGAAAAAATTGTTAATAATTAAAATAAATGTTCTATATAATTTTGGAGGTAAATTTATGGATTATTTGATAGTTAGGGTAATTGTTGTGGAAGGATTTGATCAAAAATATTGAATATTCGTGTATTTAATATTAGTAGAAATAATATGAAATTAATGTTATTTCATATGTTTTAAGTTATGGGTGTGATGATCCGAATTTCCAGGATTTCTTTAATAATATTAAATGAGAATTTAATTGATAAAATTATCAAAGTTTTTTAAATTATTTATGATGTAAGTGATTTAAAGTGTGTGAAGGAATTTAATTGGTAAAATAAATATGTACCAAGATGGTGATGAATTGTGTTAATTTAAAATAATTGGAAAGTAAATAAATTGTTTAAAAACAATTTATGAAGAATAAGAGAAATTTTTTTGTAATGGCACAATGAAATTATTATGGAAATACGAAAATTATATTTAAATGGTGTTATGTGGTAGTGTGAAATATATGATTTAGATATGTACATATATATACATTTGTATATATATATATATATATATATATATATGTGTGTGTGTGTGTGTGTGTGTGTGTGTGTGTGTGTGTGTGTGTTTATGGTTAATTGTTGTAATTATAAATTTTATTAATTATAAAAATTAAGGGATTAATAATTAAATTAATCCGAAAATTTATGAAAAGTTAATGAGGAAATTAGTAAAATTATAATTATTGATTTTAGATTTAATCAAGAATTATGGAGGAAGTTTAGAAATTAATTGAGAAGAAAAGTAATTATATAAATTATATAATAATAAATTATATAATTTATATAAGAAAATTAAAAGTAAGGTATGAAGAAAATACTAATTATATAATTTATATAAGGTGATTAAATTAATTAAGGATGGAAGAAAATTTTTATGAATTGTAATTGTGTAAAATGGATATTATGTAAAAAGGGATAATATACTTATATGAATTATCTAATAATAAATTATATAATTTATATAAGGAAAGTTAATATAAATAGTAAGGAAATGGAGAATAAATAAGGAAAAAGGAAGATTTTAATTTTTAAAAAATTATATTTATATTGTAGACACCCAAATTTTGCACTTCTCTACTAACCCTGGCAGGAGGGCAAAGTCGTCATTTGACCCGACGAGCGAAAAGGAAGGTGGACCCCAACACGAAGCCACCCCAACAACTTACGGTCAAAGCCGCCACAACGAACAACGAGCATCAGGTTACTTGAGGCAAGGCAAACAGTTAATCCAGAAGAACCTGATTTGAGCACAAAAGACGACAAATGGCCACTACGCTTACGATGTTCGGGGGTCTCGCTCCCCGGTGAGCGAGCGGCTGCCCAGCTCGCCGGTGAGCTGGCGGGGGTGGAAAGGGGGCAGCGCCCCCTGGAAGCCAAGCACAGTTAGCAAATGCTATATCAAGTCGCAGCCCTCCGAACTAGCCTCCCAGAACAATATGGCACGTTTTCCAGGGATTTCCGGATTGCAAAATACAAGCCTTCTAGCGAAAAAATGAAAGACCGACATCAGATGCGGAAATCGAGGAAAACACCGGAGCCAGCCGCAGCTGCACCTGCGGCTGGCCGCAGTTGCATCTGCGGCCAAGATCTGAAGTTGCTAAATCGCCATTTCCAGTTTCATTTTCGGGAGACACGGACGGACGGAAAAAAAAAAGAAAAAGAGAGCGACGGGAGAGAGAGAAAGGCGACGGGAGGAAGAAAAAAGAGAGAAAAAGAGAGAAAAAATGTGAGATTTCTTCCTCTTTTATACAATCGTTGTATCCTATATTGATTTTCAAGTGTTAAAGTGTCCATTGCATCGATTGGAATGTGAAAAAATCCGAGTTTCATAGCTTCATTGTGTTTTATTCAGTAAATCTTTTCGATATAGTTTTATTTCATTGTTATTGCATTTGTTGGGTGGATCTACTGTAGATCCGAAAATATTTGGTGCATTGCTATTTAAATAGTTTGATTTTGTTTATTTTGAGTTTAGATCCAATGTAGTCGATATATGTTGTAGATCTGTGGATTAGGGACGGTTAGGGAGGATTTATTGCGGATGGAATCTCCTCCTAACCTCCCGATGATATCCTTTTAGTTTATTTTATAGCTTTTACGTATGTAGCGATGGCGATGCATTTGTAGTGTAAATATGTAATTTTTGGGCCTTAAAGCGACGTCGGATTGAAAATCGGGTTTAAGGCCCCATGATAGTGAAATGTGCGATTGTGGGCGTTTGGGGTTATTTGGATGGCTCACATGCCCATGAATAGCTCCGACGTTATTTTTAATGCTTGTTTTTTCCTTTTCGACACGGAAAAAGAATTTTGGAATGAAAAGATAAAGATTTTCTAAAAAGAATCAAATTAGGATATTAGATACACGAGGTTTTAAAAGTAAAGAGTTTTGGCGAAACTTTGATCCTTGTTTGACGAAAAGGCTATATTTGGTTTTGAAATGTCATAAAAATGTGCTTCGAGAAATAAATGAACGTTTTCATTAAACTTTGTGCATAGGGTTAAAGAGTTCTAGAAGTTGCCTTCATTTTATTTATATCTATTGTTAGAGGGCAATGTATAGTCTCGATTCCTATTTGACAAAAGTTTAAAAAACTATTATTTTCTAAAATGACATCTAATAAAAAACCTCATCGTTTTCGAAATTAAAATCAATATTTCTTATAAAAAGCGAAGCCTCGTCATTTGGGTCAAAAGACGCCTAAAACGCTTTCCCGACAAAGCACATTTTGACATATAAAATCAAAGCAACTTTATGCAAAAGGACAACACAAACCTCCATTTAGGCACACACACACACGCGCGCGCACACACACATTTTAAGATTTAAAAGGATAGGAAAAACATCGAGATTGCGGTAACCGTATTTCACGGAAGTCGGGGGGTGCCTAACACCTTCCCCTCGCTTAAGCAAGCCCCCGAACTCTATGAATCTCGGTTTGCGGACCAATTAATTCGGAGTCACATATGAGCCAGCGATTACGAAAACAAAATTCGGATGAGTTGGTACATCCATTTCAAATATACCAACTGGCGACTCTGGTCAATTGGCTCATTACAAAATCGACCTTTCAAAACCCCGTCGACACTAAGCCGACCCTTTTCAAAAGTCACATCTTAATCTAAAGGCTAAAATTGGAAAGGGACATTTTTAATAAATAAAAAACGAGACGAGCGAAAATCCCGGCGTCGACAGCTGGCGACTCTGCTGGGGACAGTAGAGGGCTTAAGCCGCGTTTAAAATCTCGATGTTTTCCGATCCTTTAAAAATCTAAAAAGTGTGTGGTTGCGTTACTTGCGATTGATCTATCTTTTTGTGCGTGTATGAATGAATATGCGAGTGTGGTGATTGCTTTACGAATGCTTTATTTTAATGTCATCATTTGCATACGGTGAGGTACGATGAATGTATGATGAATGTATGTTGAGCAGTTCCTCCTCCTGAGGCAAACCCGTCGGATGTGGATTACTGGACTCAAAGGGGCGCTCCCCAGCGAGGCTCAGGAAAAGCATCCACTCAGATCCAATCCAATTGAAAGACCGGATTTATTCCCGTCTAGTATGTTGCGAAGATCTGGGAACCTTCATGCCGAAAAGCCCGCGAGAGAAACTTAGGGTAGGTCAGCCTCAGATAAACCCAACGCGCGGGAAGTCTCTTCATACCCTATCACGTTTTACGTACATGATGTCGTACTTCAGTTAATCATCTTTTATCTCTCATCCTGTCAATTAGAATCACTGACCTATGTTTTGCAGGGAAGAGTTAATGAGGCAATGATTGGCATTACGATTCAAGTACCTCATTGTTAAAAAAGAAAAAATAATAAATAAAAAAATAAATAAAAAGAAAAAAAAAAAAATGCTAACACTGTTTTGCAGGGAAATATTAAAATACTTATAAAATAGCGCTTCAGCATGCATCCATTTTTCCATTTCCCAAAACTAAATTTCAAATTGTTTGGTTTGCAGATTGTTCCCCAAACCTGCCTACGATCTAAACGAATCTGAACTTCACCGAGCAGAATGGCTGAGAATCCCACTCCGAATTTGGCTCCTATCTATCAGGAAGAATTTGAAAATTGCAAGAGGCATAACTGAAATGACCATGTTATTAAAACAACGGTGCAAGCTGAATCCAGGGTCATCGTCACAGGGGAGAATCATATCTCTTCTAGAAAATCCAGTTGACCAGAAAAGATCAAAGCAGATTGAAAGGGCGGGGAAAGCGAATCGATGAAGTTACGAGACAATCCCCCAGTGGAGCTTTGAATTCGCTTGGAAGAATGTGAAACCCTAAAAGGGAGGGTCAAGCAATATCTATGATAGATTGAAAGTGCACCCCTTGAACAATCAAAGGCAGAAATACGGTATCTTCTGATCAGCCGAGGAAAGATTAGGGAGTTGCTGCCTCCTACAGGCCCCAAGACTAAAAGATACGATCCTGCACAAAGATGCATTCCAACTCACTGGGGCATGATACGAAAGAATGTTGGGTGTTGCGGCATAAAATCCAAAATGTTATCGAAAGTGGAGAACTAAAAAATGGCAAGCAATGCTGAGGCCACCAATATGGGGAAAATAACATGAAATTGAAGAATCTAACCTACCCAACAGAGAGGAAAGGTTCAGATGAAGTGATGGATATGGTCACCAACTGCAACGAGATACGAGGCTGATCCCTCATAATCTAAGGAGTGGCAAAAAGAAACGAGAGGTGCCCCGACGAAAATAGCAGTATCCGAGCCTGAATGCCCTGTTGTGAACTTGAAAGTTGTCCCCTGGAAATAAGGGAAGGGATCAAAAGGTACCTCAGAATGTGGGTCAGTCTTGCCAAATAATCGCACTATTTGCCTGCCAAAGCGAGCGATTAAAATGTTGAAAATGCCTCATGAGAAGAAAAGGCAGTCGAGTTCCTCAAGAAAATGGGACACAGTAAAGCAGAGGTTGCGAGAAAGTTGGAGGAGGGCATTTAAGTCAAATAATCAAGTACTTACTTCTTCCATCGACGGGACTAGCCTGAACGTCCCAGAGAATTGCGATAAACTGAGTGGGGATCAAGTTATGACAATCACTGAAGATATTCTCAAACATGGGAGTAACCTCTATCGAAGGGAGCATGACCATCAACAAAAGGGATTGACGAGCTCAGCCAAAAAAAAAAAAAAAAAAAAAAAAAAAAAAAAAAAAAAAGTGGCAGTTGTGCTAAAAAAGGCCTGAACTACGAAAGACCTGATCTCCTCTTCCTATAG
Source organism: Hedera helix (assembly GCA_947179155.2). Taxonomy (NCBI): domain Eukaryota; kingdom Viridiplantae; phylum Streptophyta; class Magnoliopsida; order Apiales; family Araliaceae; genus Hedera; species Hedera helix. Next base: position 8,710,462 of record OX359273.1, read on the forward strand.
GAGTACGTAGGCAGCCACTTTGGCGCGGTCTAATCCTTGCAAAATCTATAGAACCCTTCGATGGTTTTACATTTAATGATCAATGATTCAGACAACCTGTTCTCTTGTCAACCCATCGGAGTACACTTCCTACCTGATCAAAAGTAAGGGATTTTGGGTTCCCAGCATCTCATCAGCCCACCTGTCAAAGACACCACGAAGTAATGGCCTTGACAACAATCAAGACTGGGGCAATTTTGAAATCGATGGCGACTCGACACTGGGGCATTCATCAGCCATCCATGGAAAGGTAGTGCACAATTCAACATCTATGGTACGATCTCGTCAGCGTACAATAACATCATCAGAGTTGTACGATCAATTGGTCCTTTCCAGTCAGAGCTCTTTCAGAATACAAGGACCCACAGGTAAGATACAACTCATCTCAGTTATCTATTTCTTTCCTGTCTTCATGTACATATATTATGACTGTACATAGTTTAACTCTAACATTACTTTTGGAAAGAGAAAAGTTTTATTTGACTTGTTAGGAATCGAATTAATTCTGACAAGCATCAGTGGAGCAGACTCATGAGTATGATTAGACGATTAAAGCTGTCCAACAAAGACCTGATTTCGAAGTGTCGTTCGGAGCAGAATTCACCTCATAGGCAAGTTAGCACTTTGCGTTTGCGCCAACTTTCAGATGTGGGGTATAAAGCTATGACGATAATGATGACAGTTGGTGCGGAGTCGGAGGGTAAATAAAAGTGAATCAAATGCCTCGAATCGTGGCCTGAGTTATTCGAGCAATTAAGCCTGAGGGGTGTCTTCACACCTGGCGCCCTAAAGTCATCTGATTTGGGAATCGCCGGCCCAACACTCGTTACATGGGTAACTTAGAGCCTAAGAAAACGAGCATTACGACTGCAGAGACCTGAGCAGATTCGAATCGTGGCAAGGGTTATTCGACTAATTAAGCCTAAAGGGTGTCTCTACACCTGGTGCCCTAAGGTCGTCCGATTTGGGAGTCACCGGCCCAACGCTCGCTACATGGATAACTCAAGCCTAAGAAAACGAATCTTGCACAGAGTCAGACGAGGAATAAATGCAGTAAACCACCTAACTTGTATCGAAGCGTGGCCTTTGTTACTCGAGCAAGTAAACCTGAAGGGGTGTCTTTACACCCAATGCCCTAAAGCCGTCTGGTTTGGGTGTCATTGGTCCAAAACTCGTTAAATGGGTAACTCTGAATAGCCTAAGAAAACGAGACAAGTTGAGTGGACGCGAAAAGGAAAAGGCGGAGTCGGAAAAAAAAAGAAAAAGAAAAAATATTCGACCAGAGAAAAAAAAGAGAGGCTCATCTAAAGTCACGGAAAAGAGGCCCCTAATTGAAGGATGCATCGCACAGTGCACTTGCCATATGACGTAAATCCTGCGAAGAGCGATATCAAGAATGAAGACGGAATACCTTTGATAAAGGAAGGTAGTTTTTGAATTTAATCATACTCACGTATATTGACCATGAATGCTTAAATGTTTTATTACGATTTCATAACTCGTCAAAAGAAAAAAAGAAGTGACATCGAGAGTGACTTAATACATTCACGATTCATTCAATGTCAAATTAATCCACTCACGATTTACGAAAAGAAAGATCCATCTCGATGCCAAGTTTTTTATGATAAGACGAAAACATCTCGGACACAAGCTAAATTGCATAATCATGAGCATTCCATTGTATCTGCTCAACTGTTGAGATGTTTAGTAATATCAAAGTTAACCCCGCCGACCCGAATGGTCGAGCATTTAGCGTTTGTTACTTGTGCAGGATATGAATCGGTGTGGGTAACTTGGCATGACCAATGAAACGACTTCCCATACGAATCCTCGACAAGAACACGAGTAGAGGCTGGGGCACGTTGGAAATTACGGAAACGAAGGAAGCCCAGATTTGGATCAGACTCCTCCTCAACGAACTTTCCCCCACGACCATCAATGGATTTTGACAAACTCAGCATGATGCACGCTGACATTACCTCGATACTCGAGCGAGCATATGCAAAAGGACGATATAATTCCTGACGTCAGAGCTGATCGATTAAAAGGCAAGGAAGGGCAACATGGTCGTCGGTCATCGCAAAAGAGCCAAGTGAACTGCCTCAATCAAATGAAAGTCCAGAGCTATCAAGGCATACGACCAACGGACCAGGGGATCACCTAGATATCAACCCAGAATCTAGGCATAATCCTCTAGCATAAGAGGAAGTCCCTGCACCCCAAATTCAAAGACATGACGATCTGTGAGCAGGATGAGGAGCCCTGGATAAGTCGATTGGGCATTCAAAACGACAGATACAATTCCCCAACAGAGAAATGATCAGGGGCATGCGATTCAACGGACCAACCTTGAAGTCCAGAAAACTGTCCTCCCAAATAAGGCATGGCACAACTGAGTAGTCAAAAAGAACGACACGTGAAAAATTGTATCATTTGACTAAACAGGGGTCATTTCCATTCCAAGCATATCTATTGATCCATGCATAACATCTGCGCATTCATGTATATAAAATGCATAAGAAAAGAAAATCACAGGTACGAGACTGTCGGCGTCACGAGTACCGGTGCCATTTATCGAAAAGACATGACAGCGGGAAACTTCCACGATCCGATGCGCCCAGAATCTATGGAACATCAAAGAATCACAAAATGACTGTCTGAAGCACCTTCAACTAATCAACAAAGATGACAGGTCAGAAGCAATGGCTGTCAAGAGCGATCTACAAGGGCGAAGCCCAAGAATGACGAGTCAAATCAAAGAAGTGGTTGGCAAAAGCGATTTACGAGGACGAATCCCAAGGAGGCCCCACAGACTAATCAGGTACGCTTTCCTTTTAAATTTTCTCAAGAATTATTGTATTCTTTATGATGTACAATACGATGCGAGTCCATTTGGGACAATACACAGTGATTCCGGAGACGAGACCCGGCAATTACAAAAATGACCCGTCAGTGAAAACCCCTGACCAATTCAAAAACGACCGGTCAGAAACGATACCTGACCCATTCAAAAAACGACCTGTCAGAAACGATACCTGACCCAATTCAAAAAACGACCAGTCAGATACGATACCTGACCAAACCAAAAACGACCAGTCAGATACGATACCTGACCAACCCAAAAACGACCAGTCAGATACGATACCTGACCAAACCAAAAACGACCAGTCAGATACGATACCTGACCAACCCGAAAATGACCAGTCAGATACGATACCTGACCAAACCCAAAACGACCAGTCAGATACGATACCTGACCAACCCAAAAACGACCAGTCAGATACGATACCTGACCAAACCAAAAACGACCAGTCAGATACGATACCTGACCAACCCGAAAATGACCAGTCAGATACGATACCTGACCAAACCCAAAACGACCAGTCAGATACGATACCTGACCAACCCAAAAACGACCAGTCAGATACGATACCTGACCAAACCAAAAACGACCAGTCAGATACGATACCTGACCAATTCAAAACGACCAGTCAGATACGATACCTGACCAATTCAAAACCGACCCGTCAGATACGAGACCTGACCAATTCAAAACCGACCCGTCAGATACGAGACCTGACCAATTCAAAACCGACCCGTCAGATACGAGACCTGACCAATTCAAGATCGACCCGTCAGATACGAGACCTGACCAATTCAAGACCGACCCGTCAGATACGAGACCTGACCAATTCAAGACCGACCCGTCAGATACGAGACCTGACCAATTCAAGACCGACCCGTCAGATACGAGACCTGACCAATTCAAAACCGACCCGTCAGATACGAGACCTGACCAATTCAACACCGACCCGTCAGATACGATACCTGACCAATTCAAAAAAGACCCGTCAGATACGAGACCTGACCAATTCAAAACCGACCCGTCAGATACGAGACCTGACCAATTCAAAACCGACCCGTCAGATACGAGACCTGACCAATTCAAAACTGACCCGTCAGAGACGATACCTGACCGTCCCCAAAAAACGACCTGTCAGAGCCGATACCTGACCAAACCAAAAACGACCAGTCAGATACGATACCTAACCAAACCAAAAACGACCAGTCAGATACGATACCTGACCAAACCAAAGACGACCAGTCAGATACGATACCTGACCAACCCAAAAGCGACCAGTCGCTGACCAACCCGAAAACGACCAGTCAGATACGATACCTGACCAATTCAAAACGACCAGTCAGATACGATACCTGACCAATTCAAAACGACCAGTCAGATACGATACCTGACCAATTCAAAACGACCAGTCAGATACGATAACTGACCAATTCAAAAAATGACCCGTCAGAGACGATACCTGACCATCCCAAAATTGACCCGTCAGAGACGATACCTGACCGTTCCAAAAAACGCCCGTCAGAGACGATACCTGACCGACCTAAAATTGACCCATCAGAGACGATACGTGACCGTCACCAAAAAATGACCGTCAGAGACGATACCTGACCAACTCAAAAATGACCCGTCAGTGAAAACACCTGACCATCCAAAAAGACCCGTCAGAAACGATACATGGCAGTCCCAAAATAACCTCTCAGAGACGATACCTGACTAACTCGAAGCCAAGCCGTTAGAGACGATACCTGACCAACTCAAATCCAACCCGTCAGAGACGATACCTGACCGTTCCAAAAATGACCCGTCAAAAACGATGCCTGACCTTCACAAAAATGAAACGTCGGAGACGAGACCCGACCATTACGAGATAACTTGTTAGAGACTAAGCCCAGCAATGATGATACGACCCGTTGGCAAAAGATCCGACGATGACGAGACGACCCGTTGGAAAAGGATCCGACGATGACAATGCAATGACTGTTGGAGAAAGATCCAACAATGACTAAAAAATGCGATGCGATGTGCGAGGCGATGTACGATGCGATATGCGCTACATCATATGAGAAGCAGTGCGATATGCGATTTCATATGCAATTTGATATGATAGGCGATTTGATACTGGGTATACGATATGCGATATGCGATAAGCAAGAGAAGTGATTTTCCTTGATGAATAGGCGATGCGAGTCCATTTGAGACAGTAACCGATGATATTAATGTTGCATCATTAATATGTATATGTTGCATCATTGATATGTATGTTGCATCATTGATATGTATGTTGCATCATTAAAATATGTACTGTCATTTTCATGCATTGGGTGCCTACTTCTTTATCATGTTCATTTCATACTGCATTCCATAAACATGATAAAGAGGGGCAGCTGTAGACACCCAAATTTTGCACTTCTCTACTAACCCTGGCAGGAGGGCAAAGTCGTCATTTGACCCGACGAGCGAAAAGGAAGGTGGACCCCAACACGAAGCCACCCCAACAACTTACGGTCAAAGCCGCCACAACGAACAACGAGCATCAGGTTACTTGAGGCAAGGCAAACAGTTAATCCAGAAGAACCTGATTTGAGCACAAAAGACGACAAATGGCCACTACGCTTACGATGTTCGGGGGTCTCGCTCCCCGGTGAGCGAGCGGCTGCCCAGCTCGCCGGTGAGCTGGCGGGGGTGGAAAGGGGGCAGCGCCCCCTGGAAGCCAAGCACAGTTAGCAAATGCTATATCAAGTCGCAGCCCTCCGAACTAGCCTCCCAGAACAATATGGCACGTTTTCCAGGGATTTCCGGATTGCAAAATACAAGCCTTCTAGCGAAAAAATGAAAGACCGACATCAGATGCGGAAATCGAGGAAAACACCGGAGCCAGCCGCAGCTGCACCTGCGGCTGGCCGCAGTTGCATCTGCGGCCAAGATCTGAAGTTGCTAAATCGCCATTTCCAGTTTCATTTTCGGGAGACACGGACGGACGGAAAAAAAAAAGAAAAAGAGAGCGACGGGAGAGAGAGAAAGGCGACGGGAGGAAGAAAAAAGAGAGAAAAAGAGAGAAAAAATGTGAGATTTCTTCCTCTTTTATACAATCGTTGTATCCTATATTGATTTTCAAGTGTTAAAGTGTCCATTGCATCGATTGGAATGTGAAAAAATCCGAGTTTCATAGCTTCATTGTGTTTTATTCAGTAAATCTTTTCGATATAGTTTTATTTCATTGTTATTGCATTTGTTGGGTGGATCTACTGTAGATCCGAAAATATTTGGTGCATTGCTATTTAAATAGTTTGATTTTGTTTATTTTGAGTTTAGATCCAATGTAGTCGATATATGTTGTAGATCTGTGGATTAGGGACGGTTAGGGAGGATTTATTGCGGATGGAATCTCCTCCTAACCTCCCGATGATATCCTTTTAGTTTATTTTATAGCTTTTACGTATGTAGCGATGGCGATGCATTTGTAGTGTAAATATGTAATTTTTGGGCCTTAAAGCGACGTCGGATTGAAAATCGGGTTTAAGGCCCCATGATAGTGAAATGTGCGATTGTGGGCGTTTGGGGTTATTTGGATGGCTCACATGCCCATGAATAGCTCCGACGTTATTTTTAATGCTTGTTTTTTCCTTTTCGACACGGAAAAAGAATTTTGGAATGAAAAGATAAAGATTTTCTAAAAAGAATCAAATTAGGATATTAGATACACGAGGTTTTAAAAGTAAAGAGTTTTGGCGAAACTTTGATCCTTGTTTGACGAAAAGGCTATATTTGGTTTTGAAATGTCATAAAAATGTGCTTCGAGAAATAAATGAACGTTTTCATTAAACTTTGTGCATAGGGTTAAAGAGTTCTAGAAGTTGCCTTCATTTTATTTATATCTATTGTTAGAGGGCAATGTATAGTCTCGATTCCTATTTGACAAAAGTTTAAAAAACTATTATTTTCTAAAATGACATCTAATAAAAAACCTCATCGTTTTCGAAATTAAAATCAATATTTCTTATAAAAAGCGAAGCCTCGTCATTTGGGTCAAAAGACGCCTAAAACGCTTTCCCGACAAAGCACATTTTGACATATAAAATCAAAGCAACTTTATGCAAAAGGACAACACAAACCTCCATTTAGGCACACACACACACGCGCGCGCACACACACATTTTAAGATTTAAAAGGATAGGAAAAACATCGAGATTGCGGTAACCGTATTTCACGGAAGTCGGGGGGTGCCTAACACCTTCCCCTCGCTTAAGCAAGCCCCCGAACTCTATGAATCTCGGTTTGCGGACCAATTAATTCGGAGTCACATATGAGCCAGCGATTACGAAAACAAAATTCGGATGAGTTGGTACATCCATTTCAAATATACCAACTGGCGACTCTGGTCAATTGGCTCATTACAAAATCGACCTTTCAAAACCCCGTCGACACTAAGCCGACCCTTTTCAAAAGTCACATCTTAATCTAAAGGCTAAAATTGGAAAGGGACATTTTTAATAAATAAAAAACGAGACGAGCGAAAATCCCGGCGTCGACATATATATAATGAAATTTTTATGAGGTTTATGAAGGATAATATTTCGGAAATGTGAACATGTTAATGTAACATGTAGTCTAAGAAACGAAGTGAAAAATTATGAAAAATAATTTTTATAAGTGATATGAATTATTTTATGATTTTGGGAGATATAAATTACCTCTGATAAGTACATGCATGTCATTATGCGTGTACAAAATTTGTCAAGTAAAATACCCGAAAAATGTATTAATATTATTTATAAATCAATTTATGATTTTTAGTGAATTAAAATAAATATTTTATATATGCTATATAAAATATTTATTACACGATATAACTACGTAATGTATTAAAATTTTAATTTTGCATGACTTTTTGGCTTAACCGACTTTGGTGAGGGCGGTGGAATTGTTGGTGGTGTTAAATTTGCTTAAGTGTATTAGTATTATAAAAAGGAAAAGAAATAAAAGCAAAAGAAGGAACAAAAATAAGAAAACACAAAAACTCTCTCTTTCCTTCTTTTTGCACCACCCAAAACTACCCACCATGTCCATTGGCAACCACCATATCTACTACCATGAGAGAGGAGGTGTATACCATCAAATGAGAGATTTTTAAAAGCCAAAGAAGGTGTATACCATCAAAGGAGAGATTTTTAAAAGCCAAAGAAGGTATAATTCAATTTTATTTTGAATTATTTTGAGTAATTATGATGTTAAATTATTATTATGGAAAAATTAGAAAATAATTAGAATAATTATTCTAAATAATTTTTAGATGTATATATATGAATTATATGATTTTTGGAATAGTTTTGTTGTGAAATTTTGAGCAAAAATGGTAATTTTGTTGGAAAAGTTGATACATTGTTCGGCTGGGAAGGAAGAAGAAGAAAAGGCCGCCGCTCCAAATTTTTTCCGGACGCAGGTGTTAAACGACGCCGTTTTGGGGCGTGCGAGGGAGAGGGCCGCGCAATGCACGGAGGATCGAGAAACGACGCCGTTTGGCATCAGCATTGGGGGGGGGGGCGTGCCATGCGCGGTCGACAGCACGCTGGGAAAATTACCGACGTGCCCCTGGCCTTTTTCGGTAATTACCAATGTGTCCCTTAGCCACGGAAATTACAACCATGCCCTGAGCTTTTCTAGAAATTCCGGTTGTGCCCCTAACGTTGCTGAAATTACGGAAATGCCCTTGGGCTTTCTGGGAAATACCGAATGTGTCCCTAAGGGCGCGGAAATGACCAAAATGCCCTCAAAAGTGATTTTTAATTGAAATAAATGTTTAAAAATGATTTAAAAATCATAGAAAATTATAGAAAAATACTAAAAATATAGAAATGATGTTTGAGCATTAAATTTAATATTTTTGTAAAAATATTAAATAATGGAGATTAATATTTAAATATTTAAATAGTAATCTAATAAGGGTAAAATTTAGAAAAAGGGTAAAATGAAAATTCGGACAACTGAATATGCTAAAATTTATCCGGTGAACCGGGTTGTCCGCATTGAAGGTGTTTTATATTAAGTTAAATGAATATATTAAGGAATGGGGTTAATATAATTAACCATATTAATTAATAATTAACCCAATATCCTAAAATAAATCGTCGGGTAGGGCTAATTACATTAGAGATGGTATTAATTTATTAAATTAATATCATAAGAGGATAAATAATTATTATTTGATTATTTTATGATCATAGGTTGATCGAGTTAAGGGTTTGACCTAACAATTTAAATAACTGGATGCCAGACAAGTTCTTCAGTTCTTTTATGTTAAATGTTTAATTGTTATAATATGTTAAAACTTGTCAAATGCATAGGAATTATGTGTTATGTGATACGTGGATAATATGACAACTATGTGTACTTTGTGCAATGATGTGAAACATTTTGCTATAGTAGAAGCACAACACATGATGTATGACACACATCGAGCATGTTAAGGTATGTGCTACGTGAAGCATGAAATGTGTTAACTGTTGAACTTGCTGAGCCGTTGTGCTCATTCCTTGCATAAAATAAATTTTTGCATGTAAAGAAACAAAGTTATGGAATAACGGATTATGTTAGAGAGATTACCATAGAAGGTTGTATATGAAACTGTTATATTCAATGTGATAAATTGCAAAGTTTACATGAATATTTTGTATGTACATATATGTTGGATCTGGATAGGACGAATAGTGTTAAATTATGAATCGTGATTGTTCAAGACGGTTCTTACAGTAAAAATGTAGTATATGAATTACGGAACAAAGAATGTGTAGTTATAAATAACATTACATTTTGAATGTGGTGCATTATGATACTAGCTACAGAAAGAAAAAGTAAAGGTTACGATTCAGGTACTAGGATCGAGATGTTAAGTTTTTTAAATGTTCAATATTTAATACAGTGATTGGATTAAAAGAAAAAGAAAAAAATTTATACCGAAAATTTTGGTAATTGATGATTTTGAAATCAGCTAATGGATCAATTAAGGTGATTAAATATTTATTAACGGACCGAAATTTGGACGTAAGGTAAATAATGTTTAATAAACATGAGATTAGGGTAATAAAGTGGGTCGAATTTCGGGGTCGTTACTGTGAGGATCCGAATTTTCAAAATTCCTTTAATAATATTAAATGAGAATTTAATTGATAAAATTATCAAGGTTGTTAAATAAATTATTATTTTATGTGGTTTAAGGTATGTGAAGGGATTTAATTGATAAATTAAATCTGTGCAGAGATGATGAGGAATTGTGTTGATTTTAGAATAATTAAAAAGTAAGTAAATTGTTTAAATACAATTTACGAAGAATAAAGAGGAATTTCTTGTAAAGGGACAATAAATTGTGCAATAAAAATTATTGTGAAAATGTGGAAGGTATTATTTAAATAATGTTATGTGATAATGTGAAATGCATGAATTAAATATGTATATATTTATATATATATACATTTGTATATATATGTGAATGTTTAATTGAAATTATAGATTTCATTAATTATGAGAATTAATGGATTAATAATGAAATTAATCCAAAATTGAATAAAAAGTGAATGAGGAGTTAGTAAAATTGAAATGATGGATTATTGGTTTAATTAAGAGATTATGGAGAAAGTTGAGAAATTAATTGAGAAATAAATGTAATTATATAAATTATATAATAATAAATTATATAATTTATATAAGGAAATTAAAGTGAAATATGAGAAAAATAATAATTATATAAATTATATAAGAATAATTATATAATTTATATAAGGTGATGAAATTAAATAAGGATGGAAGAAAATTTTATAAATTATATTTTGTGTGAAATGGAAATTATAAGGATAATGTAATTATATAAATTATATAATAATGAATTATATAATTTATATAAGGAAAGGTAATGTGAATATTAAAGAAATGAAATTAATTAGGGGAAAAAGAATGTTTTAAATTCATTAAAAATTATGTTTATGCATAATTGAATTATTATGACGTTTATGAAGAATAATATTTCGGAAACGGGAACATGTTAATGTAACATGTTGTGCAAGTAACGAAGTGAAAAATTAAGAAAAATAATTTTTATGAGTTATATGAATTATTTAATGATTTATGGAGGTATAAATTACCTCAAATAATTACATGCATGTCATTATGCGTGTACAAAATTTGTCAAGAAAAGTACCCAAAAAGGGTATTAAAATTATTTATAAATCATGTTATGATTTTTGGTAAATTAAAATAAATATTTTATATTTATTATATAAAATATTTATTACACGTTATAATTACGTAATGTATTTAAATATTTATTTTGCATGCGTGATTTCTTTTTGGAAGGTCCGAGAGAGAGCTAGCCGGTTGCTAAGTCGGTGAATGAATTTTTAATTCAAAAAATCTTTTAAGCAACTTGGGTTATAAAAAGGAAAAAAAAAAAAAAAAGAAACAAGAAAGAGAAAGGAAAAGAAAAGAAATAAAACACAAACTCTCTCATGTTGCTCCACCGTGAACACCACCATGCGCCACCCGTGAGCTACCATAACCACCACCAAGAAGGAAAGATTTTGGGCTATCAAAGGAAGGTTTTAAGTTTCAAAGGATGGCTTGAGGAAGGTAAAAATTAATTTATATGAATTATTTTGTATATTTTTGGTGATAAGTTATTATTGTGAAAAATAGGAAATAATTGGAATTATTATTCCAAATAATTTTTGGATATATATTTATGAGTTATATAATTTTTGGAAAGATTTTGTTGTGAATATTTGGATCAAAAGATGGAAATTAATTGGCTAGGGTGGTATACTGTTTGTGGGAAGGAAGGGATGAAATCTGATAAGGACAGACCGCGCATGGCGCGCGGTCGATTTTTCGTCCGCTACGGAAGAAACGACGTCGTTTTGATGGGAGAAAAGGGGAGCCGCGCATGGCGCGGCGGAAGTTTTCTGAGAAGGGGGCCGAACGACGTCGTTTCGTGTTGGGGAAGAGGAGTCGCGCGTTACGCGCGGCCGACGAATTGGGCGGAAATGACCGTGATGCCCCTCCTCTTTTCCGGTAATGTCTAACGCGTCCTAGACGCGTGTAAAATTACGGTAATGGCCCTGGAGTTTCCGGGAAATTCCAGATATGTCCCTATAGCCACCGAAATGACAGAAATACCCCTGGACTTTCCGGGAAATTCCGGTTATGTCCCTAGGGCGCGAAAATTACCAAAATGCCCCCAGAATCAGTTTTTAATTAAATAAATGTTTAAAAAATTGTTTAAAAATTCTAGAAAATTCTAGAAAAATATTAAAAATATAGAAATGATGTTTGGGCATTAAATTTAATATTTTTGTAAAAATATTAAATATTGGAGATTAATATTTAAATATTTTAAATATTAATCTAATGAGTTTAAATGTTAGAAAATGAATAAATGTAAATCCGGACAACCAAATATGTTAAATTTTATCCGATGAGCTGAGTTGTCCGTAATGAAGGCATTGGTTATTAAGTTAAATAAATTTATTAAGAAACGAGGTTAATATAATTAACCATATTAATTAATAATTAACCCAGTACCCTAAAATTAAAGGGTCGGGTAGAGTTAATTACGTTATAGATGATATTAAATAATTAAATTAATATCATATGAGGATAAATAATTATTATTTGATTATTTTATGATCATAGGTTGATCGAGTTAAAGTTTTAAGCTATTAATTGGACGCCAGGCAAGTTCTTCAGTCCCTTAAATGTTAAATGTTGAATGTTATGATATGTAATTATTGTTTTAAATGCACACAAATTATGTGCTATGTGATACGTGATTAATATGACAATAATGTGTGATTTGTGCAAAGAAATGAATATGTATGGGATATATTGCTCAAGTAGAATCACAACACGTGATGTATGACACACACCAAGCATGATAAGGTATGTGTTACGTGAAGCATAACTGTTGAACTTACTGAGCCGTCGTGCTCATTACTTGCTTAATAAATATTTTTGCAGGAAAGAAATAGATTTCCAAAAATATCAGATGATGTCGAGACGAATTACCGTAAAAGGTTGTAAATGTTATTGCTATATTTTCAATGAAATAATTCAATGTGAATACATGTATTAAGTTTATGATGATGTTTCGTATGTACATGTATGTTGAATCCAGACAGGATAAGTAAAGTTAAATTATGAACTGTGATAGTTCAAGATAGATGTTACGATAGAGATTATTAAATGATTTAATTATGAATCATGAAACAAGGAATATTGAATGGATATAATCAACATTAAAATTAAATGTTGAGCATTATGATAGAAAGAAAAAGTAAAGGTTGCGATCCAGGGACTATGATCCAAATGTAGGGATTTTAAATATCCAAACGTTTTAATACAACGATTGAATTGAGAATGAGAAAAGTGAAAATTTTTATACCATAAATTTTGGTAATTGATGATTTATAAGATCAATCAAGGGATTAAAGAAGGTGTGTAAAGAATTATTAACGGACCGGAATTCGGACGTAAGGTAAATAATGTTTAATAAATCTGAGAATTAAGGTAATAAAGTATGATAAAAACGACTTTAATGGTGAGAAAATGGGCCGAATTTCGGGGTCGTTACAGTTACAATGGGTATGTGAAAATAATTTTATTTAAGATTCTAGGTGAGCTTGGGATAATTATTGGTAATTATGTTGAGCTTTGGAGGTGTATTAATGGCTGAAATGGGTATAAATTGTTAAAGGGCCAAACTACAGAGAAGAAGAAGAAAAAAAAAAAAAAAAAAAGAACCGCGCATGGCGCGGCTTAGATTTTTTTTCAGCGGACGGGACGAAACGACGTCGTTTTGTGTAAGGGAACTAAGGCGCTCGTATGGCGCGGGCGAGAACTCTTCGTGAAATTACGATTTCGTCCCTAGAAGTGCGAAAATTACGAAAATAGCCCTGAACCTTTCGAAAAATGACCAGCATGTCCTAGGGTTGCGGAAATTATCAAAATGCTCCTAGAAACTGGTTTTTAATTAAATAAATATTTAAAAATTATTTAAAAATTATAGAAAATTACGAAAAATATAGAAATGATATTTGGGCATTAAATTTAATATTTTTGTAAAAATATTAAATATTAGGGATTAATATTAAATATTAATCTAGTAAGTTTAAGATTTAGAAAAATGATTAAAATAAAAATTCGGACAACCAAAAGCGCTAAATATAATTATTATATTTAGTAGTGAATGTGTTTTATATTAATAAAATTAATATATTGAGGGATGAGGTTAATATAATTAACCATATTAATTAGTAATTGGCCCAGTATCCTAAAATAAACCGTCGGGTAGGGTTAATTACATTATAGATGATAATAATTAATTAAATTAATATCATGAGAGGATAAATAATTATTAATTAAATATTTTATGATCATAGGTTGTACGAGAAACATTATAGAATGGGTATTTATTAATTCCAAAATCCAGACAAGTTCTTCAGTATTTTGATGTTAACTGTTTATCTGTTATGATATGTTAATTATTGTTCAAATGCATATAAATTATGTGTTATGTGATCTGTAGATAATATGCCAACAAAGTGTACTTTGTGCAATGATATAAATATATATGAGATATATTGCTTTAGTAGAAGCACATCACATGATGTATGACACACACAGAGCATATTATACTATGTGATACATGAAGCATGAAAGGTGTAAACTGTTGAACTTGCTGAGCCGTTGTGCTCATTACTTGCATAATATAAACTTTTGCAGGTAAAGAAATAAATTTCATGAATATCGGATTATGTTAGAGATGGATTAATCTAAAAGTTTGTAAACGTAATTGTTATATTTTAATATCATATTTCAATTTGTGAAGTTGACATTGATGTGCTGTATGTACATATAAATTGGATCCGGATAGAACGAATAGAGTTTAATTGTAAACAGTGATTGTTCAAGTAAGTTGTTACGATAGAGGATAGTATATGTCTAATTATGCATTATGAAACAAAGAATGTTGTATGGATATAAACAATATTAAATTTTGAATGTTGAGTTTTATGATGCGTGTAATAGACAGAAAAAGTAAAGGTTGTGATCCAGGGACTAGGATTGAGAAATTAAGTTTTTTTTTTTTTAATATTCAAATATTTTAATACAATGATTGAGAAAAGAGAAAAATTTATACTGAAAAATTTGATAATTGATGACTGTAATGTCAATTAAGGGGATAAATAAGGTGATTAAAGATTTATTAACGAACCAAAATTCGAACGTTAAAGAAATAATGTTTAATAAATATGAAATTTAAGGTAATAAGATTGGTTGAATTTCGGGGTCGTTACATAATATCAAAAGCTTTCTCCATCTCTTTGATCTAATTTTTGGCATTAATTGGTTCACTGGTTCCTATAAATTTAGGTGGTCTAGCATTTTTAAAGTCTTTAAAGGTTGTTGTGTGGTTTTAGGGTGGATGGTTTATAGGACGATTTTCTAAGGCGCCTAGTAACATATTTACGAATTGTTGTATTAGATTATTATAATTATTACCCTCTCCGTCATGTGCATCAACACTTTCATTGCTCCATTGGGCACGAGTTCTTCTTCTTGCCATTTTCTAAAAATTAAAAGAAAAGTAGGTATAAATACGAAAGCAAAAATTTTTTTTTTTACATAATTATATTTCATAAATAAACTTTTTATATATAACATTAAGTTGTTACATTACACAGTACATTCTTCGAGTGAAATACATCACTTTACTAATATTAACTTCCCTTATAAGATTGGAAAGTTAAAGTACAACCAACACACATAATTTTCATAATATAAACTTTTATTTTATTTTGATTATATTTGGCCTTCTTGCAAGCATTGTAGAGTATGCTGGATGCGACAAATCGATTGATCTCGTAACCCGATTCCTTTCTTACAGTTTGGCAAATCTTCAACTTCTTGGTGAATTTCCCAATAAGATAGGCAACGATCTATCTTTTCCTCATCCAACCTCGCTTGCAGCTAGATCTTTTCGGCCTTTTTGATGGCTAATGCTACTTTAAGATAGTGATTATTTTTCACCTTTACCAAGTATTTTGCCTCCATTATTTTTGTTTCTTTACGAGCAACATTTACATCATTTACAACAAGCTAAAGAACACCTAGTAATAATTCTTGTTTATTGCCTTCTTCTTTTTCTTCGTTAATCTCAACAATGATTTCATCTAATTCTCCTTCATCATCAACATCTTTAGCATCTAAGATGTCCATGTCATGTTCATGTTCATCCATCTCATCATCATCAGAGATATCTTCAAAATTTAGCACAAGATGATAAAGATGGTAACCGGTAGGGTCTACCACTGGCCCAACCTGCATCCTAGTTGTGTGATACATTCTTGGGTTCTCCATAGGATTTACTATGGGATCATCTTCGTGATCGCTATCGAGAACCACAACTTGTACATTTGCTTTCACTAAATCAACTTGATTCATCTCAGTCATCTACAAAAGAGTTTAACTTTATTTAGTATATTTCTTTCACATAATATCTTTATTTTAAATTATATATATATATATATATATATATATATAATGTCTGTGTCTTTTAAGAATTTTTAAGATAATTGATATTTTATCTTTCAAATTGTTTATAGATTTTTCATAAGTTTATTTAATCCAATCTCCCTCAGATTATATCATACAGTACTCGTTACCTTAGAGCTATAACCTATAGCTCTGATACCAACCTATGACACTCCCAAATCACTATATTTGTTATAGATGATTTGGTGCTCACTATCAATAGTAGATCGTTCTAAGTATGGAGGTTCTTTTACTTTATAAACCTTATCTAGCTGAAATTCAGAATATTGTTATAACATGATCAGTCCATATTACTAATATCATCATTCAGTTAAACAGTTTTATAAAGCAAGTTCTCATATTAACCTCCAAAAGATCTTTCATTATTTTATACTAAATCCTTGTGAAATACTACAAGAGAATTAGTGTTAACTTTCATAATTTTTACCTTAAAATCTTAGATACCTTATCATTTATGACTACTATATATCCAAAATTCACAGCATCATTACAAAGAATTCTTCTAGTAACTAAAGGGGTTTTTCAAGAAATGCGACGCTCAATTAGGCAACCTCATACCCTGAAAATTCCACATGCACAAGAATATCACTTGGATATATAGTTTCATAACTGATAGTTATCTTTTCATATTGAAAATCTCTATCCATCTGAAATTCAAAATATTAGCATAACATGATCAGTCCATATTACCAATACCCCAACTCAGATGTATAGTTATTTAATAGTACTGTTTTAATGTTTTAACAGTTCTAAATCTTATAAACGTAAAGATGGAATACAATTGATGATAATAAGATAGTTTTATTGACAGAATATTGGGTTACATGGTTCGTAGTACTTGTTCATATTTACATAAGTCATAAAGACTTCATACAAAATATAAGGTAAATAGAATAACAAGTAAAGCTAGCATAG
Organism: Hedera helix; assembly: GCA_947179155.2. Taxonomy (NCBI): domain Eukaryota; kingdom Viridiplantae; phylum Streptophyta; class Magnoliopsida; order Apiales; family Araliaceae; genus Hedera; species Hedera helix. The sequence continues at coordinate 8,727,878 of OX359273.1, forward strand.
TCTACGCATTTCATCTTTCCTTTCTTCTTAAAGCTTGAGCTCTCGTGTATGTCTGCAATTAAAGTTTATTGCAAGAATGAGTATACAATAACTCAGCAAGTTTAAACATGTAATATGTAAGAGAACTCACAAGATAAGAATTGGAGTGAATAAATAGCTCACAAAGGATAGTTCAATTGTTTAACATGGCAAAGCTGAGTGGTAATATAACCAAGAACCATTCGCCAGTTAATATGTAATATCCCAGATATTTAAAAGAATTGTAAATAAGATTTGAAATAATTAATTAAAGGTTATAGTTTAAAACCTAGAGTTGTCGAAGTGAGATGTGTAGAAAATTGGTGAACATTTTTTTTTAACATAATTTATTGGTTAGAAATTAAATGTGGAAATATTGTAATGATCCATGTAGAGAATTTATTAAGGAAATAAATTTAATCGAGAAGTGAAGGTGGTTATATTGATATAAATATATACCTAAAGTGTGCTTGTTAGCCAAACAAGAAGATGAGTAAGTTAATACTCAATTAAACAAATAAATTAATTAGTTTAAATAGGAAGTCATGAAATATAATTAATTAGGTTAATTATATTAATGTGAGTTAAAGTTGTGGAAAATTTAGGATGATTGTCTTGGATGGCAATAATGTGAAGTAATTAATTAAATAATTAATTTAATTATTAAGTTGTTATAGAGAGTCCAAGTAATTTAATTATTACTAGTGGCCTAGCCCAAAATGATTATAGATGTTAGCCCAATATGGGAATACTTGCATGAAGGTAGGTAATTAAATATCGAAGCTCAATGGAGTTAATGTAACAATTTAAATAAATGAGCTCAAACATTTAAAAAGTCAAATGATGGTCAAAGTGTTGGAAAATATTGTTGAGTATAGAGAATTAACTAATGTAGGGTTAATTGAATAACCCTAGTTGGTAGACAAGAGAGAGCATTAACCAATCATTGGTTAATTGCTAGGTGAATAAATATGGTGATGAGAATTAACCATGAATAAGTTAATTATGTAACCAATGTGGTAGAATAAATAAATGCAAGTCTAACTGGATTATATTATAAGTCCAAAATGAGGTATTAAGCTAAGTTAAATAAATTAACCTAGTAGTCCATGTAATTAATTAAACCTTAGTCCATGTAATTAATTAAACTAGCTCAATGCTTGTTTTAATTAAATGTAACATATGGTATTTAATGTTAGCCCAATAGAATAATTAAATTGAGCCCAACCAAATTAAATAGATGAACCCAATATATTTAAATCCTAGAGTCCAATGTGGAACCCAAATAGTAGTAAAAATTGGTCAAATAGTATTTGGATGTGTAGAGTGTATTTTATTCAAGTTTGAACAATTAAAACCAATGATTTGTGATTTTAATTTTCACTTTGTCCTTGTGAGCAGTTTTAAGTCTAGTTTCGTTCAGAATTTAGATTTGTGATCTAAAGAGAAATTGTAGAGGGAAAAATTCTGATGAAAATGGACTAAAGAATTATCCCAAAATATTTTTAAATAAAGAAGTTATGATTGTCGGAGCGTCGGAGGGTCGAGCAGACAAAATGTTAAAAATATTTTTGCAATAAAAGGGTCGGGGCCCTTGTTTTGCACTAAAAAGGAGGGCCGGGGCCTTCGTCACTATTCACGGGCAGTGCATTTTTTGTTTTGGGTCGGGTCGGGCCATTCTGTTCGGGTCAATTCGAGTCATTTAAGTCCAAATTGGATAAAAATGTTTAAAAATTAATATAATTTGTAATATCCCAGATAATTTCAAGATTTTAAATAATATCTTAATTGATTTTATTAAAGGTTAAGGTTTAAACCTAGAAGGTGAGAAGGAAGATGTGTAGAAAATGGGTAAACATTTTTTTTTTAATATAAATTATTTGTTAGAAATTAAATGTGAGAATATTTTAATGATGCAGGTAGATAATTTATTTAAGAAAGAAATTCAATTGAGAAGTGAAGGTGAATATATTAATATTTATATATACACACCTATAGTTGAGTTTGTTAGTCAAACAAGATGATGTGTGAAGTAAATTAAATACTTAATAAAACTAATAAATTAATTAGTTTTAGTATGGATTAAAAAGAAAAGTCATGTAATATAATTAATTGAATTAATTATATAAGTTATGAATTAAGGTTATGAGTAACAAGTAGGGAAGTGGAATATTGCCTAGAAAGACAATATTAAGAAGTTAATTAATTAAGTAATTTACTTAATTAATAAGTTGTTATAGATGTAAGCCCAATATGGAGATATTTGCATGAAATGGGTAATTAAATAAGAGAGCCAATAAAAAGTAAGTTATGTAGCCCAAACCATTAAAAGTCAAATGATGGTCAATGGTTGGGAGAAGCATTTCAAGTATTGATTGAGTGTAGAGAATTAACTAGTGTCTAGTTAATTGAATAACCCTAGTTGGTTGACAAGAGAGATAGCATTAACCAATCATTGGTTAATTGCTAGATAAATAAATGTGGGGTTAAGAATTAACCGTGGATGGGTTAATTAAGTAACCCAATGTGGTAGAATTAATTATAGCAAATCTAATTGGATTATATTATAAGTCCAATTGAGGTATTAAACTAGGTCAAATTAATTTAACCTAGTAGTCAATATAATTTAATTTGAACATGGATTTATGTAATAATTAACCAAGCCCAATGCTTGTTTTATTAAATGTAACATAGGGTATTTAAAATTAGCCCAATGTAGTAATTAAATTGAGCCCAAACAAATTTAATTGACGAGCCCAATAGAAATATTAAATTGATCCAATGTGGAGCCCAAATGGTAGTCAAAGTTATGGTCAATATATATACATTGGTATATATATATATATATATATTGATACTTATATAATGATATAGGATATAAAAATAAAGTCAAATTGGTGTAATTTATTGGCAAATCCCGAATTTTGGAGGGGGCCCCACATGAAAATGTTGAGTGTGGCTTTATTTTGCTTGTTTTACACTCTAAAAGTTGCTTCCAAGCAACCTTGATAGGAGTCATTCATCCTTGTCAATCATCTTGTCCATCCAAGCTATAGTAAGCATGAGTTTAAGCCTTAAATGTCCAAGTGTTGGTTGATTAGTAGGAGCTAATGGAGATTAAGGAAGTACTATAAATATAGTGCTTCACCAATTCATTGTGTTGGTTAGCCATTTTACAAAATTTTCAATAGAGAAAAGAGAGAGAACTCTAGAGAAAAAGAAAAAGAAAGTTAGATCTTGTGAGCATTGATGGTTGGATGATCTTGGACCAAGGTTTAAAGATGGAGGTCTCATCAAGAGGAAGCTATCTATGTAAGAAGATTGATCATCCAAGCCTTTTCAAAGTTCTAACAAAGAGGATAATCAACAAAAGGTATAAAACATTCTAGTTTGGTATTGTTCTTTGGGTACTATGTAATTTCTTTGGTAGAAAACTAATTTTCAAAATCTAAAAAGGTAGAAACATGCTAGATTGATATATCTAGGGTTACATGGGTTTAATATGAATTTTTGGGTGTATTTATGTGGAAAGATTTCATCAAAATCATCAAATAAGTTTTTACCGACGAAAACCAAGTAACCAAAATCATGGCAGCCACTCCCGAAATTTCTGGGCATGATCCGTAAGTCGGATTCATGATCCGTAAATTTCTGGTGTTAGATGTGTGGGATATGAAGATTCTCCAAGTGGAATCACTTCGATCCGATTTAAAATGAGCAAGTTATGATTTTTCAACCAAAACACACCCACTGTTTTAGGGTTGTGCACAACAGTCCGATTTAGAGCCAATTTATGTGACCAAAACAAATCCAAATTTGATGTTTAATGACAGAAAAATATAGTTCGGGAAGTTACGAATCCATCGATACCAAATAGGCCTCAATCGGACTTGTGGATTTCATTTTATTCAAGTTCCCGTCGAAGACCCCAAGTCTGAAAAAGCATAAAAGTAATCTGCCTATTTTTTAAAAAAAACCGGCCGGTTCGGGCTTTTTTAGGCCGGTTCTTGGGTTGGTTCCAAAAGAGAAAATGCTTATAATTTTATAAAGAAAATTATCAAAATTTAAAATCCGAATTATTTTGTAATTTGGTATTTATTAGAATTAATGGTGGATTAAAGCTTACTAAATTGCTAATAATTATGGGAAAATTATTTTTAATTTCAGAAAAATAATATTTGACCTATTGGCATGCTAGTTAAGTGTTATAAAATAAAATTTGAAATTATTGGAGTGATTCACTATATATTAGCTATTTATTAGTGTATAAATAGGCTAATAATCTAATTAAATATTATTTAATAAATATTAAATAATATATGAAGTTATGTAATTAATTAATTATGATTTAATGAATATTAAATAATAATTAAAGGACGTTAAGATGAATAAGTTAGTTATTTATTATTTAATTGCACTTAAATAATAAGTAAAGTTAAATAAATAATTAATTATTATTTAAATTAATATTAAATAATAATTAAAGAATATTAAAGTTAGAAAGCTAATTATTTATTATTTAATTAATATTAAATAATAAGTAAGGTTAATTAAGTAATTAATTATTATTTAATTAATATTAAATAATAATTAAAGGATAATTAAGGTTAATAAACTAATTATTTATTATTTAATTAATATTAAATAATAAGTAAGGTTAATTAATTAATTAATTATTATATAATTAATATTAAATAATGAGTTCGGATAATTAGTTAATTAATTATTTTTTAATTCATATTAAATAATAATTAAATGGTAATTAAGTGGAATAAATTATTACTTAATCGAAAGAAGATTATTAAGTAATTAAAATATATTGATAATATTATTGACTTACTATTAAATGATAATAGTTAAGAATTAAATCATTATTCAATAATTAATAATGATATGTAATTAATTTAAAATATTATTAAATGATTAATAATATTATTTAGCATTTAATTAACTATTAAATAATAATAGTTAAGAGTTAAATCATTATTAAATAAATAATAATGATAAATAAAGATTTAGAATATTATTAAATAATTAATAATATTGTTTAACAAGTAATTAACTATTGGGTAATAATAGTTAAGGGTTGAATCGTTATTAAATAATTACTAATGATACGTGAGGATTTCAAATATTATTAAATGATTGATAATATTGATGAACAATTAAATTATTATTAAAATGATTGATAATAATGAGAAGTCAATTAAAATATTATTAAAGGGTAATAATATTAGCAAGCAATTAAATTATTATTAAAAGATTAATCATAATGATTAAGGTAAACTATTATTAAAAATAAATTAATAATAGTAATGATTATTTAAAGTGTTATTTAACAATTAAATAACATTATAAGTTATTACTAATTGATAGTAAAATTTAAAATATTATCCAAGGTGGGTAATATTATGATAAGTATCGAGATAAATGATGTGATTAAGTTAAACTAAGGGTATGGTCCATTAGTGATTAATTGGTGGATCGACCTAAATAAATATAGGGTCCAAGTTTTAATGCAGTGACATTAATAAATGTCAGAATTGCATAGTTTCGAACAAAAGATTTATGATGTTGAATATGAAACACTGAGTCAAGTCAAAGAGAGACTAAAATACGAAATTAACCTTATTAAATAAAGGGGATGATAAGAAGAAATAAATATCTTTAAAATAAGATTTAGTATTGAGTCAAACTTTGACTGATATTGTGCACCGTTGATCTCGCATACCGTGTAGGTGGTGCAAGGAACGTCAAAGATTAACGTAAGCTGGTTATACAAGTCCAGGCAAGTTTTTCAGAACGTGTTGCATTATGTGCATAATTTATAAGTTTGTTATTAAACTGTGATGTGCTCATACGTGGTTATGTGCAAAGATGTGTTAATGTGCTTTTGTGAAATAAGTTGATTTGAACTATTGATATGCGGTAGTTGATTTAAGACAATTGTTCTGCATTGAACTATATGTCATGATAGAGGCTAGGCATGAAGCATAGATTAAATGCGAGGCATGATATGCATGAGAAATGTATGTACTGCAAAGCATAAGATGCATGAAGCATGATTGAACTGTTTTTACGTGTTATGTGAAACTGTTAGACTTGCTGAGCCGTCGTGCTCACCCTTGCTTAAAACAAAACATTACAGAGTAGCTTGAGGAAGCCGATTACTCCGGTAGAGGCAAAGATGAAGATTGACTAACGAGTCATCAAGATTGAAGCATAGGTGCTTTTGTAGTAAAACCTTGCGGTAGACTAATTCATTCACTTGTGTAAGTAGATATGAAGAGTTTATGTTTTGTTGTGCTATAGATTAGCAAACTTAAATTGTTAAGAGAACATTTACAGATTATTTGAATATCATTTTTCAGACGTTGTCCTTTATGAATAAGGATAATAGGATGGTGTGATTGAGTCATTATACATATGATCTCAAATTGATTGTAATAGAATGTCGTATCATGTATGATATGAAGACATACTAGGAATGTATAAAGATTGCGATTCTGGAATAGAAAGAGATGTTATATAATTGTAAATAAATGATTATTGAGCAATTATAATATTGTTGTAATTCATAAACAATAAGGAAAAGTAGTACTAGTGTTGAACCGGATCCGAGGTTAAAGGAACCCGGATTTGGGGTCGTCACATAATTAATTTGGGACCCAAGTTTAATAATTATTTATTATTTATATAATAAATAAAGTAAATAAAATTCATTACTGTAATTAATTATTATTTAACTGATAGTAAATAATAATTAAAACAAATAAACATAATAGCTAATTATTTATTATTAAATAATAAATAAAGGAGGATATAAAGTTAATAAATAAATCATTTATTATTTAATTAATATTAAATAATAAATAAGGATGATTAGATAATTAATTATTATTTAAAGAATATTAAATAGTAATTAAAGAAAGATAAAGTTCATAAGGTAATTATTTATTATTTTAATAAATAAGGATAATTAGTTAATTAATTATTATTTAAAGGATAATAAATAATAATTAAAAGGAGATGAAGTGAATAAAATAATTATTTATTATTTAATGAATATTAAATTGGGTTAATTAATTAAGGGTGAATTATTTAAATAATCATGAAAGGATTTGAGGATAATTAATTAATTGATTATTATTTAAATGATATTAAATAATAATTAAATAGAAATAAGGTTATGCAAATAATTATTTAGGCAAAGATAATTAAACAAGTAAGGTTAATTAGATTAATTATTTATTTAATTAATATTAAATAAATAAAAAGGAAGAAATTAAACAATTTACATTTAATTGTTTAAATCTTAAATATTGCAAAAGGCGTAAATTATTTACATTTAATAATATTAATAAGTGATTAAAATATTATTAAATAATTAATAATATTAATAATTGATTAAAATATTATTAAATGATTAATAATATTAACAAATGATTAAAATATTATTAAATAGTTAATAATATTAATAAGTGGTTAAATATTATTAAATGGGTAATAATATTAATAAGTGATTAAAATATTATTAAATGGATAATAATATTTATAAGTGATTAAAATATTATTAAATGGTTAATAATATTAATAAGTGATTAAATATTATTAAATGGGTAATAATATTAATAAGTGATTAAAATATTATTAAATGGGTAATAATATTTATAAGTGATTAAAATATTATTAAATGGTTAATAATATTTGATTGTAGTTGTATATTATCAAATGTAGATAATATTTTGAGGTATTTGGTACATTATTAAATGTCCAAATCATTAAGTTATGTAAAAGAAGGAAGTTTAATTGAATTAAACCAATATAGATAGTCTTTTGTGACTAATTTAGACAACTGATTAAAAGTGGGTCATACGAAGAACGTGTAGTGAAGGCGTAAGTTGGTTAAGCGTACCCGATATGTCCGAATTGTATTTGGGCTAGGGTTTTTGTCCGGAACTTAAGGGTTCGTTTGTCGAACATCTTAAGAGTTAATAATTGAAGTTAGAGTCTTATATAAAGACTAATTAATAGTCATTGTATCTAATGATTATGTCTATTTTATATATAAGTTGTAGGTTGAACGAAAGACGCAAAATAACCGTAAATGGTAAAAGCGAACGAGACAAGTTTTTCAGAACTTGATCCTATGTGCATTTCTATGCAACCATATGTTATTAAATTATTGATATGAAAATATATTGATGATATTTGTGTTATGTGAAACGCATGAAATATGATTATATGCGAAGTATATACAGAATAAGAAGCATGACTTGATATATGCTAGATGTGTATTATATGCGATGCATAAGAAGTATGAAACATTCATAAAATGAAAAGCATGAAAAGTATGACATACGTATAAAATGCAGAGTATGTTTATTATGTGAAGCATGCAAGGTGTTATATGTAGCTGTTAAACTTGATGAGCCGTCGTGCTCACTCTTGCCTAAAACCAACATTTTCAGATAGTGCAAGTTATTCGAAGTTTTGTTAAAGATCAAGAAACATGAATGCATATTACATTCACTGAAGGTCTAGCACGACCATTGTAGATATCAGTCCGAATTGGACAGGTAAAATGATTGTGTAGTATAAGAATTTTTTGGTATGTAATATCAGTGTTAAATACTCAAATTGATTGTAATAGAATGTCATATCATATATGATATTGAGATATACTAGGAATGTATAAAGATTGCGATTCTGGAATAGAAAGAGATGTTGTAGAATTGTAAATAAATGATTATTTATCAATTATAATATTATTGTAATTCATGAACAATAAGGAAAAAGAAGTAATAGTGTTGAACCGGATTCGAGGTTCGAGGGACCCGGATTCGGGGTCGTCACAAGTTGGTATCAAAGCTGATAAGTTAAAAACCTTAAGTAAGAGTATCTTAGGCTGTAATAGTAGTAGAACATAAGTAAAATGATAAAAGAATAAAATCAGGTAGGATTTAAGTAATAAAAATGAATTTGGAAAATTCATATATAAAAGATTATCCAAAGGTGGATTTGAGAAGAATGAAAAGGGTCATGTTGTAATGTCCTAGAATTTCCACGTCATTATAAATTAAATTATTAATTTAATTTCCAACGAGTTAGTTTTACGAGATTATTTAAATCTTTTTATGTGATTAATTAATTACGTAATTAAATGATTATGTAATTAATTACTAGAATTAATTAAAGGGGGTTACTAATATGTTATTAAATTAGTAAACAAACCCTAAAGTTTTAATATCAAAATAATTGATAAGTTTCCTATTAATTAAATATTTAATTAAATTGAATATAATGAGTTAATTAAATATAATAAATTAATTAATATGATTATTAATTAATGTAAATAATGTGAAATATTAATAATAATATTTATTAGTCCATTTAGTAATTTAATACTAATGGGTTAGAATATTTAATTATTTATTTAATCTAATTATTTATTTAATCATGAATTGAATAATTAATGTGTAAATTATTAAATTAGCCTAACATGGGTCAATTAGTAGCCAAAGTAGAGAATAATAAAATTTGACAAATTAGTAGCCCAAACAATTTAATAGGAGCCCAATTGGTATTTTAAATAAAGCCCAAAGCTTGAGTCCACTTGAAATTAAATTGTTTAAACTATTAATTATTAAAAAGTAAGCATGTGACAATGATTTGTGGTAGTTTATGTGATGTAAAAATTCTTATAAAAAAATAATGATATTAAATCATGAAAAATTAATTTTTCATGTTATAAATTAATATAAGGTGATGGTAATTTTTTTTTGAGGAGTTAAAGATTTATTGAAGGTATAATTTTAGTTAAAGAATACACTTTTCACATTCTGCTGGAGAAGAAAAAAAAAGCACTGGCCGCGCAATGCGCGAACCACTGTTCACCGAAAACGCGGAGACAAAACGACGTCGTTTCGTATAAAGAAAAAGTCACTCCGCGCGTAAGCGCGGAAGCCATAAGCAGTGTCTCCAAAACGACACCGTTTTGATCCTGCTTCAGCTTAACGCACGCAATGTGCGAGCACCAGTTTTCGCGAAATTACCAAACTACCCCTCCGTGTTTTTTTTCGGCGAAATTACTATTTTGCAATCGGATCAGTTTTCAACTTAATTACAGAATTGCCATCGGTCCGATTTTTCAGCTTATTTACAAGTTTTAATTAATTTAAATATTTGAAAATTAATTTAAAATTATAATAAAATTAATAATAATACAAAAATAATATTGGGGAGGATATTTCTTATTAAATTTAATATTTAAATATTTTAAATATTAATCTAGTTAGCTAAATCATGGTTAAGTTAAATAAATTTATTAGTTATTTATTATTTAAAATGTTAATAATAAATAAAGGTAATAAATTAGCAATTATTATTTAGTTACTATTAAATAATAATTAAAGAGAGATAAAAATTTATAAATTAGTTTTTTATTATTTAAATATTACTAAATAATAAATAAGGATAACTAAGTAATCAATTATTATTTAATTAGCATAACGATTAATGGAAATTAAGTTATTAGATTAATAATTTATTATTTAATTTAAATAATAAATAAGGATGAATTGATTATTATTCAACCTTAAATAATAATTAAAATTAATTAAATAATTAATTATTATGTAATCGACATTAAATAATAATTAAAGAGGATTAAAGTTAGCAAACTATTATTTAATTTCCTTAAATTAAATAATAAGTAAGGTTAATTACTTAGTTAACTATTAGTTGATTAATATTAAATTAAAGAAGGTTAAAATTAAATCAATAATTATTTATTATTTAATTATTATTAAATAATAAGTAAGTATAATTAGTTACTATTTATTTTAAATAATAACTAGAGTTAATTAATTAATTTCTATTTAATCAAGATTAAATAGTAATTAAATAGAGATTGAGTTAATAAAATAAATTGAACTTAATTATGCTTTAATTAAACAATTGTAATAAGTTATTTAAGGGTTTAATAAGTGTCCAACACTTAAGAAAAATATTTTCTAACTTATTAAATTATTAACCTAAAATGATTAAGGGTCTATAAGGTTAATAATATTGTTTTGACTAATGTAAATTATATGTTAGTACTTATGTGATAGATAAGTATCTTAGTGCGCGTATAGTTGTGCAAATACGTCGTACTAATTATTAGACCAACTTTATTAATGTTAGGTCTTTCAAAGCAAGTTAGTTAAAGCTAGACATTTATTGTAACTGAGCAGACAGGCAAGTTCCTTATCTCTAAACTCATTTCATTGAGCAAATTATTTATCTAAGCTTGAACTGTTATTTCCAAGCATGCTTTGAGTGGTTTAATTACTTTACAATTATTCCACATCGATATTGTTGTTATTCGCACTTATTGCACTTGATATCGTATAGTCATTGACTTGTACTTAATTATTGTTCTACTCTTTAAAGAACTGTTCAAAGTAGGTCTAAGTCATTGTTCGGCTAGACATTTATGTTAAAGATTTTAAAAGCTATCCAAATCATTGAAGATGCGGATTCTTAGACTATTATGAACACCCCTTTATTATAGGGGAGTACCATGTATCTAATATCAGGTACAAAAATACGAAAATTAAATGTTATGCATACACATATTGTACTGAGACTGATCCCCTCGGGTACATATTTCTGGTAGTAACCATTGGGTCAACCTGCTATTGACTCCAGTGGATATTTATAGTTCATAGTCTATTTGACTATCCTAATTTTAAGAGCAAATTATTATTCCTGCTTATGTTATTCACATTATTGAATTGTTCAGCTATTCCCTTTCATTCATGATATATTGTTCCTTGTTGTTATTTAAACTTGTTGAGCAAACTAGTTGCTCACTCTTGCTATATCATGAAACCTTATTGCAGTACAACCCGAGACATCGGGAAAGAACAAGGGTAAAGGAAAGATGAAGTGATAGACTTCGAGATGCAGTCTTGTAGTTAAATAAATTAATTGTTATGTAATATAAACCCTAAGTACTTTATTAAGGGTATTTGTGTACTTTTGTGTAAGGTTATCGTATCTTGGGACTAATGACACCTTTTGAATGAAAAACATATGTTTATTATTCCGCATTTAGTTATTGTATGTTGTTAAGAGGTGAATGTTTGTATTGGATTGTGATGACCGGATCCGGGTATTTGGAACCCGAATTTGGGGGCGTCACAGGTTGGTATCAGAGCTGTAGGTTAGAAACGCTAGGATTGGGAAACCTAGGTTATAACCTTAGTACTAAACTCTTATCGAGTGCGTTAGGAGATGAATCGGGGAAATTCATCATGTGGTGTATTTTTGGAGATGGATTGAGAAAATCCATCGAGCCGAGATGTACATGATGAAATATCATTTCATTTAATCAATGAATATATTTTATTGCAGTACTAACATGTGTTATTTGTGTGATTGTAAGATGACGGAGATAGGACAGTCGAGTACTGCAGTGGATGAGGTGATCTATACTGATATCCATATGGATACGCAGCAAGATGTAGGCTATGCACCCGTTGCACCTGTATCCCCGGTTGAGAAGCCAGAGCCAGATCCCGAGGAGGGAGATCGAGAGGACACTGTCTGGGGCGGAGTGATGCGACCGTACAGCGAGGAGGAGGCCGATACTGAGGATGTGGAGGATGAGGAGGATGAGGAGCCAGCTGAGTATGCTGATGGCATGGGCACTACCGCCAGTGACATCATTGATACTCTGACTACGACTAATAATGAGCTAGAGGAGAGGGTTCAGCACCTAGAGGCGCAGAACCAGATACACCAGCAGACTGAGGAGCAGTATAGGGACGCAACTTACACGTTCTCTGGTGAGAATGTGGAGCTAAAGGAGAAGATGGCTGAATTGCAGGCCAAAATACAGCAGTTGGAGCAGGCTGCATCTCAGTCGAGTCCAATGGTACAACAACTAGCACTGCAAAACAGGCAACTTAGGCAAACTGTAGATCAGCTAAACGCTAGAGAAATGCATAGTCAAACAGTTCTTTATGCCACCAGAGCTGAGCTCGACTGGGAGCAAATAGATCGAATTCAGATTCACGAGGCTTGGCTTAGGGCTACCATGAGGGTAGGCAACTTGGAGAGAGAGACTCGAGTTAGATCCACCAGGATTGACACTCTGGAGTATGCTTTGGATGTTTCCTTTGATCGTTTGAGGGACCGGGTTATGAGGTATCCTCGGGAGACGGGCAGTAGTCGCCGTGTGATTAGGCGTCGTGTAGTTGATGAGTTGGTTCGGCAGGCTTACCGTTGGGCAGTTCGTCGCAGCAGGCATTGATTGTTGTTAGTAAAGTGTTTACTATAGCTGCGGGCAGCCGGGACACATGTCTCCACAATGCCCAAAAAAGACGAAGGGAGTATGTTTTTCCTGTGGAGCAACCGATCATCATGCCAAGGACTGCCCAAAGAGGAAGGGAGACGCTGGGAGTGGCAACAGAGTCAACAACAACGACACAACAATAATAAAAACAACAGGCTGAGCATTGGAGGGCCAGCCAGCCAGGCCAACCGTCCCACAGCGCGCACCTTCAACATGACTGTGCAGGATGCAGTCGACTCCAAGGACGTGGTGTCAGGTATCATCCCGATCAATGATATTAATGTATATGTATTGTTTGATTCGGGTGCTACCTGCTCTTTTGTTTCTGAAGATTTTGCTAAGAGATTAGATTTACCTCAAGGAAAGTTAGAACACCCTATGAACGTAGAAGTAACAAACAAAGAAATCATTCCCGTAGACTACATTCATAGGAACTGTTGTGCTGAATTACGAGGGTTTAGACTTAACGTGGATTTGATACCGATTCGTCTGGGAGAGTTTGACGTAATCCTAGGAATGGATTGGCTATCGAGTCATGGAGCGGTTATTGACTGTAAGAAGAAGTGTGTGCCCTTAAAGACTCCGAATAGGTCCAAAGTTATATTTTACGGTAGTAAATCGTTGAGACAATCAAGTTGTCTGACGATGATGCAAGCACGAAAGTTGCTAAGGAAAGGGTGCGTAAGTTATTTGGCTCATGTGGTCGATACTCGACGTGTCGAGGGCGAACTGAGTCAGATACCTGTTGTACGGGAATTCGCTGATGTTTTCCCAGATGAGATTCCGGGGTTACCGCCGGACAGAGAAGTGGAGTTTGTTATTGATTTGGTACCGGGAACCGCACCGATATCGAAGGCGCCGTATCGTATGGCACCAGTAGAAATGAAAGAATTGATGGTTCAGCTGCAGGAACTGCTAGATAAAGGTTACATCAGACCAAGCGTGTCACCATGGGGAGCGCCGATTCTGTTTATAAAGAAGGATGGTTCAATGAGGCTTTGTATTGATTACCGGGAGTTGAACAAGGTCACCATTAAGAACAGGTATCCGCTACCCAGAATTGATGATTTGTTTGATCAACTTAAGGGGGCGAAATACTTTTCGAAGATAGATTTGAGGACGGGTTATCATCAACTGAAGGTGAGGGAGGAGGATATCCCGAAAATGGCATTCAAAACTCGTTATGGTCATTTCGAGTTTCTAGTGATGTCATTTGGACTGACGAATGCACCAGCGGCATTCATGGATATGATGAACAGAGTGTTCAAACAGTACTTGGACAAGTTCATGGTCGTATTCATTGATGACATATTGGTGTATTCGAAGACGGAGGAAGAACATGCAGAACACTTACGGATCGCATTGGAGGCTCTGAGAAGGGAGAAGCTGTACGCCAAGTTTTTGAAGTGTGAATTTTGGTTGCAGAGGGGGTAGTTTCTAGGTCATGTTATCGACAAAGACGGTGTTTCGGTGGATCCAGCGAAGGTGGAGGCAGTTATCAATTGGGAACAACCGAAGATGCCGACTGAGATCAAGAGTTTCTTAGGGTTAGCGGGGTATTATCGGAGATTCATTCAGGATTTTTCAAAGATAACATCACCGTTGACCAATCTTACTAGAAAGACTGTGAAGTTTGTTTGGTCGGAAAAGTGCGAGGAAAGTTTTATGGAGCTGAAGAAGAGGTTGAGTCAGGCACCAGTGTTGGCTTTACCAGACGACACAGGAGGGTTCGTAGTGTACAGTGATGCGTCACACAAGGGTCTTGGTTGTGTGCTAATGCAACACGACAAGGTCATTGCGTATGCGTCACGACAATTAAAGGATTATAAGAAGGGTTACCCGACTCATGACCTGGAGTTAGCAACGGTAGTTTTCGCCCTAAAGATTTGGAGGCACTACCTATATGGCGAGAAGTGTGAGATATATACAGACCACAAAAGTCTAAAATATATCTTCACTCAGAAGGAGTTGAATATGAGGCAGCGCCGATGGTTAGAATTGATCAAAGACTACAACTGTGAGATTCTGTACCATCCGGGCAAGGCCAATGTAATAGCAGATGCCTTGAGCAGAAAAGGCAAGGAGAAGTTGTTGAAACTAACAAATCAGGAAGAGTTGGTGAGAGATTTCGAACGTTTGGAGTTGGAGATCAAATATCCGATGGAGACGGACGAGAAGTTATTTACAGTATCAGCAAGCCCGACCTTATTAGACAAGATCAAAAAGGCTCAGGAAAAGGATGAAGATTGTGATAGTATTAAGAAGCGACTTGCTGAAGGCGAGGAGCTTAAGTACAAGATTGATAGCACAGGGTTGCTAAGGTTTGAAGGGAGAGTTTGGGTACCGTTAGATCCGGAGCTTCGGAAAGAGATTCTTCAGGAAGCTCACAGTACAAGGTACTCAGTACATCCCGGGAGTACGAAGATGTATCAGGATTTAAGGCAATATTTTTAGTGGCCGAATATGAAGAAGGAAGTGGCAGAATGTGTCAGTCGATGTCTGACATGCCAGCGGGTTAAAGCAGAGCATCAACGGCTGAGCGGACTGCTTCAACCACTAGAGATCCCGGAGTGGAAGTGGGAGCACATCACGATGGATTTTGTGGTGGGTTTGCCACCAACACATAAAGGTTTGGACGCCATCAGGGTAATAGTGGATCGTCTGACCAATTCAGCTCATTTTCTACCTATCAGAATACGGTACAATCTGGAGCAGTTAGCGAAGCTCTATGTGAAGGAGATAGTGTCACGACATGGAGTGCCGGTATCGATTGTGTCCGACAGAGATCCATGCTTCACGTCAAATTTTTGGAAAAGTCTGTAAGCAATGATGGGTACACAGTTGAGGTTAAGCACAACGTACCATCCTCAAACTGACGGTCAGAGCGAGCGAACGATTCAGACCTTGGAGGATATGCTCCGAGCAGTCGTGATGGACCTAAAGGGTAGTTGGGATGACCATTTGCCACTGGTGGAGTTCGCTTACAACAACAGCTACCACGCTAGTAACGGTATGCCACCATACGAAGCGGTTTATGGAAGAAAATGTCGAACACCGTTGTGTTGGGACGAGGTCGGTGAACGAAGACTGCTTGGACCTGAAATGGTACAGCAGACTGCATACACAGTACAACTTATCAGAAATCGACTGGTAGCAGCTCAAGATCGTCAAAAGAAGTATGCGGAATTGCATCGCCAAAAGCGGGACTTCGACGTGGGCAGTTTCGTATTTCTGAAGGTATCCCCCTGGAAGGGGAAGATCCGTTTTGGTAAGAAGGGCAAGCTGAGCCCTAGGTTCATAGGACCGTTTGAAATCTTGAGGCGAGTCGGTGAAGTGGCGTATAGGGTAACATTACCTCCTGAACTGGAGCACATTCACAACGTGTTTCATGTGTCAGTGTTACGGCCATATAAACCAGACTACAAGCAACTTATCTCCTATGAACCAATTCAAGTCGAGAAGGACTTATCATATGAAGAAGTTCCTGTTCAGATACTCGATAGGAAGGAACAGAAACTGAGGAATAAGATAATTCATTCTGTCAAAGTACTTTGGAGAAATCACGCAATTGAAGAAGCTACGTGGGAACTAGAGGAAGAAATGAGAACGAATTACCCGTTTTTATTTGAGTAACCTTATTTTACAATTTCGAGGACGGAATTTTTATAAGGGGGAGAGAATGTAATGTCCTAGAATTTTCACGTCATTATTAATTAAATTATTAATTTAATTTCCAACGAGTTAGTTTTACGAGATTATTTAAATCTTTTTATGTGATTAATTAATTACGTAATTAAATAATTATGTAATTAATTACTAGAATTAATTAAAGGGAGTTACTAATATGTTATTAAATTAGTAAACAAACCCTAAAGTTTTAATATCAAAATAATTGATAAGTTTCCTATTAATTAAATATTTAATTAAATTGAATATAATGAGTTAATTAAATATAATAAATTAATTAATATGATTATTAATTAATGTAAATAATGTGAAATATTAATAATAATATTTATTAGTCCATTTAGTAATTTAATACTAATGGGTTAGAATATTTAATTATTTATTCAATCTAATTATTTATTTAATCATGGATTGAATAATTAATGTGTAAATTATTAAATTAGCCTAACATGGGTCAATTAGTAGCCCAAGTGGAGAATAATAAAATTTGACAAATTAGTAGCCCAAACAATTTAATAGGAGCCCAATTGGTATTTTAAATAAAGCCCAAAGCTTGAGCCCACTTGAAATTAAATTGTTTAAACTTTCTAATTATTAAAAAGTAAGCATGTGACAATGAATTTGGGACAAAAATAAAGTCCATCAGCCGAGCAACATAGGGAAGAGAGAGAAAAAATGATATTTTGTTTTTATTTTATTTTTCATTTATTTAATAAATGGTTGCTTGTTTTATTTTTTCAAGTACATGAAACCATGCCTCTTTTCACCTAATATGTTAGCTTGTGTAAGTATCCTTGTTATCTTATGATGACAATTTTAATAGATATAGATTTTATATCTATCCAAATTGTAAGTATACTTACAATTTAGGAGCTTGTATTGATTATTTCTTCTTCTTCTACTTTGCAAGCTAGAGAGCATTTGAGAGTGTAGAAAAATATTTTGAGAGCAAAATAATCTAGAGAAGGAGTTCTTGGTTCATGTCATCTTCTTTCACCACTTATTTTGGAAGAAAAAGGAAGATAACCATTAAATCAAGATAATGGTTATTCTAAATCTAATTTTTGTTTTTAAATTAAATAAATTATCATGTTGGTATAAATATGTTAATATAGTTAATAATGTGTGGTGGTAATATTTATGCCATGCTTGAGTTTAATATGCTTGGTTTGTATTTTGGTGTATTTTGTATGCTAAAATATGTGTTTAGTAGTGTATAATCAAGTCTTGAAATTTATGACCAAAAATATTTTTGTAAAACTTAGGTTTGATGTTCTAATATTATAGAACATTAAATCATGAGAAAAACAAAGTTTGAATCACTCAAAATGGAGTTATACACAAAAAGTTATGATTTGTGGTAGTTTATGTGATGTAAAAATTCTTATAAAAAAATAATGATATTAAATCATGAAAAATTAATTTTTCATGTTATAAATTAATATAAGGTGATGGTAATTTTTTTTTGATTTTTTTTTGAGGAGTTAAAGATTTATTGAAGGTATAATTTTAGTTAAAGAATACACTGTTCACATTCCACTGGAGAAGAAAAAAAGCACTGGCCGCGCAATGCGCGGACCACTGTTCACCGAAAACGCGGAGACAAAACGGCGTCGTTTCGTATAAAGAAAAAGTCACTCCGCACGTAAGAGCGGAAGCCATAAGCAGTGTCTCCAAAACGGCACCGTTTTGGTCCTGCTTCAGCTTAACGCGCGCAATGCGCGAGCACCAGTTTCCGCGAAATTACCAAATTATCCCTCCGTGTTTTTTTTCGGCGAAATTACTGTATTGCCATCGGATCAGTTTTCAACTTAATTACAGAATTGCCATCGGTCCGATTTTTCAGCTTATTTACAAGTTTTAATTAATTTAAATATTTGAAAATTAATTTAAAATTATAATAAAATTAATAATAATACAAAAATAATATTGTGGAGGATATTTCTCATTAAGTTTAATATTTAAATATTTTAAATATTAATCTAGTTAGCTAAATCATGGTTAAGTTAAATAAATTTATTAGTTATTTATTATTTAAAATGTTAATAATAAATAAAGGTAATAAATTAGCAATTATTATTTAGTTACTATTAAATAATAATTAAAGAGAGATACAAACTTCTAAATTAATTATTTATTATTTAAATATTACTAAATAATAAATAAGGATAACTAAGTAATCAATTATAATTTAATTAGCATAACGATTAATGGAAATTAAGTTATTAGATTAATAATTTATTATTTAATTTAAATAATAAATAAGGATTAATTGATTATTATTCAACCTTAAATAATAATTAAAATTAATTAAATAATTAATTATTATGTAATCGACATTAAATAATAATTAAAGAGGATTAAAGCTAGTAAACTATTATTTAATTTCCTTAAATTAAATAATAAGTAAGGTTAATTACTTAGTTAACTATTAGTTGATTAATATTAAATTAAAGAAGGTTAGAATTAAATCAATAATTATTTATTATTTAATTATTATTAAATAATAAGTAAGTATACTTAGTTACTATTTATTTTAAATAATAACTAGAGTTAATTAATTAATTTCTATTTAATCAAGATTAAATAGTAATTAAATAGAGATTGAGTTAATAAAATAAATTGAACTTAATTATGCTTTAATTAAACAATTGTAATAAGTTGTTTAAGGGTTTAATAAGTGTCCAACACTTAAGAAAAATATTTTCTAACTTATTAAATTATTAACCTAAAATGATTAAGGGTCTATAAGGTTAATAATATTGTTTTGACTAATGTAAATTATATGTTAGTACTTATGTGATAGATAAGTATCTTAGTGCGCGTATAGTTGTGCAAATACGTCGTACTAATTATTAGACCAACTTTATTAATGTTAGGTCTTTCAAAGCAAGTTAGTTAAAGCTAGACATTTATTGTAGCTGAGCAGACAGGCAAGTTCCTTATCTCTAAACTCATTTCATTGAGCAAATTATTTATCTAAGCTTGAACTGTTATTTCCAAGCATGCTTTGAGTGGTTTAATTACTTTACAATTATTCCACATCGATATTGTTGTTATTCGCACTTATTGCACTTGATATCGTACAGTCATTGACTTATACTTAATTATTGTTCTACTCTTTAAAGAACTGTTCAAAGTAGGTCTAAGTCATTGTTCGGCTAGACATTTATGTTAAAGATTTTAAAAGCTATCCAAATCATTGAAGATGCGGATTCTTAGACTATTATGAACACCCCTTTATTATAGGGGAGTACCCTGTATCCAATATCAGGTACAAAAATACGAAAATTAAATGTTATGCATACACATATTGTACTGAGCCTGATCCCCTCGGGTACATATTTCTGGTAGTAACCATTGGGTCAACCTGCTATTGACTCCAGTGGATATTTATAGTTCATAGTCTATTTGACTATCCTAATTTTAAGAGCAAATTATTATTCCTGCTTATGTTATTCACATTATTGAATTGTTCAGCTATTCCCTTTCATTCATGATATATTGTTCCTTGTTGTTATTTAAACTTGTTGAGCAAACTAGTTGCTCACTCTTTCTATATCATGAAACCTTATTACAGTGCAACCCGAGACATCGGGAAAGAACAAGGGTAAAGGAAAGATGAAGTGATAGACTTCGAGATGCAGCCTTGTAGTTAAATAAATTAATTGCTATGTAATATAAACCCTAAGTACTTTATTAAGGATATTTGTGTACTTTTGTGTAAGGTTATCGTATCTTGAGACTAATGACACCTTTTGAATGAACAACATATGTTTATTATTCCGCATTTAGTTATTGTATGTTGTTTAGAGGTGAATGTTTGTATTGGATTGTGATGACCGGATCCGGGTATTTGGAACCCGAATTTGGGGGCGTCACACATGTTGTACCTAATTTATAGACATGATAGAAGATATCTTATAATAAGATTTTGAGAAGCAAAAAGAAAATGCTAATAAAGTCATGAAATGATCTAGATAAATGAACTCGTAATGAGTTATATATGTTAAAATATGGATTAAAGAAATTCGTATGAAGTTAAGAAGAAAAGTTAGAGGTTTGTGGATTTTTAATTGAGGACTCATATTAGTGGCTACGTTATACGATTCCTTGTATGGGCAGGGAATTTGTACTTGGTTTTACAGCCACTTAGCTTCCTATATTAATATAGTGGTTGAGTTGAACAGTTCTTTGTAGGGGCAGATGATTTGTTCTTGGTTTAACAGCCGCTTAACTTTCTATATTGATTTGTGGCCGAATTGACCAATTTCTTGTATGGGTAGGAGATTGTGTTTGGTTTGACGACCACTTAGCTTACTATAGTAATAATCGATTGAAACCTGGTGTCACGTTATTCATTATATATATGCTGGGAATGTGATTCTTTTCTCGTGTGTATAATGGATAGATAAAGGATGTTAAGGTATGTGCGTGTTCTTAAAACTCATACGTATGGTAAGTTCGTGACTCATAGTTGTATGGTGGAACCCCTCAGCGAATGGACAATTTTGGTCCGACTAGGATAAGTTCCTCAACCCATATGATTATGGCAAGTTCTTGAACTCCTAAAGTGTGGTAAGTTTGATGAACAGTAAGTATGGGTAGAGTTAAGTATCAAGATTAAAGCTATATTAGATATAGTTATTAAGCTGGAAAAAAATGCGGAGGAGAAATTTAAGGTATTTTGAGGTTTTAGGATATTCCAAATCTTCTAGCTATGCTAGACTTTGAAATTCTTAAAACCGTGCTAAATTCGCACTTTTGTGCTTTTGAAAATGTCAAAATGTGTTTTAGTAATCATTAATGCATTTAGTGTAGAGATGATAAACGATGGAGTCATCAATGCAGAGTAACCTAGTGTTGGATGTATCTTTAGGCCCACTGCGGTATGATGTAGTATGACAAAGTCATAAAATAATTTTCAGTATTTTGAAACGTTTAAAGAAAAGTCTAATTCTAATTGTTTCGGCTAGATAAATTGATTTAAAAATATCAAAATGTATTTATGAAATCATCACACGCCATTAAAGCCATGGTGTGGGGATGAAAAAGACAGAATCCTCAACGCACTGTTAAGATGTGTGGTATCATGAAGTCCTAAAAATAAATTTCAGTTATTTTAACTATCTAAAATGATTTTTAGTTCGTAATATACGAACAGTTTAATGACGTGAGTCTATGTCATTTATTTTGATAGGACATTTTTGGTCAGTGGGATGCTATCGCAATTAACCAAAAATAAAATCTTACTTTTGAAAAATATTAATGTAGTAGTGAAAGTAAGAGTCGAACCCACAGAGAGTGAATTCTTTTAATAAATCTAATGTTTTCAAAAATATCTAATTAAATGGGGGATTTGGAATTATTAATTGACAAATTAAAATTCAAGCAATTAAAACTAAATAATAAATAATAAAAATGAGAAAAATCAATTAAAACAAACTTCAGTTCCTTAGTTCAGTATCCCCTTCTTTTAATCAACAAATTAATCAAGTTATTATTATCTTTTCTTTCAATTGAGATTAATAATCTTAGATAACCGACAATCGTCAAGCTACCCAAAATCCTCCTTAAATTATAAATCTAATGCAGCAATCGCTCACAAAAGACCCTAACTATCATACAACCTAGAACTATCAGTCTAGATTTAATATAACAGTTGCATTAAAAATTAGAGAATTAGATTATTCCAAGCAACAATCATAACATCGCAGATTATTTAACTCGCCATCTTGATAATCATAACAATATTCAAAAGTTTGTACACAATCAAATATTATTAATTGCTACTTATGATCAGATAAAATATCGTTTGCTTAATATTAAATCTTAATCTATCATATGATAAATTATTGATTAACTTAACAGGCGTTTATCAAATTAATCAAGCAAATATCATAAAATAATTAAAACAAATTATCAAGAACAAATCTCATGCATGAAGGAATAAATTATAAAACTCAATTAAAACATCAATTAAAAATAAGGTTCAACATCCCTTTAGAACTGAAAATAAAAACTTAGCCTGACATCCTTCAAAATAATCTCCACTAGTTGAAAAGCTCTCTCCAAGAAACTAGAAGAAAGAACTCCCAAAAACTTATGAATAATGAAAGGTTGACCCTCTATTTATAGGCCTCTAACGTATCCAAACCCTAATAGGATTTACAATTAAAAATAAAGAAAAATTAAAATAATTATTATCCTAACCCTAGTTGGAATTAAAATCCAATTTGGAATCAAAAAGTAGCAAAATATCCCGAAAAATTCTGTTTTGCTCCATTTCTGCGCCAGCCAAACAAAGCCTCCGCTCGGTTAACTAAGTCAGCGCGCTAGCCGCACGCATTGCGCAGCGTTTCCTTACTCCGCCCAGACAACGACGTCGTCCGGTTCGTGCGACTGATTTGTAACCTTGCGCGCATTGCGCGGGTTTTCGTCCAAAAATTACGATTCTGCCACCGCACTGCTTAATTACCAAAATGCCATCAGCCTTTTCTAGAATTTACAGATTTTCCCCCAAGCTTATTTTTCTTACAAAATAAAATAATTAAAAATAATATAAAAATACTAAAACTCCTAAAAACACATAATAATAAATAAAACACCTAAATTACTAAAAATAAATAAAAACACATAAATAAAAATAAATATAAAAATACTATCAAATTATCGAAATTAACATAAATTAACTAAAATCCTATAAAACCTATTAAAATCAAAATAAGCTAAATAATTAAACATTTAAGCACATAAATATAAAAACTAAGCATTAGAGAATAAAAATATCGTATAATTTAACTCTATCAGTCAGAAATGGTTCAAGTTGTGTTTCCAATCTAAATTATTCTGGTGCGGAATTTGATAGTAAGTCTGAGGTGAACAAGTGCAAAAATAAGTATATTCTGTCGGCTAAAGCAAATATATTTTCGTCGGCATATAGCTCCGACTGGCGCCCAATGACTAAGAAGTTCTACACGACGTATGATACAATAGGTTGATCACCTAGCGTACACCTGTGGAATGTTTTCAGTCTCTGTGATTGATAAACATTCTGTTTATAAGTATTTACAGGGATAAATATTATCTACTTGGAATTCAGTTGAATGACTGATAATTCCTTTCGGATGTTCACGATCTTGATGACCCCTCAGCATAGTATAACAGTTTTAATGAATATTTTGATTTTTAATTTATTCTTTTGTAAGATATTGATTTTCAATTTCTTCTTCTGCAAGATATTCCATTGTTTTGGAATTATGAGTTTAGAAGTATGAACTTCCTAAAAAATGGTGGTCATAGAATTTGATTGAGTAAAGAGATATTCTCAGAGATGAAAATTGGTAGAAATAAGTATGATGAAATTTTGGAAATGAAATTCTTATAAGAATGGGTAAATGTAATATCTCAAATATTTACAAGAATTATAAATAAGATTTGAAATAATTAATTAAAGGTTATGGTTTAAAACCTAGAGTTGTCGAAGTGAGGCGTGTAGAAAATAGGTGAACATTTTTTTTAACATAATTTATTGGTTAGAAATTAAATGTGGGAATATTGTAATGATCCTATTTATTAAGGAAATAAATTCAATCGAGAAGTGAAGGTGGTTATATTGATATTCATATATACCTAAAGTGTGCTTGTTAGCCAAACAAGAAGATGAGTAAGTTAATACTCAATTAAAATAATAAATTAATTAGTTTAAATATGAAGTAGTGAAATATAATTAATTAGGTTAATTATATTAATATGAGTTATAAAATTGTGGAAAATTTAGGATGATTGTCTTGGATGACAATAATGTGAAGTAATTAATTAAGTAATTAATTTAATTATTAAGTTGTTATAAAGAGTCCAAGTAATTTAATTATTACTAGTGGACTAGCCCAAATGGATTATAGATGTTAGCCCAATATGAGAATACTTGCATGAAGGTGAGTAATTAAATATGGAAGTCCAATGGAGTTAATGTAACAATTTAAAGAAATGAGCCCAAACATTTAAAAAGTCAAATGATGGTCAAAGTGTTGGAAAATATTGTTGAGTATAGATAATTAACTAATGTAAAGTTAATTAAATAACCCTAGTTGGTAGACAAAAGAGAGCATTAACCAATCATTGGTTAATTGCTAAGTGAATAAATATGGTGATGAGAATTAACCATGAATAAGTTAATTATGTAACCAATGTGGTAGAATAAATAAATGCAAGTCTAACTGGATTATATTATAAGTCCAAAATGAGGTATTAAGCTAAGTTAAATAAATTACCTTAGTAGTCCATGTAATTAATTAAACCTTAGTCCATGTAATTAATTAAACTAGCCAAATGCTTGTTTTAATTAAATGTAACATATGGTATTTAATGTTAGCCCAATAGAATAATTAAATTGAGCCCAACCAAATTAAATGGATGAGCCCAATATATTTAAATCCTAGAGTCCAATGTGGAGCCCAAATGGTAGTTAAAATTGGTCAACATTTATATATATATATATATATATATATATATATATATATATATATATATATATATATAAGCTATAAAAATAAAGCAAAAATGGGGGATTTAATCCCATTTTGCTGAGATTTAGGAGGTCCACTTGGTTGCTTAAATGTTACACAATTGGTAACTTGTAAGCAAGCTTGATGGATGTCCTTCAAGTTGTCATTCAAAGCTATAGTAAGCATGCTTAGGATTGCTAATTGACTAGTGTTGGGTGATTATGAGCTTAATTGGATAAATCCTAGACTTTTATAAATAGGAAGGAGCAAAGACTTGTAGAGAGTTTGCTCATTTACTTCATTTTTCTAGCTTATAGAGAGAGAGGTTCTAGAGAGAAAAGAGAGCTTCTGTGAGAGAAAAAGCTAGAGAGCTTGTGAGCTAGTGTGCTAATGGTTCACTCAAGAAGGAAGAAGAGACCTAGCAAGAAGATGATCTCCATATAAGGAACTATGAAGGTTGAAAAGTGTTCTAACCCTTCCTTATTGCATTTTTATAGTCTATATAAATTTTAATCGGTCAAAAAGTATTTTTAACCGATCAAAAGTTATTTGGATACTCTAAAAGTCTAAAACTATGATATATAGGTATATTCATAGTTTGATATAGTTAATACATGTATTTGTATGGGTGGTACGTAAAGAATTAGAAGAAAAGTCCATATAACGATTTACCAGTAAAACCCTAGATGGTTCGATCTTAAATTTCTTGTCAAAACGTTTCAAAAATGTGATTGAACCATGAAATGCTGTAAAACAAGAAGTTAGGAAGATAACAACACTAAGTTGGTATCATTTGGATGTGTAGAGTGTATTTTATTCAAGTTTGAACAATTAAAACCAAGGATTTGTCATTTTAGTTTTAACTTTTTTCCTTGTGAGTAGTTTTTAGTCCAGTTCCGTTCAGAAGTTGGATTTATGATCTAAAGAGAAATTGTAGATGGGGAAATTCTGATGAGAATGGAATCAAAAATTATCCCAAAATGTTTTAAAATGAAGAAGTTATGACTGTCGGAGCGTCGGAGGGTCGAACAGACAAAATGTTAAAAATGTTTCTGCAACACAAGGGTCGGGGCCCTCGTCACTGTTCACGGACAGTGCATTTTTCATTCTGGGTTGGGTCGGGACATTCAGTTCGGGTCATTTAAGTCCAAATTGGATAAAAATGTTTAAAAATTAATATAATTAATTTGGGACCCAAGTTTAATAATTATTTATTATTTATATAATAAATAATAAATAAAGTACATAAAAGTCATTATTATAATTAATTATTATTTAATTGATAGTAAATAATAATTAAAGCAAATAAACATAATAGCTAATTATTTATTATTAAATAATAAATAAAGGAGGATATAAAGTTAATAAATAATTTATTTATTATTTAATTAATATTAAATAATAAATAAGGATGATTATACAATTAATTATTATTTAAAGAATATTAAATAGTAATTAAAGAAAGATGAAGTTCATAAGGTAATTATTTATTATTTTAATAAGTAAGGATAGTTAGTTATTTAATTATTATTTAAAGGATAATAAATAATAATTAAAAGGAGATGGAATGAATAAAATGATCATTTATTATTTAATGAATATTAAATGGGGTTAATTAATTAAGGGTGCATTATTTAAATAATCATTCAAGGATTTGAGGATAATTAATTAATTGATTATTATTTAAATGATATTAAATAATAATTAAAGAGAAATAAGGTTATGTAAATAATTATTTATGCAAAGATAAATAAACAAGTAAGGTTAATTAGATTATTTATTTATTTAATTAATATTAAATTAATTAAAAGGAAGAAATTAAACAATTTATATTTAATTGTTTAAATCTTAAATATTGCAAAAGGAGTAAATTATTTACATTTAATAATATTAATAAGTGATTAAAATATTATTAAATAATTAATAATATTAACAAGTGATTAAAATATTATTAAATAGTTAATAATATTAATAAGTGATTAAATATTATTAAATGAGTAATAATACTAATAAGTGATTAAAATCTTATTAAATGGATAATAATATTTATAAGTGATTAAAATATTATTAAATGATTAATAATATTAATAAGTGATTAAATATTATTAAATGGGTAATAATATTAATAAGTGATTAAAATATTATTAAATGGATAATAATATTTATAAGTGATTAAAATATTATTAAATGGTTAATAATATTTGATTGTAGTTGTATATTATCAAATGTAGATAATATTTTGAGGTATTTGATACATTATTAAATGTCCAAATCATTAAGTTACGTAAAAGAAGTAAGTTTAATTGAATTAAACCAATGTAGATAGTCTTTTGTCACTAATTTAGACAACTGATTAAAAGTGGGTCGTACGAATAACGTGTAGTGAAGGCGTAAGTTGGTTAAGCGTACTCGATATGTTCGAACTGTATTTGGGCTAGGATTTTTATCTGGAATTTAAGGATTCGTTTGTCGGACATCGTAAGAGTTAATAATTGAAGTTAAAGTCTTATATAAAGACTAATTAATAGTCATTGTATCTAATGATTATGTCAATTTTATATATAAATTGTAGGTTGAACGAAAGACGCAAAATAAGCGTAAATAGTAGAAGCGAACCAGACAAGTTTTTCAAAACTTGCTCCTATGTGCATTTCTATGCAACCATATTGTCGACGCCGGGATTCTCGTCGTCTTAATATTTTTAATAATAAAAATGCCCTTTCCAATTTTAGCCTTTTTGAATTAAATGTGATTTTGAAAAGGGTCGGCTTAGTGTCGACGGCGTTTTGAAATGTCGAATTTTTATGAGCCAATTGACCAGAGTCGCCAGTTGGTATTTTTGAAATGGATGTACCAACTCATCCGAATTTTGTCTTTTTGTAATCGTGATGGCTCATATGTGACTCCGATTCAATTGGTCCGCGAACCGAGATTCATAGAGTTCGGGGGCTTGCTTAAGCGAGGGGAAGGTGTTAGGCACCCCCCCGACTTCCGTGAAATACGGTTACCGCAATCTCGATGTTTTCCTATCCTTTTAAATCTTAAAATGTGCATGTTGCTTGTGTGTGCGTGCGTGCCTAGGTGATGCTTGTGGTGACTTTTTGCATAAAAGTTGCTTTGATTTTATATGGCAAATGTGTTTTGTCGGAAAAGCGTTTAGACGTCTTTTGACCCACATTACGAGGCTTCGCTTTTTATGAGAAAGATTGATTTTAATTTCGAAAACGTTGAGGGTTTTTTATTAGATGTCATTTTAGAGAACAATAGTTTTAAACTTTTGTCAAATAGGAATCGAGACTATACATTGCCTTCTAACAGTTAATATAAATAAAATGAGGGCAACTTCTAGAACTCTTTAACCCTATGCACAAAGTTTAATGAAAACGTTTTTTTTTTTTTTTTTACGAAAACATCTTTTATGATATTTTAAAAACCAAATGTAGCCTTTTCGTCGAACAAGGATCAAAGTTTCGCCAAAACTCTTAATTTTATAACCTCGTGTGTCTAATATCCTAATTTGATCATTTTTTACAAAATCTTCGTTATTTGTCTTATTTTTGAAAACCATTGTCGTGTCGTAAATTAAAACAAACATCCCGAAACGTGTCGGGGCTATCCACGGGCATGTGAGCCATCCGGACAACCCCAAACACCCACAATCACATACTTTATTATTACGGGGCCTTAACCCGATCCCGATTCGGTATCGTTTTAAGGCCCAATATTACATTTACACAACCACGAATCCCATATGATGATTACATATACCAAAATTGTCCATCATCGGGATTTGACCACGAGGATCTCCTCCCTAGGCTCACATTCACCCAAATCGTTGCACAACCCACACTAAACCAAATCTAACGAGATTTAACATTACTATCACATTACATAACCCGAATATCTACAAATCAACACTACGCATTACTTATAACCATAACGAACGAAAAATCAACATACAGATATCATCGAGGCGTTAGGAGGAATTATGTTCCGATGGAACCCTCGCTAACGACATCTAATCCATGGATCATCGCCATTACAACAACAACTATATCAAATAACCAATCACAATGCGACATTAACAATACAAGCCATATAAACTCAAACAAAAAATCCTTTTCACCTTGCAAAATGCCGACTCAAGCTTCTATATCACAAAATAGATTACACCACAAGATTGCTAACCAATGAACACAACAAATGGGATATGTTGCTTGAATCTAACAAACAAAAATCGACATCTCTCTCTCTCTCTCCCGTGATCTCTCTCTCTCTCCTCTTTTCTTTTTCTTTTTTTCCTTCTTTTTCTCTCGGGTGGAAGAAATGGCGATCTATACTGGTTCAGCAGGCAGCCGCAGATGCATCTGCGACCAGCCGCAGATGCATCTGCAGCTGCCTGCTGTGGCCGTCTCCTCGGCTGCCATGTGTCGCCCTCGAGCCGCGCGAAAGTCTTTTTGTCGGTGGCCGCGATTGCATCCGCGGCTGTCCGGCTCATTTTTCTCGAATTTCGTGCCACGCGGTACTAATTCGCCAATTTTTGCTATATTATTTTGGAATGCTGTTCCTTGATACATGAATCAATTCTGGGAATGATTTCCCGGCATCGAGACCCCACCCTAATGCTGTAATTGCCGTGGTCCTTGACCTTCTTTGGCGATCGCATCGGGCTTTGTCTGGATTGCCCGTAGGTCTCGCCTCAGATGACTCAATTCTCGTTTTGCGTTTGACAGCCTTGATCGTAAGCCGTGGTGGGAACTGCGTTTTGGCGCCCACCTCTCCTTTTCGTATGTTGGGTCAATTGACGATTTTTACCTCCTGTCAGGGTTAGTATACAAGTGCAAAATTTGGGTGTCTACAGCTGCCCCTCTTTATCATGTCTATGGAATGAAATATGAAATGGACATGATAAAGAAGTAGGCACCTGATGCACAGGAGAGACAGTATGTGTTTTATCGATGCAATGCATATGTTGAGACAATGCAAATGCCGCACTTAACATGATCGTGTAGGGGTCGATTCGAATTTCACGAATGGATGTTGCTTGGGTTTCGTATCCGACGGTCGTTATTCGATTGGTCTGGTATCGTCTCTGACGTGTCACTTTCAATTGGTCAGGTATCGTATCTGACGGGTCGTTTTTCAATTGGTCAAGTGTCGTATCTGACGGGTCGTTTTTTTCAATTGGTCAGGTCTCGTATCTGACGGGTCATTTTTCAATTGGTCAGGTATCGTATCTGACGGGTCGTTTTTTCAATTGGTCAGGTCTCGTATCTGACGGGTCGTTTTTTTCAATTGGTCAGGTATCGTATCTGACGGGTCGTTTTTCAATTGGTCAGGTATCGTATCTGACGGGTCGTTTTTCAATTGGTCAGGTCTCGTATCTGACGGGTCGTTTTTTTCAATTGGTCAGGTATCGTATCTGACGGGTCGTTTTTCAATTGGTTAGGTATCGTATCTGACGGGTCGTTTTTCAATTGGTCAGGTCTCGTATCTGACGGGTCGTTTTTCAATTGGTCAGGTGTCGTATCTGACGGGTCGTTTTTTCAATTGGTCAGGTCTCGTATCTGACGGGTCGTTTTTCAATTGGTCAGGTCTCGTATCTGACGGGTCGTTTTTCAATTGGTCAGGTGTCGTATCTGACGGGTCGTTTCTTAATTGGGTCAGGTATTTCTAAAATCTTATATCTTAACATGGGACTCGTTGCAGGTTGACTCGGGTAGCAAAAGTGAGGCAAAAATGGTCACCGGGACCAGCCGCAGATCAATCTGCGGCCAGCCGTAGATGCATCTGCGGCTGGGATCGGTCCCTACTTCCGATCGCGACCCCCACTTTCTTTTCACTTTTTCGCTGTCCCTTTCTCTCGTTTTCGGTTTTCCTCGTCCCCTACCCGGCTTTTTCGTCTTTTGGACATCTTTTGGCCAAATCTGCTCCGATTAAAACACTCTACGCACTTTGGGTAACGTTTTAACTCCTTTTTCTTTCATTTCTGCTTTCATTTGACTATGTATTTACTTGTTTAAATATTTTAATCTTAGTAATGCATGCCTATATGAGATAATAGGGTTAGCCGTAGCATACATAAACAAACGGGTCTTGCAGTCATGCTTTATTTACCTTGAAAAATCATGATTTTAGTCATTTCATGCGCATGGTGCATTATTTTCACTTGCTTTTGGGATTTGTTGTTTGCCTGATTTGATTAAACATGCCGGATCGTGCATGGGATGTCCATTTTACAAACGAAACTCTGCCGAAATTTCGGGAAATCTAGCGCACCCCTAGGGATTTATTCATGCATTTTCATTTCATAAACATGTCATGCTGCCCTATGATTTTTTAGCAATATGCAATAAGATTTTTGAAAGATAACGAGCTAAGGATGTACCTCCTTTTCGTGATGTCGTTTCAACCATGGATCCTGATGCTCCCAGTGGCTCCGCAGTGCCCCGGGTGGCGGGTGTCCGACGTCGCAGAGCGGCCACCCCAGCTCCAGCTCCCGTTCTGACCCGTCATTCCCGTAGATTGGCGGAGTCTATCCTTCGCCCCGTTCAGCCGGATGTTGACGAGGATGCCCCAGCTGAGGCAGAGGCGGGCCCTTCGGGCACAGCGGCTCCTCCCCCCACGCGTCGGACCTTACCAGGGGCCCGTGCCAGGATACCTGATCTGCTCGGTCCGGTTCTCAGTAGTCATCCCTCAGCCTACCTGGCGGCTAACGAGGTATATCCGTCGTTTAAGTTCATTCAAATCCGTATGGTTACCATGCCTGACTTTTGATGGTTGTCACAGGTTCCTGAGTTTACCCAGCCTCGGGGCAACTGGTTTAGCATCTACACTCTCTATCATGCATTGCATTTTGACTATAGGGGGATGGTTGATTCCTGGGGTTTCAGACATTTCTTCACCATTGCCCCTCGCCGGTGTTCGTGGGGTTATATGAGGGCTTTAGCTGAGCGCTGGTTCCACCATACACAATCGCTTCATCTTCTTGACTATGAGCTAGTGTTGACCCCTCTCGACTGGCGTTATATCACCGGGGTGGAGTTTTCTGGACCTCGGGTCCCTCTGGAGACTGACATTACCACCACCGCTATTCGATCCCTGCTGGAATACTCTCCCCATGATAAGGTCTTTAAGGCCCGCAGCATTCGATCGGGAGCCCTGGTTGTAGATGCCATTGGAGGGGTCCTCTCCGAGCCATTCCCGGAGGACCGGTCTGCTCGTGATTTTCTGCTCCGCCGTCTGTTTCTAACCATTATGAGGGGCTGTTTTCTGGGGAACAACTCCTCGACTATCCATTTCAGCATCGTCGGAGCCACCAGGGATGTTGACCGGATCGGGGATTACGATTGGGGCTCTTTCACCTTCGCATACTTCCTACAGGGTCTTCGTCTCCGCTCAGAGGGACAGACCGATGCCTGGCTCGGCTTCTACCCCTTCCTGCTAGTAGGTCCCTTTTATCATATAGTTCTCGTTTCGTTCCATTTCTTTGTTCCTTCCTGCTACTTATGGCTTTTCTGTTTTGTTTGACAGTTCTGGGCTTACGAGAGACTACCCTGCTTGCGGCCCGTTACTACCCTCGGCCTGGAGACTTATCCCAGGGGTCGTAGATGGCATCATAGTACTCTCGAGGAGACCCCAGTGTCCGATAGCTTCGCTCATTGTCGGCTGCAGTTAGAGCTGATCTCGTCCGCGGATGTGACCTGGGTTCCTTACACGGCGGATCATTTGGCGGCTGGCCTGGCCGGGGGTTATGCCGCGGATCTAGAGCATGCCTTGTCCACTCGCCGTATTCCTTTTCTGACCTACGGTGGATGGGAGCTGTATCTAGGGGAGCGCGCCATCAGATGTGTGATGGGTGAGGCTCGTATCCCTCTTGCCCTTCCCTCAGAGAGAGCTTGGTTTGCGGATGCCCACCTTCCAGAGGCCCTGATGGCCGGGGAGAACGGATATATGCTTTCCGTCGGTCCTCATACGAGCGAGAGCTTCAGTGCCTGGTGGAGACCCTGCACTATCGGTCCTCAGACCCGAGCTACCTTCTTCCTCGGAGACCTGGTTCACGGGTCGGTGATGATGGCAGATTGGATGGATGGAGTGTGTCCGTGTCCCCACCCATTCGGACCAGATTGCTTCCCTCACTCGGAGGGTGGATCAGTTATCTCTCTTCGTTCGGAGCTTGGGCCGAGATCCAGAGGAGGCTTATACTGCAGACCCGCAGGGATCTGATTTTGGCTCGGGCCTCGGCACATCGGATGCCCCAGTTCTGCCTTATTCCTACCCAGACCTTAATTTTGAGGATGAGGTTGCCCTTCCCCAGGACATGCCTGCAGATCAGTTTGACGATGACACCTTCATTGATGGCATAGATTTCACTGATTAGACTTTGATAGGCTAGGATCTCTGTATTTAAACCTGCTCGTTTTACTATCATTTCTCATTTCATGTATTATGTACAGACTTATTTCATTTTATGCACAATCATTTACTTTTGATGCTCCGTTCATTCCATCATAGCCTGTATGATGCATGATTTATTATATATATGGATAAATAAAATTTGACCCCTGTATAGTCTTTTGATACTGCTTTTTACAGATGTCCTCTATAGATGTGGTTCGCGTGGGCCCTCACGCTCCCTCAGGGATCATTGGCCTGTTCCTTTTGTGGCTGGATAGTTTGCTACCCTCCGACCGAATCATTGCAGATGGTCTTCTGGGACACTCCTTTTCTCTTTTATCATTCCAGGTACCGCCGGGCTTTGTTGATGACATTCTTAGTTGCTGGGTCCTTGACAGACATGTTTTCAGGTTTGGAATGGAGTATCTGACCCCCACACTTGAGGAGTATGCTCGCTTCACTGGCTTATCCGTGGATGGTCCCTGTGCACGGGTTACCTCTGGCCATATGCGCCGCCAGTTCCTGACTTTCACAGGCTTGCGGAGGACAGCCCTGCTATCTGTGACCTCCTCGAGCCACCTTGTTCCTCTATCCTTCCTGATTGACAGATTTGGCTCGGTGGATAGTTTCTCTCGATTCCCCAGTGATTTTTTAGTATCTGAGGAGCGCTGGGGCGCTTTGAGAGTGGATGTTTTGATGGCTTGTGTCATATCAGTCCTGTACATGCCCGCAGGGGACGCCCTCCTGGATATGCGGGTTATCGTAGTGGTTCAGGCCCTTCAGGAGCATCATACTATCCTTCCCATGATACTTGCCGAGACTTACCTATCGGCCTCGTACTGCCATTCCTTCTCTGGTCGCATATTCAGGGGAAGCTCTATCTTGTTATATGTATGGTTCATGAGCCACCTCAGACCCATCGGGCAGTTTCGTCGACACGGGTTCTGTTTCAGCCACAGCCTGGCCATGCAGTTCTCTTTCTGTCCCCGGCGATGCACAGATACAGCCTCATGGAGGGAGTTCTTATCGGCCATTGAGGAGCCTTTCCATCTTCTGATCTATTCGGGTTATTGCTCCTTCCAGAGTTTCTTGACTCATGTGCCACCTTTCGATTTCGTCCCTCTCCTTGGCTTGAGGGGGGTGACGACTTATCATCCCTTAGCTGTCATGGGGCAGTTTGACCAGATGCAGGATCTCCATCTTTTTACGGGAGCTGCTGACTACCGATTTCTCATATCGCCTCAGACGGAGAGGGAGTTGCTGAGGGTATACGATCTTTGGTCACATAGGGTCGCGGCCGAGTTTGGGGATAGTCACCCCGGTCAGACACCCGGTTATCTGTTATGGTTGCAAGGAGATTCTGAGATGGCCGACTTTGATCCGACTGGGGTATTGGGTGGTTCTCGAGGACTTTTCCCGGGTGAGACCAGTTCAGATGCGGTCATTCCTACGGAGCTTTCAGGATTAGCGCCCATGTCTGGGGTTGAGGAGGTTTCTGCTTCGGTACATGTCCCTTCCCTTGATTTGGCGGATCGGACCCAGAGATTAATGATTGAGGGTACCCGGCTCTGGTCTGCCTTGAGTGCCACCGAGATTGAGAGGGATACTGCGCACGCGGAGCGGGATGCTGCCGTACTAGCTTGTGATGCCGCCCTCTCTGCCAGAGATAGTGTTATCGAGCAGGTCAGATTTGTCATGGAGGGCCATTTTGCGACTGTTACCAGCGCTGCTGCTCTTCTGACTCGGATCGACATGATGGGACAGCAGATTGTGGGTGAGCCGGAGGTTCATGATGCCTCGACTATTCTGTCTATCCTGCTCCAGCTGGTCTCCGACCTGTAGATGATTTTATTTCCTGCACGGACTATGTCAGATTCATCACTTTTATTTAGAAGACAGACTTGTAATCAAAATGTTTTGTATATATAGAGAAATATTTATGGTTTTAGTCATTTCCCTTTTTGATGCATCGTCGCCCTTCATTGGATCCTCATTTTATCCAGCCGATTATGATTTCGATATATCGCCTTATTTCTCTCCTCGAGTCTTGATTGGAACTCCACAGATATTGCCGCGTGCCCCCTTTGATTTCATCGAAGCGAGTCTCGGACTTTGGGCTAATTATGTGGCTAGGTTTAGGGAAGACTCGGAATGTTTTTGTCAAAGTAGGGTTTCGGGGTTTTTCTGGAAATGGGTTTGGTACAGGGACAAGGTTTATTATTTTGTATAGAACGGACCGCGCCATGATGGCTGCCTACGTACTCCCACAAGGTCAGGAGATCAGGTCCTACGTAGTTCGAGTTGCAAGGGAGATAATTTTTATTTTTATTATTTTTTTTTTTTTTTTAAGCATAGAACCGTTTCACAGAGTCAGAATTCAGGGGCTGCGGAAATACCTCACCATCCATTTCTTGTAGGATGAGGGCCCCTCCAGATAGGACTTTCTTGATCACAAAGGGTCCTTCCCAATTTGGAGCGAATTTCCCCTTGGCTTCGTCTTGACAGGGCATGACCCTCTTTAGCACTAAATCATTTTCCTTAAACTTTCGGGACTGTATCTTTTTGTCGTACGATCGAGAAATGCGCTGCTGGTACAACTAACCGTGTAATATAGCCGCCACTCTTCTCTCATCTATCAAGGCTAACTGGTCGTATCGACTTTGTATCCAATCCTCCTCGTCAATCCGAGCATCGAGCAAAATTCGGAGGGATGCCATCTCCATCTCTACTGGCAAAACGACCTCCCTCCCATATACCAAGGCGTAAGGGGTTGCCCCTGTAGACGTACGAACTGATGTCCGATATGCAAACAGTGTGAGGGGTAGCAAGTCCGGCCATCCCCGATGATTGGCAGACATTCTCGCCATAATTCTCTTTATATTCTTATTCGCCGCCTCCACGGCCCCATTCATTTTGGGCCTGTAAATGACAGAATTGAGATGCTTGATTTTGAATTGGGCGCATAATTCTTTCATAAGGGCATTGTTTAGATTCTTGGCATTGTCGGACACCAATATTTCAGGCTGTTCGTACCGGCAAATGACATTGTTCCTGATGAAACTGACTATAATTTCCTGCGTTACTTTGGGGAAAGAAGCTGCCTCCACCCATTTAGTGAAATAGTCAATCATTACAAAAATGAACCAGTGGCCGTTGCTCGCTTTGGGCTCCACGGGCCCGATAACATCCATACCCCACATGGAGAACGGCCAAGGGGAAGTCATACAATGCAGTTCATTAGGAGGCGCATGCATCACATTACCGTGTGCTTGGCATTGGAAACATCGCTTGACATGATCGTCACAATCAGCCTTAAGTGATAGCCAGTAGTGCCCCGTTCTCAGAATTTTCTTGGCCAACATTGGTCCACTCATATGCGGCCCACATACTCCACTGTGCACTTCGCCCATGATTTTCTGTGCTTGAGTCTCGTCTACACATCGCAATAATCCCAAGCCTACATCCCTCTTATACAGGGAGTCTCCGCTTAAATAGAATTTCATCGCCATCTTCTGGATTCTCTGCCTTTCCGTTCGGTTCGCCTGGTCGGGGAGCGATCTATCCCTCAAATATTTCAGGATGTCATGATACCAGGGCTGATTTGGCAGAACCACCTCTCCTGATAACTCCAATATATATTCCTCGTAAGCGGGAGCATTTTGCACTGTTATTTCAATCTGTGGAGTGGCTTTGTTTTTGAGTACGTGGACTAATGAAGCCAGGGTGGCCAATGCATCGGCAAAGTCATTCCGCCCCCTGGGAATATGTCGGAAAGTTATGTCTTCAAATTCTTGCATTAATCGGATCACACACCGGTGGTAGGGGAGTAACCGAAGCTCCTTAGTGCCATATACCCCTGTTGCCTGTCTAATTACCAACTCTGAATCCCCGAATACGGCTAATCTTTTCACTCCCATATTGCGGGCGAATCTCAGTCCCAATATACATCCTTCGTATTCAGACGTATTGTTTGAGTTACTGAACTTCAATTTGGTGAGAACAGGGTATTGCTCGCCCGTAATGGAGACCAGGACCGCTCCAGCCCTAGCCCCTTCAGCATTCATGGCACCGTCGAAATACATTTTCCAAAACTGCCCTTCGTCATCACACTTCGCCTGCTGGACCCACAGTATGTCTTCACCCGGTAGGAAAGTCTCTAAAGGCTCCATCCCCCCTGTCGGCATCTCTGATAATTGATCTGCAATTCCCTGCCCCTTCATGGCTTTCTGGGTAACATACAGGATGTCAAATTGCTGGAGGATTAACTGCAACCTCGACAATCGACAATTCAGCATTGGTCTCTCAAATATATACTTCAAGGGGTCGATCCGCGAGATCAAATAGGTAGTGTGTCCATGGAGGTAATGCTGTAACCTCATAGCAGCCCAGGCCAAGGCGCAACATGTTCTCTCGATCGGCGTGTAATTCTGTTCACAGCTGCTGAATCTCTTGCTGAGGTAATAAATGGCATGCTCCTTACCGGATTCACTCTTTTGCCCCAGCATACAACCCATCGCCATATCATTCACGGATATATACAGGAAAAGGGGAATCCCGTCCTTTGGCGGTACCAGCACTGGCGCTTCTGTTAATTGCTTCTTAATAGTCTGAAAGGCCTTTTGGCATTGACTGTTCCACTTCCGGGAGGCATCTTTCCTTAACAGTTTGAAGATTGGTTCGCAGGTGGTGGTCAGATGGGATATGAACCGACTGATGAAGTTTATCCTCCCCAAAAATCCCCTTATCTCTTTCTCTGTACGGGGAGCTGGCATATCCACAATAGCCCTGATCTTAGCCGGATCTAGTTCGATGCCTCGATTGCTTACCAAGAATCCAAGAAGCCTACCTGACTGAACCCCGAAGGCACATTTGGCTGGATTGAGCTTCAAATTATACTTCCTGAGCCGCTCAAATAGCTTCTTAAGGTGAGTCACATGGTCAGATTCCGCCTTCGATTTCACAATGATGTCATCTACGTAAACCTCTATTTCCTTGTGCATCATGTCGTGGAACAGGGCCATCATGGCTCTCTGATAAGTGGCTCCTGCATTTGTGAGGCCGAAAGCAAGTCGTCTATAACAAAATGTGCCCCATGGGGTGATGAAGGCAGTCTTTTCTCGATCCTCTTCTGCCACCATTATCTGGTGATACCCCGCGAAACAATCGACAAATGAATACATTTCATACTGAGCTGTGTTATCCACCAAGATGTGTATGAAAGGCACTGGAAAGTTATCCTTAAGACTGGCCTTGTTCAGATCCCTATAATCCACGCACACTCTCACCTTTCCTCCAGGCTTTGCCACGGGGACTATATTGGAAAGCCATTCTGGGTAAGTAGACACCATGATGATCCCAGCCTTGAATTGCTTGACTATCTCTTCCTTCACTTTTAAGCTCCACTCCGGTTTCAATTTTCTCAGCTTCTGCTTAACTGGCCTGAAACCCTCCTTGATGGGAAATCGATGTACCACAATATCCGTGGAAAACCCGACCATGTCTTCGTGTGAGCAAGAAAACACATCCTCATATTGGCTCAATAGTTTAGTTATCTCTGTTTTCTGGTCTGGAGTCAAGTCTGCCCCAATTTTCAGCTCTTTGGGATTCTCAGGGTTTCCTATGTTGATGGTGATGGTTTGGTCTAAGTTGGGTTTGGGTTTATCCTCGACCCACTCTTTGATCTCGTCGGGAGCGTCGTCATTATCTGCTTCATCCTACTCAATTCCCATTAAATCGAAATCCAGTTCTATATCAAAATCATAATCGTCTTTCAAATTTGGAAAATCGTTTGTTAGGCTAGAATGACTCAAATCGGTACACCTGACATGAAACAAAAATATTTGTCATATATATAAACATTAGGTACATGACTTCCTTTTCAATAATCATGACAAAAGTATGAAATAGACGTGCAGATACATAAAAACAAAAACACCGTCTTAAAAACCCCTTGATCCCCCTACTGGACAAGGTTCCCGGACACTCCTGCATTTACCCTTTTCTGGATACTACTGGCTGCACGGTCCAATTCTTGGGGATCACTTCGGTTTTATAGCTGGTGATGGAGGGGATCTCTGTATCTGGCACCTCCTCTATGATTGCAGCAACTTGGTTTCGGCTTTCATTTTCACTTTCCTCGGGCACTTCTAACCCGGCCCAATTGATAAATGGCATGATCTGCTTGCCTTCAGTTATCTTCTCTTTTCCCTTTTCATTGGGGCCTGACCGCCCTGGGAGATGACACTTCTCCTCAAACTGTTCCCTAATTTCTTGCAAGAAATCCATCTGATGGACCAATCCTTTGGCTGGGGGAGCCTCCACCTTACCCTCTGCTTCAGACGCAGGCTTGATTATCCTCGGGGATTGTTCATTATTAGCTCTCGGTATCGGGACTCCGGTTATCCGAACGGGAATTTTCTTGTGTGAGTTCCTTGGCCTTATACCTCCGTGATATCCTAACCCCGCCTTGCCTAACTGCACTGGTACCTGGATGGGCTCGGTGATTCCTTGGCTGTGCTTGCCTAGTCCTTGCCCCGGCTGAAAGTTCATTGCCATCATTTCCCGGGCAACGAAGGTGAGCTCGGGGGACATCTTAAGTTTTAACTCCGGAGCTCCCAACTGCTTGTACTGAGGGGTGCTGATTTCAAACGCCTGATAGCTTATCGGTTCGGCCAACTCGTCCACATGGATCACCGGCATACCTTTTACAGAGGGAACGGGACAGTCAGATTCTGCGGCGATTGTTACCAAATGTCCCTCAACAATAAACTTTATTTGTTGATGCAGGGTGGAGGGAACTGCCCCAGCCATATGAATCCAGGGCCTCCCTAAAAGCATGTTGTAACTGGCCGTGATATCTAGCACCTGGAAGGAGATGTCAAAAGTATAAGGCCCGATCTCTACCGGCAGCTCAATCTCCCCTACCGTGTCCTTTCGAGCTCCATCAAACGCCCTTACCACCACTTGGCTGGCCCGCAGGCGCTTAGGGTTGATTTTCATCTTCTCCAGAGTACTGTATGGGCAAATATTCAGGGTTGACCCCCCATCAATCAAGACTCCGTTCATCACGTACCCGGAGGAGATAACCGCAATGTGTAACGGCCTCCGGTGCCCCCTCCCTTCTTCGGGGACGTCGTCGGTACCAAGTGGCCAAATCTTTTCGTACTAATTGATTTGGGGACATGAGCCTCTTCCAGGACTTTGCTCAATATCTGATGATGATCATTTGATGCCAATGCAAGATCCAAGATTGATGTCAGGGGCGGTTGTACCTCCAGAGTTTTAACCAAACTCGCTTTGCCGTAATTCATTTTCTCCCAAAATTCCAATGTTTTTTCCTCCGATATTTTCCCGTTCTCCTTTCTCGCGTTCTCAAGGACCCGCGTAGGTAGATACAATGGATTCCCCTTAGAGCTAACTGATGCACAACTGGCCTCCTCCTCGGTCTTCCCCCCATAATTCTACGGGACAGCCTTCAGATTGGTAATCGGCAATTGTGACCTGGCGGCTATGACAAGGGGTCTTGGGGTTGATAACCGGATAAGCTCTGTTTTGGTATCTCGAATCACACCAACCAACTTGATAGGCTTCTTTTGCACATCCTCCTGGGCATGGGTCATAGCAATCTCTTCTTCTATCCTCCTTATGTATTTCAAATTTAAGGGGCCTTGCGCCCCACTGGTTTCTATTACGTTCACGCCTCCTCCATTATGCTCGGGAAGAGGGTTGGCCTTTACATTTGGGGGTTCCGGTTGCTCTACCACTATCTCTCCGCTGTCGATCATGTTCTGGATTTTATGTTTTAGTGACCAGCATTATTGGGTGTCGTGCCCTGGGGAAGCCGAGTGGTAAGCGCATCTCTTGCTAGGGTCATATCTCCTGCTCTTCGGGTCTGACGGAGGCGCTAGCTCTGTAATCTTTTTCTGGCCTACCAACATGGCCAGTATATGTTCCAATGAATCCCCCAATGGGGTGAACTCCCTCTCTGGCGGCTTTTTGAATTTTCGGCGCCCGTCATATCTCTGATTGTTGAAATTTGATGGTCGTGGGGCCTCATTTCTTTGCATGCGGACCGGGGGCTGGTCATTGTTTTCCCAGCTAGTCCTTGCAGTACCAGGGACACATCCTCTTCCTTTTTCTTCTGGGGTCTCCGGGAAGAACTGCCATAGTTTCCACTTTGGATTTGCTCCGCAATAGCCTCGAGAGCAGTGAAGTCTCGAATTTTCCCCGATTTTAAACCCATCTCAGCCATCTCCCCATGCTTGATCATTTTCGCAAAAGGCTTCCCTATCCCCGCTATCACCCTTTCATAGTAAGGAGCTTCCTGGATGTCAATGAAAGTCATAACCATTTCTGCCTCACTCATGGGTGGGTTCACTTGGGCTGCCATCCTCCTCCACCGCTGAGCATAGTCCCTGAAGGATTCATTGGTCTGTTTCCTGATTTTCGTCATCTGGTATCGGTCTGGGGCCATTTGGGACTGAAAGCTGTATTGGGTTAGGAAAGTGTGGGCCAGTTCCTCCCAGTTGTGGATCTTGGCATTATCCAATCTCGCATACCATGTCCTAGCCTCCCCTGTCAGGCTTTTCTGGAACAGTTGCATTCTCAATGATTCGTCCTCCGCATATCCCCCTAGCTCTCCGATGTATACTTTCAGATGCGTATAAGGATCCCCTGACCCGTTATATTTTTCAAATTCGGGGAGTTTGAACTTTTCGGGATATCTGGTTCCCGGAAATATGCACAAATCGGAGTAGTTTACACTGCCATATGACCCAATCCCCTTCATAGTTTTGATGGCTTCTTCCATCTATTTTATCTTCTTACTAACACCGCTGGCAACCTCGTCCTCTGGGATGATAATGACTTGTTTTGCCGGTTCAACCTTGGGAGCTTCTGGGGTCAGTACGTTCCCTTGAGATGAGGGTCCCGGCTGGTCCTCGGGTTGTGGCCCTGACTTTAGTTTGAAATGCTCTTTGAGCAACATAGTCAGCTTCGTCATTTGATTTTTCACAGCGTTGAACTCTTCCCGAGATACAGGAGCCAGGTCAGGATTAGGGTTCTCAGCCATCTCGACTGTTGATTCTCTGGCTTTCTTAGATCGGAGACGGGTTTGGGGAGCAATCCTGCAAATAAAACACGCCAAGGTTTAGTTCCGGGAAACGACATTGGCAGATGCATGCTAAAGCAAATATTTTTTGTATTTTTTGGTTTTGTAATCTTTTCCTGCAAAACAGGGTCAGTGTCCTTTTATTTTAACCAAGGTGATGACACTGTGCAATTTATGATGCTCTCCAAGATGTTCCTGTAAAACAGGGGTTAGTACTTTTATTTGGACAAAAATGGTTGGTACAAAATGATTGACTACAGTATGATATTACGTGCATAAAGTGTAAAAGGGTATGAAGAGACTTTCCACGCGACGGGTTTATCTGAGGCTGACCTACCCTAAGTTACTCTCGCGGGCTTTTCGGCATGAAGGTTCCCAGATCTTCGCAACATACTCGAAGGGAATAAATCCGATCTTTCAATTGGATTGGATCTGAGTGGATGCTTTTCCTGAGCCTCGCCGGGGAGCACCCCTTTGAGTCCAGTAATCCACATCCGACGGGTTTGCCTCAGGAGGAGGAACTGCTCAACATACAATCATCATTCATTCATCGTTCCTCACCGTATGCATATGATGCTAATAAAGTAAAGTTTTTGAAAATAAATCGCAATCATACCATTCACATAC
Source organism: Hedera helix (assembly GCA_947179155.2). Lineage (NCBI taxonomy): Eukaryota > Viridiplantae > Streptophyta > Magnoliopsida > Apiales > Araliaceae > Hedera > Hedera helix. Next base: position 8,771,568 of record OX359273.1, read on the forward strand.
ACGCAAAAAACAAATCAACGCAAGCAACGCAACCACATATTTTTAGATTTTTTTAAAGGATAGGAAAACATCGAGATTTTAACGCGGCTTAAGCCCTCTACTGTCCCCAGCAGAGTCGCCATCTGTCGACGCCGGGATTCTCGTCGTCTTAATATTTTTAATAATAAAAATGCCCTTTCCAATTTTAGCCTTTTTGAATTAAATGTGATTTTGAAAAGGGTCGGCTTAGTGTCGACGGGGTTTTGAAATGTCGAATTTTTATGAGCCAATTGACCAGAGTCGCCAGTTGGTATTTTTGAAATGGATGTACCAACTCATCCGAATTTTGTCTTTTTGTAATCGTGATGGCTCATATGTGACTCCGATTTAATTGGTCTGCGAACCGAGATTCATAGAGTTCGGGGGCTTGCTTAAGCGAGGGGAAGGTGTTAGGCACCCCCCGACTTCCGTGAAATACGGTTACCGCAATCTCGATGTTTTCCTATCCTTTTAAATCTTAAAATGTGCATGTTGCTTGTGTGTGCGTGCATGCCTAGGTGATGCTTGTGGTGACTTTTTGCATAAAATTTGCTTTGATTTTATATGGCAAATGTGTTTTGTCGGGAAAGCGTTTAGACGTCTTTTGACCCACATTACGAGGCTTCGCTTTGTATGAGAAAGATTGATTTTAATTTCGAAAACGTTGAGGGTTTTTTATTAGATGTCATTTTAGAAAACAATAGTTTTAAACTTTTGTCAAATAGGAATCGAGACTATACATTGCCTTCTAACAGTTAATATAAATAAAATGAGGGCAACTTCTAGAACTCTTTAACCCTATGCACAAAGTTTAATGAAAACATTTATTTATTTTTTTTTACGAAAACATCTTTTATGACATTTTAAAAACCAAATGTAGCCTTTTCGTCGAACAAGGATCAAAGTTTCGCCAAAACTCTTAATTTTATAACCTCGTGTGTCTAATATCCTAATTTGATCATTTTTTACAAAATCTTCGTTATTTGTCTTATTTTTGAAAACCATTGTGGTGTCGTAAATTAAAACAAACATCCCGAAACGTGTCGGGGCTATCCACGGGCATGTGAGCCATCCGGACAACCCCAAACACCCACAATCACATACTTTATTATTACGGGGCCTTAACCCGATCCCGATTCGGTATCGCTTTAAGGCCCAATATTACATTTACACAACCACGAATCCCATATGATGATTACATATACCAAAATTGTCCATCATCGGGATTTGACCACGAGGATCTCCTCCCTAGGCTCACATTCACCCAAATCGTTGCACAACCCACACTAAACCAAATCTAACGAGATTTAACATTACTATCACATTACATAACCCGAATATCTACAAATCAACACTACGCATTACTTATAACCATAACGAACGAAAAATCAACATACGGATATCATCGAGGCGTTAGGAGGAATTATGTTCCGATGGAACCCTCGCTAACGACACCTAATCCATGGATCATCGCCATTACAACAACAACTATATCAAATAACCAATCAAATGCTATATTAACAATACAAGCCATATAAACTCAAACAAAAAATCCTTTTCACCTTGCAAAATGCCGACTCAAGCTTCTATATCACAAAATAGATTACACCACAAGATTGCTAACCAATGAACACAACAAATGGGATATGTTGCTTGAATCTAACAAACAAAAATCGACATCTCTCTCTCTCTCCCGCGATCTCTCTCTCTCCTCTTTTCTTTTTCTTTTTTTCCTTCTTCTTCTCTCGGGTGGAAGAAATGGCGATCTATACTGGTTCAGCAGGCAGCCGCAGATGCATCTGCGGCTGGCCGTCTCCTCGGCTACCGTGTGCCGCCCTCGAGCCGCGCGAAAGTCTTTTTGTTGGCGGCCGCAATTGCATCCGCGGCTGTCCGGCTCATTTTTCTCGAATTTCGTGCCACGCGGTACTAATTCGCCAATTTTTGCTGTATTATTTTGGAATGTTGTTCCTTGATACATGAATCAATTCTGGGAATGATTTCCCGGCATCGAGACCCCACCCTAATGTTGTAATTGCCGTGGTCCTTGGCCTTCTTTGGCGATCGCATCGGGCTTTGTCTGGATTGCCCGTAGGTCTCGCCTCAGATGACTCAATTCTCGTTTTGCGTTTGAGAGCCTTGATCGTAAGCCGTGGTGGGAACTGCGTTTTGGCGCCCACCTCTCCTTTTCGTATGTTGGGTCAATTGACGATTTTGCCCTCCTGTCAGGGTTAGTATACAAGTGCAAAATTTGGGTGTCTACACATATGTTATTAAATTATTGATATGAAAATATATTGATGATATTTGTGTTATGTGAAACGCATGAAATATGATTATATGCAAAGTATATACAGAATAAGAAGCATGACTTGATATATGCTAGATGTGTATTATATGCAATGCATAAGAAGTATGAAGCATTCATAAAATGAAAAACATGAAAAGTATGATATACATATAAAATGCAGAGTATGTTTAATATGTGAGGCATGCAAGGTGTTATATGTAGCTGTTAAACTTGATGAGTCGTCGTGCTCACTCTTGCCTAAAACCAACATTTTCAGATAGTGCAAGTTATTCGAAGTTTTTTTAAAGATCAAGAAATAGGAATGCATATTACATTCACTGAAGGTCTAGCACGACCATTGTAACGACCCCGAAATTCGACCAACTTTATTCCCTTAAATTTTGTATTTATTATACCTTATCTTCATAACGTCCAAATTTCGGTATGTTAATAAATCCTTAATCATCTTATTTCATCCATTAATTGATTTTAAATTCATCAATTACCAGATTTTTCGGTATAATTTTTTTTCTTTTTCTCAATCATTGTATTAAAATATTTGAATATGTAAAATCCTTATATCTCGATCCTAGTCTCTAGATCGCAACCTTTACTTTTTCTTTTCTTTCTGTTACAAATATCGTAAAACTCAACATTTAAAATTTAATATTGTATATATCCATACAATTTTCTTTCGTTTCATAAATCATAATTAAATCATTTAATAATTTCCATCATAACATCTATCTAGTACAATCACAGTTCAAAATTTAACTTTATTTATCCTGTCTGGTTTCGACATATATGTACATACGAAACATCATTATAAACTTAACACATGTATCCACATTGAATGGAAAATATAACAAAACGTTTACAACCTTCTAGTCAATTCATCTTTAAATTAATCTGATATTCTTGAAATTCATTTCTTTCCTGCAAAAATATTTATTAAGCAAGTAATGAGCACAACGGCTCAGCAAGTTCAACAGTTTATGTTTCACATAGCACATAGTTTAACAAGCTCTATGTGTGTCATACATTACGTGTTGTGCTTCTACTTGAACAATATATCTCATATATATATTCATATCATTGCACAAAGTACACATTGTGGTCATATTAATCACGTATCACATAGCACATAATTTGTATGCATTTAAAACAAGAATTGCATATCATAACAGTCTAACATTTAACATAAAAGGACTGAAGAACTTGCCTGTATGTCCAATTAATTAATTGATAGCTCAACACTCTTTCTCGAACAATCTATGACCATAAAATAATCAAATAATAATTATTCATCTCTTTATGATATTAATTTATTTAATTAATATCATCTCCGGACTAATTTTTCAATTTTTACGGTTAATTATATTAACATTGTCCCTTAATATATTCATTTAACTTAATATTAAATACTTTCACTGCGGTCAACCTGGCTCATCGGATAACTTTTAGTATATTCAGTTGTCCGGATTTTCATTTATTCATTTTCTAACCTTTAAACTCATTAGATTAATATTTAGAATATTTAAAATATTAATCCCCAATATTTAATATTTTTACTAAAATATTAAATTTAATGCCTAAACATCATTTCTATATTTTTAGTATTTTTCTATAATTTTTAAATAATTTTTAAACATTTATTTCATTAAAAACTAATTTTTGGGGGGGCATTTTGGTCATTTCCGCGCCCTTAGGGACATAACCGGATTTTTTCGGAAAGTCCAAGGGCATTTTTGTAATTTGAGCGGCTTTGGGGATACATTCGATATAACCTGAAAAGGCCGAGGGCACAACCGTAATTTCACCGCGTGCGTCGGTCGCGCATGGCGCACGGCCTCCCCATCGTTGACGCCAAACGGCGTCGTTTCTCAACCAATTTCTGGGCTCCGCGCAATGCGCGGCTCACCCTCAGACGTGGCCCAAAAACGACGTCGTTTAAGCTCGCGCTGCTAAAGAAAAACTGCTTCCGCGCAATGCACGGCAGCCCATAAATTTTTTTTCTTCCGTTCTTCCCTAACAGTACGTGTTTATGCTTAATTGTTATATTTATAAATATTATTAATTATGGAAAGTAAGAGATTAATAATTAAATTAATCCAATTTTAAATGAAAAGCGAATGGGGAAGTTAATAAAGTTGTAATTATGGATTTTAAATTTAATTAAGAATTTTGGAAGAAATTTAGAAATTAATTGAGAAGGAAAGGTAATTATATAAATTATATAATAATAATTATATAATTTATATAAGGAAATTAAAATAAGGTATGAAGAAAATAATAGTTATATAAATTATATAAAAATAATTATGTAATTTATATAAGGTGATTAAATGGAATACGGTTGAGGAATTTAAGAAATTATTTAAGAAAGGAGAATGTAAATATATAAATTATATAATATTATAATATATAATTTATATATAAAGAAATTATTGTAAATATTAAAGAAATTGAATATTAAATAAGAAAAAGGAATATTTTAAGTTATTAAAAATTATAGTTTTGTATAATAGAATTATTATGACTTTTATGAAGAATAATATTTCGGAAACGTGAACATGTTAATGTAACATGATATCCAAGTAACGAAGTGAAAAATTATGAAAAATAATTTTTATAAGCTATATGAAATATTTGATGATTTTTGGAGGTATAAATTACCACAAATAATTACATGCATGGCGTTATACGTGTACAAAATTTGTCAAATAAAGTACCCAAAAAGGGTCTAAATATTATTGATAAATCATATTATGATTTTTAGTGAATTAAAATTAATATTTTATATTTGTTATATAAAATATTTATTACACGTTATAATTACGTAATGTATTAAAAAAATTAATTTGCATGATTTAGAATTTTCAAGAAGGCCAAGTTGGCAGATTATGGCGGTGGATTTAAAATAAGTTTTAAAACTCATTTGGTGCATGGATGGATTACATATATATATATATATATATATATATATATATATATATATATATAAGTGTGTGGGAAGGATAAAAAGAAAAGAAAAAGAAAAAGGAAAGAACCAAACAAAGCAAAAATGAAGCTCTCTTCTTCTCCTCCCACCGAACGTCGCCACTTCCACCATCGGCAACCACCATGGCTGTCAAGAAAGGAAAGTTTGGTGTCATCAAGAGGAACTCCAAGCTTAAAGGAAGGTATAAAATAAATTTATTTGATTTTTTTTATATATTTATGGTGGTAAATTAATTTTATGAAAAATTAGTAAATAATTAGAATAATTATTCTAAATAATTTTTGCATGTATAGTTATGAATTATGTAATTTTTGGAATGATTTTGTGATGAAAAATTAGAACAAAAATGATAAATTTTGCTTGGTTTGTACTGTTGCCGGAAGGAATCTGGAAGAAGAAATAAAAAGGCTGCCGCGCATTTTTTTTGCCAGGCGCGGTATGAAACGGCGCTGTTTTGGGCGCTAAAGTGAGGTAGGCCGCGCAATGCGCGGAAGAAGAAATCTTGCCACGCCAAACGACGTCGTTTGGCGAGGCGGAGCCGGGGAAAGTGCCGCGCGCCATGCGCGGCCGCGTTTTAGCGAGAAAATTACGAAATTGCCCCCGGGATTTTCCTGAAATGTCGAGCGTGTCCCTGACCCTCGGTAAAGTACGATTTTGCCCCTGAACTTTCCGAAAAATGACCAGCGTGTCCCTAGATATGCGGAAATTACAGATTTGCCCCTGGACTTTCTAGGAAATTCCGGTTATGTCCCTAAGGGCGCGAAAATTACCAAAATGCCCCCAGAATCAGTTTTTAATTAAATAAATGTTTAAAAATCATAGAAAATTATAGAAAAATATTAAAAATATAGAAATGATGTTTGAGCATTAAATTTAATATTTTTGTAAAAATATTAAATATTGGGGATTAATATTTAAAGGTTTAAATATTAATCTAATAAGGTTATAATTTAGAAAATGGTTAAATAAAATTTTCGGACAACAGAATATGTTAAATTTTATCCTATGAGCCGGGTTGTCCGTAGTGAAGGTATTAAATATTAAGTTATGCTAATATTTTAAGGAAAGAGGTTATTATAGTTGGCCATATAAATTAATAATTGGCCAAGGATGATATTAATTAAGTAAATTAATATCATAAAGAGATAAATAATTATTATTTGATTATTTTATGATTATTGGTTGATCGAGTTAAGAGTTTGAGCTATCAATTTAAATAACTGGACGCTAGGCACGTTCTTCAATCCCTTTTAGGCTAAATGTTGAACTATTATAATATGCAATTCTTGTTTTAAATGCATACAAATTATGTGTTATGTGATACGTGTTTAATATGACCACAATGTGTTCTTTGTGCAATGATATGAGATATATTGCTATAGTTGAAGCACAAGTACATGATATATGACACACACCAAACATGTTAATGTATGTGCTACGTGAAGCATAAACTGTTGAACTTGTTGAGCCGCTGTGCTCATTACTTGTTTAATAAACATTTTTGCAGGAAAGAAATGAAATTCAAGAATATTGGATTATGTTAGAGATGAATTGTCTAGAAGGTAGAAAACGTGATTGTTATATTATAATTCAATGTGAGAAATTGGTTAACTTACTGTGATACATTGTATGTATATATACGTTGAATTTGGATATGATTGAAGTTTAATTATGAATTGTGATGGATCAGGATAATTGTTACGATATAATTTATTATATGTTTGATTACGAATGATGCAACAAGGAATATTTGTATGAAAATAAATAATAGTAAATTTTAAATGATGAGCTTCATAATACGTGTAAAAGAAAGTAAAAGTAAAGGTTGCGATCCAGGGACTAGGATCGAAATGTAAGGATTTTAAATATCCAAATATTTTAATACAATGATTGAGAAAAAGAAAAATTTATACCGAAAATTTGGTAATTGATGATTTTTAAAATTAGATAATGGATCGATTAAGGTGATGAAAGATATATTAACGGACCGAAATTTGGACGTAATGAAAATAATGTTTATTAAATACAAGATTTAAGGGAATAAAGTGGGCTGAATTTCGGGATCGTTACATAAATTATATAATTTAATATTATATAATTTATATAATTACATTCTCCTTTCTTAAATAATTCTTAAATTCCTCCAAAATTATACATTTATCAATAATTTCACATTTATTAACTCTCTCATTATTTTAATTCTCTTATATGAATTTTATAATTATCCTTATATAATTTATATAATTATAATTTCCTTTATACATCACTTTAATTTTCTTATATAAATTATATAATTTATTATTATATAATTTATATAATTACATTTCTTTTCCATCAATTTCTAAATTTCCACCATAATTCTTAATTAAATCTAAAATCAATAATTACAATTTTATTAACTTCCTCATTCGCTTTTCATTTAAAATTGGATTAATCTAATTATTAATCCCTTAATTTGCATAATTAATAATATTTATACTTATCACTTAAACATATATATATATATATATATATATATATATATATATATATTGTAATATCCCGGATATTTAAATGAATTAGAAATAAAATATTTAATATTTAATGAAGGTTGGAGTTTGATAACCTAGTAGTGATAGATAAATAGAGGTCCAAATTAAATTTAACGGACTAACTTAGATATGGTGATATCAAAAATTTTGATAAGTTAGCAAGTAAAGTGATAATTCAATAAACTTGACTAACAGCAAGTCTAATTAAATTAAGAGAATTAATTAGTGGAGTTATGTAATTATGCGACGTGGTTGCGTGTAAATTAAATAGGTATTTATATGAATATATATATGCGTGCACATTTAGTAACATAATTTAATGGTTAATTAAATTGTGATAAATAGATAGATTAATATTAAATTAATCCGAATTTGAATTAAAAAGGTTTATTGTGGAATTAATTTATTCATTAATCAACAATTATGCAAATTGTTGATAAATTATTTGTGAGGAATAATTATGTAAATTATATAATTATAAATTATATAAAGTAGTTGAATTAATGAAGGGAAATTAGTAATTGTATATATGTACAATATTTAAGTTCATATATATGTACATATATATAAAGGGATTAAATTAATTGTGAAATTTTAAGTAGTAATTGAATATGTTAAATGAATATATTCTATAATTAAATAAATCATTGTAAATGATTTATGAGAGTGAGAAATTGAATTATACAATTATTTGTGTAATATTAATTAAATAATTTAATAAATTATTTAAATAAGAAATTGAGTAAATATATTATTATTTCAATGTATTTTCGGGTAAATGGAATTATTTCCATAATTGATGATAAATGAATTATTTAATGTAAATGTATTAAATAATTTAATTTGTGGCCTAAATAATATATATTAAATTATATATTGTATTTATTTTAATTTCATAATTTATTGTGAAATTATTTTCGAGGTAAGGTAATGTGTATAAATAATATATATAGATCATATATATTATTCTTAGCAAACACACTCTAAAGTTTTAATATCAAAATAATTGACAAGTTGTCATTAATTAAATATTCAATTAAATTGAATATAATGAGTGAATTAAATTTTATAAATTAATTAATATGATAATTAATTAATATAAATAATGTAAAATATTATTAATAATATTATTAGTCCATTTAGTAATTTAATACTTATGGGTTAGAATATTTAATTATTTATTCAATCTAATTATTTATTTAATCATGGATTGAATAATTAATGTGTAAATTATTAAATTAGCCCAACATGGGTCAATTAGTAGCCCAAGTGGAGAATAATATAATTTGACAATTTAGTAGCCCAAACAATTTAATAGAAGCCCAATTGGTATTTTAAATTAAAGTCCAATGATTGGCCCACTTGAAAAATACTTAATTAAACTATTATTTATTAAAAAAGTGAGAAAGTGACAAACATTGTGGGACAAATAGAATGCTATCAGCCGACCATGATGTGGGAGAAGAGAGAGGAAGTTGATATTTTATTTTATTTATTTTTATTTAATTAAAAGGATTGCTTGTTTTATTTTCAAAGGACATGAGCACCATTCTTCTTTTCACCCACTTTGTCCTTAGCTAAAATTCTTGCACAAGTCTCCAACCACTCTCATGATGGTAAATTTTAATAGATATAGATTCTATATCTATCTAAATTGTAAGTATACTTACAATTTAGGAGTTTTGTTATTCATTTTCTATCTTTCATCTTCTAAGTCTTGAGAGCAAAATATTGAGAGGATAAATATTTGAGAGCAAGGATATGGAAGGAGAAGGAATTCTTGCTTCATGCCATCCTCCTTCACAACCCATTTTGAAAGAAAAATGAAGATAGCCATTAAAATGAGTTAATGGTTATTTTAAATGAAGTTTTTTTATTAAATAAATTATCATATTTGTATAAACATGTTATTATAGTTAATAATGTGTAGTGGTAATATTTATGCCATGCTTGAGTTTAATATGCTTGGTTTGTATTTTGGTATATTTTATATGCTAAAATATGTATTTAATAGTGTGTAAATAAGTTTTGGAATTTATGTCCAAAAATATTTTTATAAAACTTAGATTTAATGTTATAATATTATAGAACATTAAATCATGAGAAAAACAAAGTTTGAATCACTCAAAATGGAGTTATACACAAAAAGTTATGATTTGTGGTAGTTTATGTGATGTAAACATTTTTATAAAAAAAATTTAATATTAAATCATGAAAAATTATATTTTCATGTTATAAATTGATATTAAGTGTTGGGTAATTTTTTTGGATTTTTATTGAGGACTTAAAGATTTCTTGAAGGTATAAATTTTATTAAGTTGTGTATTAAAATAGCCACTGTTCATGATCTGCTGAAAGAGAAAAAAAAGAGGGTTACCGCGCAATGCGCGCAAGCAATTATAACTGTCGGACACGGAGCCAAAACGGCGTCGTTTTGGCGAATAAAGATTTCATCCGCGCGCAATGCGCGGAAGCCAGTTACGGTGACTTAAAACGGCACCGTTTTGGAACATTAGAATTTGTCAGGGCGCAATGCGCGAGATACCATTTTCGCGAAATTACATTTTTGCCCCTCCGGTCTCTTTTCTGCGAAATTACGATACTGCCCCTCCGTTTGGTTTTCAGTTTATTTACGATTTTGCCATTCTGGATAATTTAAATTAATTTAAATGTTTAAAAATTAATTTAAAATTATAGCAAAAATATTAATAATACAAAAATGATATTTAGGTATTGAATATTATATTTTTCAAATATAATAAGTATTTAGGATTAATATTTAAATGTTGTAAATATTAATCTAGTTATTTTAATATTATATTTTTTTTCAAATATAATAAGTATTTAGGATTAATATTTAAATGTTGTAAATATTAATCTAGTTAGTTTAATATTATATTTTTTTAAATATAATAAGTATTTAGGATTAATATTTAAATGTTGTAAATATTAATCTAGTTAGTTTAATATTATATTTTTTTAAATATAATAAGTATTTAGGATTAATATTTAAATGTTGTAAATATTAATCTAGTTAATATTATATCTTCTGAATTTATGATTAAACTAATTATTATTTAATTAATATTAAATAATAAACAAGGATGATAAATTAATTAATTATTATTTAATTACTATTAAATAATAATTAAAGACAACTAAGATTGATTATTTAATTATTTATTATTTGATTAACTTTAAATAATAAATAAATTTAGTTAGTTATTATTTATTATTAAATAATAACTAATGATATTTGAGTATTTACTATATAATTTTATTATTTATTATTTAATTAACTTTAAATAATAAATGAATCTAGTTAATTAGTTATTATTTATTATTAAATAATAACTAAAGATATTTGATTATTTTTAATATAATATAATTATTTATTATTTGATTAATTTTAAATAATAAATAAATCTTGTAAGTTATTATTTATTATTAAATAATAACTAAAGGTAGTTAATTACTTACTATTTAATTAATGATAAATAGTAATTAAATGAAATTAGATTTAATGAAATAAAGAAAATGTCTTTTAACTCTTTTGTTTAAACAATTATAATAAATTGTTTAATAGTTTAATAAGTGTCCAACACTTAAGAAAAATATTTTCTAATTTATTAAATTATTAACCTAATATGATTGAGGGTCTATAAGGTTAATAATATTGTTTTGACTGATGTAAATTATATGTTAGTACTTATGTGTGGTAGATAAGTTTCTTAATGAGCGTATAGTTGTACAAATACGTTGTACTAATTATTAGACCAACTTTACTAATGTTAGGTCTTTCAAAGCCAGTTAGTTAAAGCTAGACATTAATTGTAGCTGAGCAGACAGGCAAGTTTCCTAAACCCTACTCAATTTATATTCGAGCAGGATATATTATTTTATTGTTCAAGTCCCTAACTCAAATTCAAGATTATTACGTTTCAAGCATGCTATGGTTTAATTCTGTATAATTATTCCACCTCTTTAAATTGTTGATTCGCACATAGTGCTTGTTGCATGTGTTCATCAGGTATGAAAGGCTGATCACCTTCATTACCATAAGGTTCAGTTAAATTTGTTCATGGTCATTATTGACACTCAAAATTAATTAATTCAGTCATTCAATTATTGAAATTATGACTCGTACTCTTTCACAATTATTATATTGTTGAAAATTCGAAAGCTTATTCTTTCTTTCAATCATGATATATCATTATCGTATTTAAACTTGCTGAGCAAAGTCGTTGCTCACTCTTGCTATATCATGATAACAAATTTCAGAATAATACGAATGTCCGAGGAGAGACGGAGACAGAAGCAAAAGACAAGATTATAGTGTTATTCATTATAACTAAATTGTTATATGATGTAAGTAATTTTGTAAACCTTTTTATGAATCTAAAGGTATATATGTAGGTTAAGGTTAGAAACCTTGGGAAATGTTGTAGAATAAACAATTTATGTTTATATATTCCGCATTAGTTATAGAACATGTATGAAGATGATGTATCGTGACGTACCAAGTCTAGGGTTTAAGGAACCCGGATTTGGGGGCGTTCACAGGTTGGTATCAGAGCTGATAGGTTATAGTTCTTAGGTAGCAGTACCTTAGGCTATAATCATGGAAAGATAATGAAGACAATGAAAGGATAAACTCAGATAGAGTTTAGAAATGAACATATACAGTTCATAAATGAGGAAGTAAATCTATATAGATACATAGATATATGAAAAGATTCAAAGAAGGATCTTCAATGAGTGTAATCCAAATAAATGGAATAAGAATCAGGGAACACTTGATTCAAGAATTTAAAAAGAGAAGGATCGTACAGTAAAATGATCAGAGATGAATGATAAGGTGATAGAATTAAACGATCCTAGAATAAAGGAGAAATAGTACAGTGAAATCAATTTTGATATAAGATCCCGATGATCATAGTAAAAATCATGAAATGACAAATGGTCTATTAAATGATTAAAGAGGTGGTGTTGATAGCATGGTGCTATAACAATGAAGATACTGAAATAGTAACAAAGGGATTCTTGAAGTGTTGAGTGTGATAAGGTATGAATTGACAAAATTCATATCAAGTTAAGAGAAGTTAGAGGTTTGTAGATTTTTAATTGAGGACTCATATTAGTGGCTGAGTTATACAATTCCTTGTATGGGCAGGGAATTAGTGCTTGGTTTTAGAATCGCTTAGCTTTCTATATTGATACAGTGGTTGAGTTGAACAGTCCTTTGTATGGGCAGGGGATTTGTTCTTGGTTTAACGACCGCTTAACTTCCTATATTGATTAGTGGCTGAGTTGACCAATTTCTTGTATGGGCAGGAGATTGTGTTTGGTTTGACGACCACTTGGCTTCCTATAATGATAATCAACTGAAACCTGGTGTCGCGCTATTCACTATATGTATGTTGAGAAGGTGATTCTTTTCTCATGTGTATAACGGATAGGTAGAGGATGTTAAGATAAGTTCGTGTTCTGAGAACTGACACGCATAGTAAGTTCGTGACTCATAGTCATGTGGTGGAGCCCCTCAGCGAATGGGCGACTTTGGCCTGACTAGGACAAGTTCCTCAAACCATATGATTGTGGTAAGTTGTTGAGCCCAAATATGTGGTAAATTTGATGAACAGTAGGTATGGATAGAGTTAAGTAGTCAGCTTAAGGCTATAATAGATATAGTTATTAAGCTGGAAAAGAATGTGGAGGAAAAATTTGAGGTGTTTTGAGGTTTTAGGATATTCCAAATCTTCTAGCTATGCTAGACTTTGAAATTCTTAAAAATCGTGCCAAATTCGCACTTTTGTGCTTTTGAAAAGACAAATGTATTTTTGAAATCATTAATGCATTTAGTGCAGAGATGATAACCGATGGAGTCATCAATGCAGAGTAACCTAGTGTTGGATGTATTTTTAAGCCCACTATGGTATGATGTAATATGACAAAGTCAAAATGATTTTTTAGTATTTTGAAACGTTTAAAGAAGAGTCTATGCTAATTGTTTCGGCAAGACAAATTGATTTGAAAATATCAAAATGTATTTATAAAATCATCACACGCCATTAAAGCCATGGTGCAGAGATGAAAAAGACGGAATCCTCAACGCACTGTTGCAACGGTGCGGTATCATGAAGTCCTATAAATGAATTTTAGTACTTTAACTAATCTGAAATGATTTTTTTTGAATCGTAATATACGAACAGTTCAATGATGTGAGTCTATGTCATTTATTTTGACTGGACACTTTTGGTCAGAAATGACTCAAGTTTTATTTTCCAATCCAACTTATGCTGGAGCGGAATTTTGTAGTAAGTCTGAGGTGAACAACCCCGTAATGGGGGATATGTCAGAGCCATAAATAAAGAACCCGCGAGGGGGCGCCCAACAGTGGTGGCATGCTGATATGGGTTGGTAAATCCAAAGAGTCCGACCCCGTGAGAAGTCGTTGTGCACAACGCAGAAGTACGATAGGCTGATCACCTAGCGTACACCTATAGAATGTTTTCAGTCTTTGTGATTGATAAACACTCTGTTTATAAGTATTTACAAGGATAAATACTATTTATTCAGAATTCAGTTAATTCCATGTTCACAGTCTTGATGACCCTTCAGCATATTATGAAAGTTTTAATGAATATTTTGATTTTCAATTTATTCTTCTGTAAGATATTGATTTTCAATTTATTCTTCTGCAAGATATTCCATTGTTCTGGAATTATGAGTTTAGAAGTATGAACTTCCTAGAAAAGGGTGGTCATAGAATTTGATGAGTAAAGAGTTATACTCATAGATGAAAATTGGTAGAAATGTGTATGAGATAATTTCGGGGACGAAATTTTTAGAAGAAGGGATGAATGTAATATCCCGGATATTTAAATGAATTAGAAATAAAATATTTAATATTTAATGAAGGTTGGAGTTTGATAACCTAGTAGTGATAGATAAATAGAGGTCCAAATTAAATTTAACGGACTAACTTAGATATGGTGATATCAAAATTTTTGATAAGTTAGCAAGTAAAGTGATAATTCAATAAACTTGACTAACAGCAAGTCTAATTAAATTAAGAGAATTAATTAGTGGAGTTATGTAATTATGCGACGTGGTTGCGTGTAAATTAAATAGGTATTTATATGAATATATATATGCGTGCACATTTAGTAACATAATTTAATGGTTAATTAAATTGTGATAAATAGATAGATTAATATTAAATTAATCCGAATTTGAATTAAAAAGGTTTATTGTGGAATTAATTTATTCATTAATCAACAATTATGCAAATTGTTGATAAATTATTTGTGAGGAATAATTATGTAAATTATATAATTATAAATTATATAAAGTAGTTGAATTAATGAAGGGAAATTAGTAATTGTATATATGTACAATATTTAAGTTCATATATATGTACATATATATAAAGAGATTAAATTAATTGTGAAATTTTAAGTAGTAATTGAATATGTTAAATGAATATATTCTATAATTAAATAAACCATTGTAAATGATTTATGAGAGTGAGAAATTGAATTATACAATTATTTGTGTAATATTAATTAAATAATTTAATAAATTATTTAAATAAGAAATTGAGTAAATATATTATTATTTCAATGTATTTTCGGGTAAATGGAATTATTTCCATAATTGATGATAAATGAATTATTTAATGTAAATGTATTAAATAATTTAATTTGTGGCCTAAATAATATATATTAAATTATATATTGTATTTATTTTAATTTCATAATTTATTGTGAAATTATTTTCGAGGTAAGGTAATGTGTATAAATAATATATATAGATCATATATATTATTCTTAGCAAACACACTCTAACGTTTTAATATCAAAATAATTGACAAGTTGTCATTAATTAAATATTCAATTAAATTGAATATAATGAGTGAATTAAATTTTATAAATTAATTAATATGATAATTAATTAATGTAAATAATGTAAAATATTATTAATAATATTATTAGTCCATTTAGTAATTTAATACTTATGGGTTAGAATATTTAATTATTTATTCAATCTAATTATTTATTTAATCATGGATTGAATAATTAATGTGTAAATTATTAAATTAGCCCAACATGGGTCAATTAGTAGTCCAAGTGGAGAATAATATAATTTGACAATTTAGTAGCCCAAACAATTTAATAGAAGCCCAATTGGTATTTTAAATTAAAGCTCAATGATTGGCCCACTTGAAAAATACTTAATTAAACTATTATTTATTAAAAAAGTGAGAAAGTGACAAACATTGTGGGACAAATAGAATGCTATCAGCCGACCATGATGTGGGAGAAGAGAGAGGAAGTTGATATTTTATTTTATTTATTTTTATTTAATTAAAAGGATTGCTTGTTTTATTTTCAAAGGACATGAGCACCATTCTTCTTTTCACCCACTTTGTCCTTAGCTAAAATTCTTGCACAAGTCTCCAACCACTCTCATGATGGTAAATTTTAATAGATATAGATTCTATATCTATCTAAATTGTAAGTATACTTACAATTTAGGAGTTTTGTTATTCATTTTCTATCTTTCATCTTCTAAGTCTTGAGAGCAAAATATTGAGAGGATAAATATTTGAGAGCAAGGATATGGAAGGAGAAGGAATTCTTGGTTCATGCCATCCTCCTTCACAACCCATTTTGAAAGAAAAATGAAGATAGCCATTAAAATGAGGTAATGGTTATTTTAAATGAAGTTTATTTATTAAATAAATTATCATGTTTGTATAAACATGTTATTATAGTTAATAATGTGTAGTGGTAATATTTATGTCATGCTTGAGTTTAATATGCTTGGTTTGTATTTTGGTATATTTTATATGCTAAAATATGTATTTAATAGTGTGTAAATAAGTTTTGGAATTTATGTCCAAAAATATTTTTATAAAACTTAGATTTAATGTTATAATATTATAGAACATTAAATCATGAGAAAAACAAAGTTTGAATCACTCAAAATGGAGTTATACACAAAAAGTTATGATTTGTGGTAGTTTATGTGATGTAAACATTTTTATAAAAAAAATTTAATATTAAATCATGAAAAATTATATTTTCATGTTATAAATTGATATTAAGTGTTGGGTAATTTTTTTGGATTTTTATTGAGGACTTAAAGATTTCTTGAATGTATAAATTTTATTAAGTTGTGTATTAAAATAGCCACTGTTCATGATCTGCTGAAAGAGAAAAAAAAGAGGGTTACCGCGCAATGCGCGCAAGCAATTATAACTGTCGGACACGGAGCCAAAACGGCGTCGTTTTGGCGAATAAAGATTTCATCCGCGCGCAATGCGCGGAAGCCAGTTACGGTGACTTAAAACGGCACCGTTTTGGAACATTAGAATTTGTCAGGGCGCAATGCGCGAGATACCATTTTGGCGAAATTACATTTTTGCCCCTCCGGTCTCTTTTCTGCGAAATTACGATACTGCCCCTCCGTTCGGTTTTCAGTTTATTTACGATTTTGCCATTCTGGATAATTTAAATTAATTTAAATGTTTAAAAATTAATTTAAAATTATAGCAAAAATATTAATAATACAAAAATGATATTTAGGTATTGAATATTATATTTTTCAAATATAATAAGTATTTAGGATTAATATTTAAATGTTGTAAATATTAATCTAGTTATTTTAATATTATATTTTTTTTCAAATATAATAAGTATTTAGGATTAATATTTAAATGTTGTAAATATTAATCTAGTTAGTTTAATATTATATTTTTTTAAATATAATAAGTATTTAGGATTAATATTTAAATGTTGTAAATATTAATCTAGTTAGTTTAATATTATATTTTTTTAAATATAATAAGTATTTAGGATTAATATTTAAATGTTGTAAATATTAATCTAGTTAATATTATATCTTCTGAATTTATGATTAAACTAATTATTATTTAATTAATATTAAATAATAAACAAGGATGATAAATTAATTAATTATTATTTAATTACTATTAAATAATAATTAAAGACAACTAAGATTGATTATTTAATTATTTATTATTTGATTAACTTTAAATAATAAATAAATTTAGTTAGTTATTATTTATTATTAAATAATAACTAATGATATTTGAGTATTTACTATATAATTTTATTATTTATTATTTAATTAACTTTAAATAATAAATGAATCTAGTTAATTAGTTATTATTTATTATTAAATAATAACTAAAGATATTTGATTATTTTTAATATAATATAATTATTTATTATTTGATTAATTTTAAATAATAAATAAATCTTGTAAGTTATTATTTATTATTAAATAATAACTAAAGGTAGTTAATTACTTACTATTTAATTAATGATAAATAGTAATTAAATGAAATTAGATTTAATGAAATAAAGAAAATGTCTTTTAACTCTTTTGTTTAAACAATTATAATAAATTGTTTAATAGTTTAATAGGTGTCCAACACTTAAGAAAAACATTTTCTAATTTATTAAATTATTAACCTAATATGATTGAGGGTCTATAAGGTTAATAATATTGTTTTGACTGATGTAAATTATGTGTTAGTACTTATGTGTGGTAGATAAGTTTCTTAATGAGCGTATAGTTGTACAAATACGTTGTACTAATTATTAGACCAACTTTACTAATGTTAGGTCTTTCAAAGCCAGTTAGTTAAAGCTAGACATTAATTGTAGCTGAGCAGACAGGCAAGTTTCCTAAACCCTACTCAATTTATATTCGAGCAGGATATATTATTTTATTGTTCAAGTCCCTAACTCAAATTCAAGATTATTACGTTTCAAGCATGCTATGGTTTAATTCTGTATAATTATTCCACCTCTTTAAATTGTTGATTCGCACATAGTGCTTGTTGCATGTGTTCATCAGGTATGAAAGGCTGATCACCTTCATTACCATAAGGTTCAGTTAAATTTGTTCATGGTCATTATTGACACTCAAAATTAATTAATTCAGTCATTCAATTATTGAAATTATGACTCGTACTCTTTCACAATTATTATATTGTTGAAAATTCGAAAGCTTATTCTTTCTTTCAATCATGATATATCATTATCGTATTTAAACTTGCTGAGCAAAGTCGTTGCTCACTCTTGCTATATCATGATAACAAATTTCAGAATAATACGAATGTCCGAGGAGAGACGGAGACAGAAGCAAAAGACAAGATTATAGTGTTATTCATTATAACTAAATTGTTATATGATGTAAGTAGTTTTGTAAACCTTTTTATGAATCTAAAGGTATATATGTAGGTTAAGGTTAGAAACCTTGGGAAATGTTGTAGAATAAACAATTTATGTTTATGTCGACGCCGGGATTTTCGCCGTCTCGTTTTTTTAATAATTAAAATGTCCCTTTCCAATTTTGGCCTTTAGATTGAGATGTGACTTTTGAAAAGGGCCGGCTTAGTGTCGACGGGGTTTGAAAGGTCGATTTTAAGATGAGCCAATTGACCAGAGTCGCCAGTTGGTATATTTGAAATGGATGTACCAACTCATCCGAATTTAGTTTTCGTAATCGTCGGCTCATATGTGACTCCGATTAATTGGTCCGCAACCCGAGATTCATAGAGTTCGGGGGCTTGCTTAAGTGAGGGGAAGGTGTTAGGCACCCCCCGACTTCCGTGAAACACGGTTACCGCAATCTCGATATTTTCCTATCCTTTTAAATCCTAAAATGTGTGTGTGTGTGTGTGTGTGTGTGCCTAAATGGAATTTTGTGGTGCGTTTTGCATAAAAAGTTTGCTTTTATTTTATATGGCAAAAGTGTTTATCTGAAAAGTGTTTTGGACGTTCTCTGACCCAAATGACGAGGCTTCGCTTTTTATAAGAAAGATTGATTTTAATTTCGAAAGCGTTTAGGGTTTTTTTTTTTTTTTTTTTTTATTTAGATGTTATTTTAGAAAACAATAGTTTTAAACTTTTGTCAAATAGGAATCGAGACTATACATTGCCTTCTAACAGTTAATATAAATAAAACGAGGGCAACTTCTAGAACTCTTTAACCCTATGCACAAAGTTTAATGAAAACATTTATTTATTGCAAAATCATTTTTTTATGACGTTTTAAAACCAACTAAAGCCTATTCATCAATCGTGGATTAAAGTTTGCCCAAAACACTTAACCTTTAAACCTCGTGAATCTAATATCCTAAATTTGATCACTTTTACAAAATCTTCATTATTTGCCTTATTTTGAAAACTATTTTTGAGTCGTAAATTAAAACAAGCATCCACAACATGTCGGGGCTATCCACGGGCATGTGAGCCATCCAGACAACCCCAAACACCCACAATCACATATTTTTATTATCACGGGGCCTTAACCCGATCACGATTGATATCGCGTTAAGGCCCGATATTACAAATACATCGTCATGGACCCTATGCCACGATTACATACACCCAAAACGTCCATCATCGGGATTCGACCACTAGGATCTCCTCCCTAGGCTCACAACCATCCCATCACAGCATAACCAACACTAAAACAAATCTAACAAGCTCTAAACATTTGCTATCACTTTATATAACCCAAATATCACAACTTAATTACTACAACCCATCTATTATCACAACGAACAATATATCACCGTACGGATGTCATCAGGGTGTTAGGAGGAGTTACTTTCCGATGGAAACCTCACTAACAACCCCTAATCCACGGATCATTATCCACACAACAACAAACTACACTACACAAACTCAAAACACAACATCAACACACTAATATAAACAAAAAAACATCAAAAGAACACTCTTTTCACCTTGCAATACACCAATACGAGCTTTATATTCCAAGATTTGAGCCAAACTACAAGCAAATCTAAGCTATTGGAGCAACAACACACAATTTATCACTCAAAAACACCTCCACCCGAGCCTTTCTCTCTCCTCCCGCGCTCCTTCTCTCCCTAAAAATCTATTTTTCTCTCTCTTTTCCTTTCTTTTTTCTTCTCTTCTTTTCTTCTCGGACGCAGATCTGGACGCTTAATAGACTGCCGAGACCAGCCGCAGGTGCATCTGCGGCTGACCGCAGGTGCATCTGCGGCTGGGCTCGGCAGCCGTCCGCGCCGAACCTCGGCTGTCGTGTGCCGTCCTCGAGCCTCGTGCCTGTCACCTTTGTCGGTGGCCGCGACTGCATCCGCGGCTGTCCGGCTCACTTTTCTCGATTTCCGTGCCACGCGGTCTTAATTCGGCAATTTCTGCGGTATTATTTTGGGAGGCTGTATTTTTGCAGTCCGGAACTCCCTGGGAAGTGTGCCATAGGGTTCTGGGAGGCTAGTTCGGAGGGTGGCGACTTGATGTAGCATTTGATAATTGTGCCAGGTGAGCGAGACCCCCGAACATTGTAAGCGGAGTGGCCATCAGTCGTCTTTCGTGGTCAGCTCAGGTTTTCTGGGTCAATTGTTCGCCTCGCCTCAAGTGACCGGATGCTCGTTGTCCGTTGTGGCGGCTTTGACCGTAAATCGCTGGAGTGGCTTTGTGTTGGGGTCCACCATTCTTTCCGCATGTCGGGTCAAATGACGATTTTGCCCTCCTGCCAGGGTTAGTACAAAAGTGCAAAATTTGGGTGTCTACAGCTGCCCCTCTTTATCATGTTTATGAAATGGTAAGTGAAATGAACATGATAAAGAAGTAGGCACCCAATGCATGATGATGACAGTACACATTTAATGATGCAACATATATATCATTGATGCAACATATACATATTAATGATGCAACACTAATATTACCGGTTACTGCCTCAAATGGACTTGCATAGCATATTCGTCAAGTAGACTGTTTTTCTCTTGCTTATCGCCCATCGCATATCAAGTCGCATGTTAAATATCAAATCGCATATCATATCACATATCGCACTGCTTCTCATATGATGTATCTCACATTGCATCGCACGTCGCCTAGCACATCGCATCGCATTGTTTGAGTCATTGTTGGATCTTTCTCCAACGGTCATCGCATTGTCATCGTCGGATCTTTTGCCAACGGGTTTATCGTCATCGTCGGATCTTTTGCCAACGGGTCGCTTTGGACGGTCAGGACTTTTGACTGACGGGTCATGTTTGGACGGTCAGTTCTTTTGACTGACGGGTCATGTTGGACGGTCAGTTCTTCTGACTGACGGGTCATGTTTGGACGGTCAGTTCTTTTGACTGACAGGTCATGTTTGGACGGTCAGTTCTTTTGACTGACGGGTCATTTTGGGCGGTCAGGTATTGTTTCTGACGGGTCATGTTTGGACGGTCAGGGGTTTTCACTGACGGGTCATTTTGGACGGTCAGGTATTGTTTCTGACGGGTCATTTTGGACGGTCAGGGGTTTTCACTGACGGGTCATGTTTGGACGGTCACGGGTTTTCACTGACGGGTCATGTTTGGACGGTCAGGGGTTTTCACTGACGGGTCATGTTTGGACGGTCAGGGATTTTCACTGACGGGTCATGTTTGGACGGTCAGGGGTTTTCACTGACGGGTCATGTTTGGACGGTCAGGAGTTTTCACTGACGGGTCATTTTGGACGGTCAGTTCTTGTTTCTGACGGGTCGTTTTGGACGGTCAGTTCTTGTTTCTGACGGGTCATTTTGGACGGTCAGGTATTGTTTCTGACGGGTCATTTTGGACGGTCAGGGGTTTTCACTGACGGGTCATGTTTGGACGGTCAGGGGTTTTCACTGACGGGTCATGTTTGGACGGTCAGGGGTTTTCACTGACGGGTCATGTTTGGACGGTCAGGAGTTTTCACTGACGGGTCATTTTGGACGGTCAGTTCTTTTGACTGACGGGTCATGTTTGGACGGTCAGTTCTTTTGACTGACGGGTCGTGTTGGACGGTCAGTTCTTGTTCCTGACGGGTCATTTTTGAATTGGTCAGGTCTCGTATCTGACGGGTCGGTTTTGAATTGGTCAGGTCTCGTATCTGACGGGTCTGTTTTGAATTGGTCAGGTCTCGTATCTGACGGGTCGGTTTTGAATTGGTCAGGTCTCATATCTGACGGGTCGGTTTTGAATTGCCGGGTCTCGTCTCCGGAATCGTTGTGTATTGTCCCAAATGGACTCGCATCGTATCGTACATCATAAAAAATGCAATAATTCTTGAGGAAATTTAAAAAGAAAGCGTACCTGATTAGTTTGTGGGGCCTCCTTGGGATTCGTCCTCGTAAATCGCTTTTGCCAGCCACTTCTTTGATTTGACTTGTCATTCTCGGGGTTCGTCCTCGTCGATCGCTCTTGACAGCCATTGCTTTTGAGCTGTCATCCTTGTTGATTAGCTGAAGGTGCTTCAGACAGTCGCTTTGCAATTCCTTGATGTTCCATAGATTCTGGGTGCATCGGATCGTAGAAGTTTCCCGCTGTCACGTCTTTCCGATCAATGGCACTGGCATTCGCGACGCCGCCAGTCTCGTACCTGTGATTTTTCTTTCATGTATAGTTTATTTTGATATATACATGGATGCGCAGATGTTATGCATGGATCAATAGATATGCTTGGAAGGAAATGACCCCTGTTTAGTCAAATGATACAATTTTTCACGTGTCGTTCTTTTTTTGACCACTCAGTTGTGTCATTCCTTATTTGGGGGGACAGTTTTCTGGACTTCAAGGTTGGTCCGTTGAATCGCATGCCCCTGATCGTTTCTCTGTTGGGGAATTGTATTTGTCGTTTTCGAATGCCCAATTGACTTATCCCGGGCTCCTCATCCTGCTGGTTCTCAAATCGTCATGTCTTTGAATTTGGGACGCTGGGACTTCCTCTTATGCCAAGACTCTTGGTTGATATCTAGGTGATCCTCTTGTCATTTGATCGTATGCATTGATAGCACTTGACTCTCATCCGACTGGGGCAGTTCATTTGGCTTTTTGCTATGATCGATGACCATGTTGCCCTTCCTCGCCTTTTAATCGATCAGTCCTGACGTCCGAGATTATATCGCTCTTGTATATGCTCGCTTGAATATCGAGGTAATGTCAGCGTGCATCAGACTGAGTTCGTCAAAATCCATTGATGGTCGTGGAGGAAGGTTCGTTGATGAGGAGTCTGATATAGACCTGTGCCCCTTTCATTTCCATGATCTTTAAGATGCCCCAGCCTTTACTCATGTTTTTGTCGAGGATTCGTTTGGGAAGTCATTTCGTTTGTCATGCCGAGTTACGCACACCGATTCATATCCTGCACAAATAACAAACGCTAAATGCTCGACCGTTCGGGTCGGCGGGGTTAACTCCGATATTACTAAACATCTCAACAGTAGAGCACAAAAATGGAATGCTCGTGATTATGCAATTTAGCTCATGTCTGTGATGTTTTCGTCTTATCGTAAAAACTTAGCATCTAGATGGATCTCTTTTTTCGTGAATCGTGAGTGGATTAACTTGACATTGAATGAATTGTGAATGTGTTAAGTCACTCTTGATTTCATTTTTTTTTTTTTTTTTTTTTTTTTTTTTTTTTTGACGAGTTATGAAATCGTAATAAAACTTTTAAGCATTCCTGGTCAATATACGTGAGTATGATTAAATTCAAAAACTACCTTCCTTTATCAAAGGTATTTCGTCTTCATTCTTGATATCGTTCTTCGCAGGATTTACGTCATATGGCAAGTGCACTGTACGATGCATCCTTCATTTAGGGGCCTCTTTTCCGTGACTTTAGATGAGCTTCCTTCTTTTTTCTCTGGTCGAAAATTTTTTCTTTTTCTTTTCCTGAGTCTGCTTTTTTCTTTTTCGTGTCCACTTAACTTGTCTCGTTTTCTTAGGCTGTTCAGAGTTACCCCTTTAACGAGCTTTGGACCAATGACTCCCAAACCATGCGGCTTTAGGGCATTAGGTGTAAAGACACCCCTTCGGGTTTACTTGCTCGAGTAACAAAGGCCACGCTTCGATACAAGTTAGGTGGTTTACCACATTCATTCCTCGTCTGACTCTGTGCAAGATTCGTTTTCTTAGGCTTGAGTTACCCATGTAGCGAGCGTTGGGCCGGTGACTCCCAAATCGGACGACCTTAGGGCACCAGGTGTAGAGACACCCTTTAGGCTTAATTACTCGAATAACCCCTGCCCCGATTCGAATCTGCTCAGGTCTCTGCAGTTGTAATGCTCGTTTTCTTAGGCTCTGAATTACCCATGTAACGAGCGTTGGGCCGGCGACTCCCAAATCAGACGACTTTAAGGCGCCAGGCGTAAAGACACCCCTCAGGCTTAATTGCTCGAATAATTCAGGCCACGATTCGAGGCATTTGATTCACTTTTATTTACTTTTCGACTCCGCATCAATCGTCATCATTATCGTCATAGTTTTATACCCCACATCTGAAAGTTGGCGCAAACGCAAAGTGCAGACTTGCCTATGAGGTGGATTCTGCTTCGAACGACACTTCGAAATCAGGTCTTTGTTGAACAATTTTTTATCATTTAATCATACTCATGAGTCTGCCCCACGGATGCTTGTCAGAATTAATTCGATTCCTATCAAGTCAAATAAAAATTTCTCTTTCCAAAAGTAATGTTAGCGTTAAACTATGTACAATCTTGATATATGTACAGGGAGACAGGAAAGAAATAAATAGATGAAATGAGTTGTATCTTACCTGTGGGTCCTCGTATCCTGAAAGAGCTCTGACTGGAAAGGACCAATTGACAGTACATCTCTGATGATGTTATTGTACGCTGACGAGATCGTATCATAGATGTTGAATCGTGCACTACCTTTCCACGGATGGCTGATGAATGCCCCAGTGTCGAGTCGTCATCGATTTTGAAACTGCCCCAGTCCTGATTGTTGTCAAGGTCATTGCTTCGTGGTGTCTTTGACAGGTGGGCTGATGAGATGCTGGGAACCCAATAATCATTTGTCGTTGATCAGGTTGGAAGTGTACTCCGATGGGTTGACAGGAGAACAGGTCATCTGAGTCGTTGATCGTTAATTGCAAAACTATCGACGGGTTATATACATTTTTACAAGGATTAGACCGCGCCAAAGTGGCTGCCTACGTACTCCTATAGGAAGAGGAGATCAGGTCTTTCGTAGTTCAGGTCATCAATAGCACACAAGATTGCTTTTTTCTTCTTTTTTTTTTTTTTTTTTTTTTTTACATATCATAATAATGCACAGAAAATAAAGCAGGACATAACATTAAGCAGACGATAACATCCCCACACCCCTTTCTTGGGACTCACAATCGTATCCCTGGGAATTTACCATTTCATGGTTCGTTGAGGCTCGACAATCCGTTCGTCGGTGGTCAGGCTCCCCATTGCGGTGATCTCATGGTCGTTTGCCATTTTCAGCTCTCCTCTTTCGATAAGATTTTGGATCTTGTGCCGCAACGCCCAACACTCTTCAGTATCATGCCCTGGTGAGTTGGAATGATAGAGGCATATTCGTGTAGGATCGTATCTTTTAGACTTGGGGTCGGTTTGTGGCAGCAACTCCGTAATCTTTCCCCGGCTGATCAGAAGGTGCAATATTTCTGCATTTGATTTGCTCAAAGGGGTGAACTTTCGATCTCTTGGGAATGCTGCTCGATCTTTCCCCTTTGAGGGTTCACCTCTGTCCGAGCGGTTATCATGGCTCCACTGGTGGGATCGTCTGGCATCTTTATTATTTTCATTTCCATGCCCTTTCATTCTGTTTTGATCTCCTTGAGTCAGCTGGTTTTCCTGGGAGGGATCCTGGTTTGAAATTTGTTTGTCCTCTTCTTCCGTTTGGTCTCTCAGTAATTGGGTGAAGAGTTGCCTCGTTAGATTATGTTGGTGTACCACCAGGTCTGCTAATTGCTTCATTTGATGCCTGACCAACTTCATCTCTTGCCTAATGACCTTAACCTCCTCCAGACATTCCCTTTCAAGGACATTTGTTTCGCTCATTGGGGGGTATTCTTCGACCTTTCGGATGTATTTGCGATTGGGGTCCACCCCGATATTTCCTGACCCAATCATGCTTACCTCATCTGTTTCGCATTGCGGCAAATGGCTGGCGTTGACATCTGGTCGTTCAACTACGATGTCCCCCCTATCGATCAAGTTCTGAATCTTATGTTTCAACGCCCAACATTCCTGAGTGTCATGCCCCGGGGACCCGGAATGATAGGCACATTTCTTACTTGGGTCGTACTTCTTCCCCTTTGGGTCCGTTGGCGGTGCCAGCTCCGTAATCTTCTTTTGGGTGATTAACACAGCCAAAATTTGCTCTAATGGATCTCCCAACGGGGTGAATTCCCTATCTCGGGCATTTTCAAATCTCCTCCTCCCCTCAAATCTTTGATTGTTAAAAGTTGGCTGACGCGGGGGCTCGCTTCTTGGCATGCGGACATGAGGGTTACTCACTGTTTTCCCAGATAGCCCTTGCAAGACCAGGGACACATCTCCCTCTTCTCTCTCATGTGGTCTCCAGGAAGTACTACCATAGTTTCCGCTTTGTATCTGTTCAGCAACAGCTTCAAGAGCTGTGAGGTCTCGGATCTTTCCTGACTTCAACCCCATCTCTGCCATTTCCCCGTGTTTGATCATCTCCGCAAAAGGTTTGCCTAATCCAGCCAATACTCTTTCGTAATAAGGAGCCTCTTGTATGTCTATGAAGGTTATCACCAATTCAGCCTCATCCATGGGAGGGTTCACTTGTGCGGCCATCCTCCTCCATCGCTGAGCATAGTCTCTAAAAGACTCTTTGGGTTGCTTCTTTATCTTCGTCATTTGGTAGCGATCAGGGGCCATTTGCGATTGGAAGCTATATTGTGTCAAAAAGGTGTGGGCCAGCTCCTCCCAATTGTGAATTTTAGCGTTATCCAGCCTCGCGTACCAGGTCCTAGCCTCCCCCGTCAGGCTTTTCTGAAATAACTGCATTCTCAACGACTCGTCCTCAGCATATGCCCCAAGTTCTCCGATATAGACTTTTAGATGCATGTAAGGATCCCCCGACCCGTTGTATTTTTCAAATTCTGGAATTTTGAACTTCTTGGGGTATTTGGTTCCCGGAAAGATGCATAAGTCGGAGTAGTTAACACTGCCATATGACCCGATCCCCTTCATAGTTTTGATGGCCTCCTCCATCTGCTTTATTTTCTTGCTGACAGTGCTGGCAACCTCATCCTCTGGAATGATAATGATTTGTTTTGCCGGTTCAACCTTTGGAGTTTCTGGGGTCAGTATGTTCTCTTGAGATGATGGCCCCGGCTGGTCCTCGAGCTGTGGCCCTGATTTTAGTTTGAAATGCTCTTTGAGCAACATAGTCAGCTCCGTCATTTGATTTCTCACCGCGTTGAACTCTTCCCGAGATACGGGAGCCAGGTCCGGATTAGGGTTTTCAGCCATCTCGACTGTTGATTCTCTGGCTTTCTTAGATCGGAGACGGGTTTGGGGAGCAATCCTGCGAATAAACAAACCAAGTTTAGTTCCGGGTCATGGTATTGGCAGATGCATGCTAAAGCAATTATTTTTGTATTTTTGGGTTTTGTAATCTTTTTCTGCAAAACAGAG
This sequence comes from Hedera helix, assembly GCA_947179155.2. NCBI lineage: Eukaryota > Viridiplantae > Streptophyta > Magnoliopsida > Apiales > Araliaceae > Hedera > Hedera helix. The sequence continues at coordinate 8,799,907 of OX359273.1, forward strand.
TCAGTGTCCTTTTTATTTTAACCAAGGTAATGACACAGTGCAATTCACGATGCTCTCCAAGCTTGCCCCTGTAAAACAGAGGTTAGTACTTTTATTTGGAAAAGTGGTTGGTACAAAAGGATTGACTACAGTATGATATTACGTGCGTAAACTGTAAAAGGGTATGAAGAGACTTCCCTCGCGTTGGGTTTATCTGAGGCTGACCTACCCTAAGTTACTCTCGCGGGCTTTTCGGCATGAAGGTTCCCAGATCTTCGCAACATACTCGAAGGGAATGAATCCGATCTTTCAATTGGATTGGATCTGAGTGGATGCTTTTCCTGAGCCTCGCCGGGGAGCACCCCTTTGAGTCCAGTAATCCACATCCGACGGGTTTGCCTCAGGAGGAGGAACTGCTCAACATACATTTATCATACATTCATCGTACCTCACCGTATGCATATGATGCTAATAAAGTAAAGACTTGAAAAGAAACGCAATCACACTATTCACATACACGCGCAAAAAAGGTAAATCAACGCAAATAACGCAAACACACATTTTTTAGATTTTTAAAGGATAGAAAAACATCAGGATTTTAAATGCGGCTTAAGCCCTCTAATGTCCCCAGCGGAGTCGCCAGCTGTCGACGCCGGGATTTTCGCCGTCTCGTTTTTTTAATAATTAAAATGTCCCTTTCCAATTTTGGCCTTTAGATTGAGATGTGACTTTTGAAAAGGGCCGGCTTAGTGTCGACGGGGTTTGAAAGGTCGATTTTAAGATGAGCCAATTGACCAGAGTCGCCAGTTGGTATATTTGAAATGGATGTACCAACTCATCCGAATTTAGTTTTCGTAATCGTCGGCTCATATGTGACTCCGATTAATTGGTCCGCAACCCGAGATTCATAGAGTTCGGGGGCTTGCTTAAGTGAGGGGAAGGTGTTAGGCACCCCCCGACTTCCGTGAAACACGGTTACCGCAATCTCGATATTTTCCTATCCTTTTAAATCCTAAAATGTGTGTGTGTGTGTGTGTGTGTGTGCCTAAATGGAATTTTGTGGTGCGTTTTGCATAAAAAGTTTGCTTTTATTTTATATGGCAAAAGTGTTTATCTGAAAAGTGTTTTGGACGTTCTCTGACCCAAATGACGAGGCTTCGCTTTTTATAAGAAAGATTGATTTTAATTTCGAAAGCGTTTAGGGTTTTTTTTTTTTTTTTTTTTTATTTAGATGTTATTTTAGAAAACAATAGTTTTAAACTTTTGTCAAATAGGAATCGAGACTATACATTGCCTTCTAACAGTTAATATAAATAAAACGAGGGCAACTTCTAGAACTCTTTAACCCTATGCACAAAGTTTAATGAAAACATTTATTTATTGCAAAATCATTTTTTTATGACGTTTTAAAACCAACTAAAGCCTATTCATCAATCGTGGATTAAAGTTTGCCCAAAACACTTAACCTTTAAACCTCGTGAATCTAATATCCTAAATTTGATCACTTTTACAAAATCTTCATTATTTGCCTTATTTTGAAAACTATTTTTGAGTCGTAAATTAAAACAAGCATCCACAACATGTCGGGGCTATCCACGGGCATGTGAGCCATCCAGACAACCCCAAACACCCACAATCACATATTTTTATTATCACGGGGCCTTAACCCGATCACGATTGATATCGCGTTAAGGCCCGATATTACAAATACATCGTCATGGACCCTATGCCACGATTACATACACCCAAAACGTCCATCATCGGGATTCGACCACTAGGATCTCCTCCCTAGGCTCACAACCATCCCATCACAGCATAACCAACACTAAAACAAATCTAACAAGCTCTAAACATTTGCTATCACTTTATATAACCCAAATATCACAACTTAATTACTACAACCCATCTATTATCACAACGAACAATATATCACCGTACGGATGTCATCAGGGTGTTAGGAGGAGTTACTTTCCGATGGAAACCTCACTAACAACCCCTAATCCACGGATCATTATCCACACAACAACAAACTACACTACACAAACTCAAAACACAACATCAACACACTAATATAAACAAAAAAACATCAAAAGAACACTCTTTTCACCTTGCAATACACCAATACGAGCTTTATATTCCAAGATTTGAGCCAAACTACAAGCAAATCTAAGCTATTGGAGCAACAACACACAATTTATCACTCAAAAACACCTCCACCCGAGCCTTTCTCTCTCCTCCCGCGCTCCTTCTCTCCCTAAAAATCTATTTTTCTCTCTCTTTTCCTTTCTTTTTTCTTCTCTTCTTTTCTTCTCGGACGCAGATCTGGACGCTTAATAGACTGCCGAGACCAGCCGCAGGTGCATCTGCGGCTGACCGCAGGTGCATCTGCGGCTGGGCTCGGCAGCCGTCCGCGCCGAACCTCGGCTGTCGTGTGCCGTCCTCGAGCCTCGTGCCTGTCACCTTTGTCGGTGGCCGCGACTGCATCCGCGGCTGTCCGGCTCACTTTTCTCGATTTCCGTGCCACGCGGTCTTAATTCGGCAATTTCTGCGGTATTATTTTGGGAGGCTGTATTTTTGCAGTCCGGAACTCCCTGGGAAGTGTGCCATAGGGTTCTGGGAGGCTAGTTCGGAGGGTGGCGACTTGATGTAGCATTTGATAATTGTGCCAGGTGAGCGAGACCCCCGAACATTGTAAGCGGAGTGGCCATCAGTCGTCTTTCGTGGTCAGCTCAGGTTTTCTGGGTCAATTGTTCGCCTCGCCTCAAGTGACCGGATGCTCGTTGTCCGTTGTGGCGGCTTTGACCGTAAATCGCTGGAGTGGCTTTGTGTTGGGGTCCACCATTCTTTCCGCATGTCGGGTCAAATGACGATTTTGCCCTCCTGCCAGGGTTAGTACAAAAGTGCAAAATTTGGGTGTCTACAGTTTATATATTCCGCATTAGTTATAGAACATGTATGAAGATGATGTATCGTGACGTACCAAGTCTAGGGTTTAAGGAACCCGGATTTGGGGGCGTTACATATATATATATATATATATATATATATATATATATATATATATATATATATATACATATCTAATTTCATATATTTCACATTACCACATAACCTCAATTAAATCATAATTTCTGTACTTCCACTACAATTTAATTGTACAATTTATTATACCTTTACCTGAAATTTCATTTATTTTTCATAAATTGTTTTTGAACCATTTATTTACTTTTCAATTATTTTAATTCAACATCAATTATTAGCATCTCTTTACAGATTTAATTTGTCAATTAAATCCCTTCACATACTTTAAATCACATAAAATATTATAACTAATTAAACCAACCTTGATAATTTCATTAAATTCTCATTTAATATTATTAAAGAAATCCTGAAAATTCGGATCCTCGTAACCATTGTAGATATCAGTCCGAATTGGACAGGTAAAATGATTGTGTAGTATAAGAATTTGTTGGTATGTAATATGAGTGTTAAATACTCAAATTGATTGTAATAGAATGTCGTGTCATATATGATATTGTATAAAGATTGCGATTCTGGAATAGAAAGAGATGTTGTAGAAATGTAAATAAATGATTATTTATTAATTATAATATTGTTGTAATTCATGAACAATAAGAAAAAAGTAGTACTAGTGTTAAATCGGATTCGAGGTTCGAGGGACCCGGATTCGGAGTCGTCACATAATACAACTTAGAACCATACGGTTGACATATATAGGGGATCAACCTAACAATATTCTATGTTATACACAACATACACTACACTGACTAAACATAACAGTGTTTAAAAGAATGTTCATATCAGCTTGCTTCGCATGTAGAGGTCGCCCCAAGACAACTTGATTTCACTAAAAAGCTTAAATAAATATTTCACAAATAAACACATTTATTTCTCAAGTTATACTGAATCATATAACAATAACTTTCATGGCAAAGATTTTTAACACATTGTTGCACAAGGTGCATAAATCAGATATAAAGCTTGTAAATAATAAGCTTAAGGTAGAAGAAAACTTGTCTTTTTGATAAGTTTTACGATTAAATATTATTCATAAATTCTACACATTAATATTTTTTATAAGCTAGTTATTCATAAATTCAGTCCTTTTAAATTTTAAGACGGACATTATAATCGCTTATAATTAAGACTTCTTCTACTTTATATAAAATAAATTTGAGCATTATAACATCTTGTATAATGAATATTTTACAAAATATTTTAAGAAAATTTCAGCAATATAACTGCTTATATAATCAGTATTTGAATAAATACTTTAAGAAAATCGGTCATAGTATCTGCTTATAAAATGAATATTTTCATTAAAGACTTAAAGAAAATTGGTCATAGTAAATATTTATAAAAGTATGTTTTCTACTTCACAATTGAAATAAATCGGACATTATAACTGCTTGTAAAATGAACTTTTGTACTATATATTTGAAATAATTTGAGCATTAAAACTACTTGTAAAAGTATATTTTAACTAAATATAAGAAGAAAAGTAAACAAAATACCTACTATAGTATACCTCTTGTATTGTTTGCTTTACTTCGAAAATAACGGATCCTCGTCGCTTGAAATATATTTTTCTCTCTTAGATTATAACTATAAAGTGTATAGCTTATGAAATGCTCTAGGAAATGCTATAGGAAATGCTAGAAAATAATGAATGAAAGCGTGCTATTTATAGACATTTGAAGTATCCAAAATTACACATTACGGCCTCAGTTAATTACACTTTAATACCTTGACAAATTATACTTTGGAACCACTAAATATCTAACTTTTCTTGGACCAAAATGCCCTCAAATGGCCAGCCATATTTGTGATTCCTATGGTGACATCATTTTTGCTACGATTAGTCGAAAAGAGTTCATTTGGATATCTAGTTAGGTTTCCTTGGTTTTTTTTTTTGGGGGGGGTTTGTTTTGTTTTAGTTAGCTTTTTAGTTAGTGTAACTTTTATTCTTTTTCTAGTTTAGTTATTCAAACTAGTTTTTCTTTTCCTGGCTCCCATTGATCTGTCTTGGATCACATGGATTGCCATACTCGAACATGATTGTTCTAAAATGATTTGGTTGGATTACTAGTTAGTAATTAATTTAATTTTAATTAATTTGGTTAATTAGTATAATACTTAAGTATTTGTGAGGATCAGAATTTTCAGAATTATTTAATAAAATTAAATGAGAATTTAATTTATAAAATTATCAAGGTTGTTTAAATTAATTATTATATTATGTGATTTAAGGTATGTGATATGATTTAATTGATAAATTAAATTTGTACAAGAGATGGTGATGATTTGTGTTGATTTAAAATAATTAAAAAGTAAATAAGTTGTTTAAAAATAATTTATGAAGGATAAGAAAAATGTCAGGTAAATGTACAATAAATTGTACAATTAAATTATTATGAAAATGCAAAAATTATAATTTAATTAAGGCTATGTGGTAATATGAAATGCAGGAGTTAGATATGTATATATTTATATATATATATACATTTATATACGTGTGTTATGTTTAATTGATAAAATTATAAATTTCATTAATTATGAAAATTAAGGGATTAATAATTAAATTAATCCAAGAATTTATGGAAAGCTAATGAGGAAGTTTGTAAAATTGTAGTTATCGATTTTAGAGTTTATCAAAAATTTTGGAAGAAGTTTAGAAATTAATGGAGAAGGAAAGGTAATTATATAAATTATATAATAATAATTATATAATTTATATAAGGAAATTAAAATAAGGTATGAAGAAAATAATAATTATATAAATTATATAAGAATAATTATGTAATTTATATAAGGTGATTAAATGGAATAAAGTTGGAGGAAATTAAGAAATTATTTAAAATGAGAATGTAATTATATAAGTTATATAATATTAAATTATATAATTTATATATAAAGAAATTGATATGAATATTAAAGAAATTGAATAATAAATAAGAAAAAAGAATGTTTTAAGTTATTAAAAATTATATTTATGTATAATGAAATTATTATGACTTTTATGAAAGATAATATTTCAGAAACATGAACATGTTAATGTAACATGTTGTCCAAGTAACGGAACGAAAAATTATGAAAAATAATTTTTATATGTTCTACGAATTATTTTATGATTTTTGGAGGTATAAATTACCTCATATAATTACATGCATAGCGTTATGCGTGTACAAAAATTTGTCAAATAAAATACCGAAAAAGGTATTAATATTATTTATAAATCATATTATGATTTTTAATGAATTAAAATAAATATTTTATATACATTATATAAAATATTTATTACACGTAATAATTATGTAATGTATTAAATAATTGATTATGCATGATTTCTTTGCGTGGAACAATCCGGAAGATTGAGAAGCTAAGCCAAAGTCGGTGCAGAAATTTTTAACCAATTTGTGGGGAGTATTATAAAAAGGGAAGAAAAGCAAACCAAAGAAATAAAAGAAAAAGAAGGCAAACAAAGAAATTCTCTCTCTCTTTTCTCCCCACACAACAACACCATAACCACCACCTTCCACTACCGGAACCACCATGGCCAAGCAAGAAAGGAGTTTATTGGTGCCAACATGGAAAGAGAAAGCTTTAAGGAAGGAGCTTTAAGGTATAAATTAATTAATTTAGTTTATTTTGTGAATTATTGAAAATGAAATAATTTTGTAGAAAAATTATAATAATTAAAATAATTATTCTAAATAATTTTTTTGTGTATAGTAATGAATTGTATGATTTTTGGATGTGTTTTGTTGTCAAATTTTGAGGAGAAAATAGATAAATTTGGAAAGGTGATGTACTGTTTCACTCGAAGAAGAAGAAAAAGAAAACTGGGTAGGGCCGCGCATTGCGCGGCTACTGTTACGCAAAAGCGGGACCAAAACGACGCCGTTTTGGGCGCTGATGGGGGGCAGGCCGCGCATTGCGCGGAGCCCAGAAACGGGCTGGAAAACGACGTCGTTTTGTGGCGTCGGCAGGAACAGTCGCCGCGCAACGCGCGGGCGACCGGCAATCCTGGGAAATTACCGTGTTGCCCCTGCCTCTTTCCAGAAATACCCAACGTGTCCCCAAGGCCGCGGAAGTTACAAAATTGCCCCTGGACTTTCCGGAAAATTCCGGATTTGTCCCTAACATTGTCGAAATGACGGAAATGCCCCTGGGCTTTTCGGGAAATACCGAATGAGTCCCTATGGGCGCGGAAATTACCAAAATGCCCCCAGAAATGATTTTTAATTGAAATAAATGTTTAAAAATTGTTTAAAAATTATAGAAAATTACAGAAAAATACTAAAAATATAGAAATGATGTTTGGACATTAAATTTAATATTTTTGTAAAAATATTAAATATTGAGGATTAGTATTTAAATATTTTAAATATTAATCAAATGGGTTTAAAAGTTAAAAAATGCTTAAATAAAATTTTTGAACAACCAGATATATTAAATTTTATCCGTTGAGCGGGGTTGTCCGTATGAAAGATATTTTATATTAAGTTAAAGGAATATTTTAAAGAACGAAGTGAATATAATTGGCCATATAAATTAATAATTGGCCTAGTGATGATATTAATTAAGTAAATTAATATCATAAGGAGTTAAATAATTATTATTTGATTATTTTATGATCATAGGCTGTACGAGAAGCTGTACAGAAGGGATATTTATTAATTAATTCAACAAGCCAGGCAAGTTCTTCAGTCCCTTTTATGTTAAGTGTTGGAATGTTATGATATGTAATCCTTGTTTTAACTGCATACAAATTATGTGTTATGTGATACGTGATTAATATGACCACAATGTGTATTTTGTGCAACGATATGAATATATATGAGATATATTGCTATAGTAGAAGCACAAGCACATGATGTATGACACACACCAAGCATGATAAGGTATGTGCTACGTGAAGTATATCTGTTGAACTTGCTGAGCCATTGTGCTCATTACTTGCTTAATAAACATTTTTGCAGGAAAGAAATGAATTTCAAAAATATCAAATGATATAAAGACGGATAATCACAGAAGGTTGTGAACGTTATTGTTATATTTCAATAACATAATGTGAATACTATTGTTAAGTTTATAGTGCTATTTTGTATGTACATATATGTTGAATCCAGACAGGATAAGTCAAATTAAATTTTGAAGTGTGATTGTACTAGATAGATGTTACGATAGAAATTATTAAATGGCTTAAATATGGATTATGAAATCAAGAATAATTTGTATGGATACGAACAATATTAAGTTTTGAATTTTGAGCTTTATGATGCGTGTAAAAGAAAGAATAAGTTAAGGTTGCGATCCAGGGACTAGGATCGAGATATAAAGATTCTACATATTCCAATATTTTAATACAATGATTGAATTGAGAAAAAGAAAAATTTATACCGAAATTTTGGTAATTGATGATTTTAAAATCAGATAATTGATCAATTAAGGGTTTAAAGAAGGTAATTAAAGATTACTAACGGACCGAAATTTGGACGTAAGAAAGATAATGTTTCATAAATATGAAAATTAAGATAATAAAGTAGGTCGAATTTCGGGGTCGTTACAGTATTTATACGTATTAACATAATATAATACATCGAATAATACTCGTATTACACTTCGTATTAATCGCGTATAATGTAATGTATAATTCTCATATTTATATGTATTTACATCATATAATACATCGTATAATACTCGTATTACACTTCGTATTAATTGCGTATAATGTAATGTATAATTCTCATATTATACAGTACATTATTATTCGTATTCTTTCCATATTCATTCTGTATTCATGTCGTATTTGGGAATATTAATCTTCAAAAACTATTTTAGTTATTTTTTTTTATGGAAATGCATTTATTGTTCCAAATAAACGCTATTAATGAATGTGAATTTTCTAAAATCGGAAGACCATTCCTGATTGAATAGTATTTTTCTTCTTATTATAGGAAAAATATTATTGACTCATTAGAATATTTACCTCATATAAATACTATGTCGTAAAATGCAAAATCTCAAAACGACAAATAGAACAACAAAAAATATGGAAAACGTTTTCTCGGGAAACGCGTTTTTTGTCTTTTTATCAGAAAAAAAATATTAGTTCCCTGGGTTGTATAACTCATATAAACACTATTTCATGAAATGTGAAAAGTCTGAAAAGGATGTAAGACTAATTTCATAGGCATAACTGATTTATAGGTTTTTAACCCTTAGGATTTAAGTTTTAATACTTATATTTCTTTAAAGTACCTAATGCTATACATAGGATTTCATACATACGTAGATTGGAACATAATTCAATCACATAACATATTCTTGAAGTATAACATCACTTTTATTATTCACATAAAATCGGATTATAAGATTCTCAAAAGTTCGGAATATTACAGGGATTATTTGCCTAGATCTTTCACACATAGGAGGATCGTACCAATCAAAAAACCTGTATGCATTGCTCCTATTCCAATTTGATTTTGAGAGACGATGGAGAAGATATGACACTGCATCTGATATATATTACAAACACAGCAAAGTTAAAACACATCTTTGCCTTTGAAAAATTGGAGCAGGTCAATTTAAGTTCGGGTTTCTTCTTAAATCGGGTAAAAGGAACAAAAATGACAAATATTTCCACTTGGAGGATTAAATTGAATAAAAACATACTTAGAGGGTGACTTTGGAAGTGCGTGGCAACTTGGAAGGACATAAGTGACATTCTTCCTTCTGAATATTAAAATATATATATATATTTAAAAGGCTTATTACAATAGTCGTCGACCGTTGCTATAGGTCTTCTAAATATTAAAAATATATATATTATTAATAAAATTGTTATTCAACACATCACGTGACAATCATAAATACATTTATATAATTTATAATTATTCACATCACAATTGTTAAATACATCAAATCATAGTTTACCAAAACTAAAATAAAAAGATTTCATATTTGATAAACATTTGTTTCACTGCATATTCCTCCTTTATAGGCCAAAGTATGATAATTGGTAAGTGACTAGAATCCAACCCCCTCCTCTTACTTGACTTGAAGCAGCTCAACCCATCTGCCACACTCCACAAATTGAAACTTAGATTAGACAATATTGAATATTCAGTAGAAAAGGGAAAGAGTAAACATAAAGAACTAGCTATTGTAAACCTACTATAATATCTTAAAGAAAAGATGAAGTTTTTTTTTAAATAACTTTGATTCAACTTCTAGTAAGACTAAAGCTTTATTTGCCTCCACCATTTACAAGATTGTTTATCAACGTCACACTTCTTAGTAGTTTAAAGGACCTAAATAATTCACAAGAACATTCACAATCTGGATCTTTCTACTAAAAAAATGCATTGGCATAAATGTGGTGATCCACGAACTTACCTGTAACGCACTGAAATCCTTACATTCCTTAATTCTATCCATTCAATTTTGGATTTCATAATCATTAATCTTAAAATCAAATTATATTATCCTCAATTATCTTAACGACAATTTCGTGCGTTAAAACGTAACTTTTAACCTTTAAAGACATTAATTGACCATCATGCGGTCCATAGATTTGTTTATTTATTTTACATTCCTTACCTGTCTCAAGATCGTAATGTTCACTTACCCTTCATTAGAACTTAGGTCAACCATTTGTTCATTGTGACCTAGTCTGTTACAATTTCATAATCGTACAAATTATAATTCAACTTAACATCACTTGTGAATATACTTTCATCATTAAACTATACATACATAACACTGCTTGCTTAAGCCTATTCCATCCTTGTTCCTGTTTACATACATCTGTACCATACATACAAGTTTATTACATATAAAACTCGACTACCAATAATATCTTTATTTTATCTTATTATAATATTTCTCAAAATAAATTACATTTATAGCTATCACTATGAATTTACAAACCATTCGTTCTTATTACAATTATGGTTTAATGTTTAAAACCAAAACCTTTCATCACTTGCATCTGTATAACTTTACATTTAACTGGCTTGCTTACACATTGCACAAATTACATTTAACAAATTTACTTCTCCCTTATCCGTACATTCACATTCCTTTACCTTAGCTTAACCGAAACATCCGGCCTTCTCGTACTTTCCCTGAAATATTAGTTCATAGCAAGAGTGAGCATATAGGCTCAGCAAGTCAATTAGATAACATATTTCATGCTTACAGTTTATATTTATTCGACATGTATCCTTTACTTTACCATGCTATGCTTATTAACACATATTTCACTTAACAGTTACAAACATAATTGCACGCAGTGCACATTTCAACTATCGCATATTTCACATAGAACAATTAGTACATTTAAGTCTGAACAACTTGCCTGATCTGCATTTATTTACATTTAACATTTACTGCCTCGCGTGGCCTTCCTATCCTTTCATAACAATCATGTCGGACTGCTACTTCGAGCGCTATCTGTAAACATTGCACTATAAGCATCAATATCGGATTATAAAACTTAATATAACTCGTTAAACTTATCTCATAATTACACAACCATTCGTCTCTAATCATTTCACATTTGATGTATTATACCTTATGTAGGTTAATAATACATCCCAACTCATTACCGACATTTTTCATAACTCATATCATGATTTGGCTTAACTTTAGGCATGTTACATTATGCCATTTATCATTTCATTATACCTTGGCACCCTTTAAATTGGCCATTCTTTATCTATCTAGGGTTTACATAGCTTATCGTTATCATTCTGTATTAAAACGTTGCATTTTGGACACTATATAAAATTTATTTTCCTATGAACTATCCATCTCGTCTCGGTGAGATGTTTAGTTCATAACATTTCGCTGGCCGCGAAATGTCCTCGGCCCAACTTGGCCCTGGCGTCCCCTGAACTCGTCCCGACCAACTTCTTCAGTAGTACTGCGCCCCAGTGCAGTTTCTAGTTTAAATGACTGCGCCCCGGCGCAGTCCTGTTGTCTCAGATTCTATGATTTTTGCTGCTATTTTGGTGATTTTTAACTCATTCCTCACACATCCAATTAACTCCAAATTTGGAACAGAACTAAGTCTTACTACCTAGTATTTTATAAAAATTTTACTTGCCTCATTTGGCTTATCAAAATCATAGAAACAATAGCCCATAGGATAGCGTTCAAACTCGTTTTCAACCTTAAAACCAAAATTACTAACTTTGTGATTTTTGTCCATGTGCTTTAAAACTTCATTCTAACACTCAATAAAATTCATATACGTCATATATGACATTCCCAAACTTTTAAAACCATAAAATTTTACACGAGGCAATATTTGTCCGTTAAAATCTATTTTGAATCGAAGCGATCGATTTCAATCCGTTGATTTCCAAATCAACCTAAACACATGTATTTACATAAAACTAGGTCATTTGACTTCATTTCACCTTTAGTTTTTCAAAATTGCCAAAAATCACCCTTTAGTATAAACTTTTCAAATTTCAAAACTAAACTTAACTTGACATCTGATGAGTAGGTTTTATACTTGCAAATTGAATGCTTAAGGCTTATTGATTTGTGTTGTTTTCATTCATTTATGCTCTATGGTTTTATTTTATATACTTTTGGTAATTACCCTTTGATGTGTAGGAAAAAGAGCTCAAAATTGCAAACTGGTAATTATCTCTGTCAGACAAGAGCCTAGGCGCTTGGTAGGCACTCAGTAGGCGCTCGGCTAAAACCTCTAACCTGACCAGGTGAGAGCCTAGGCGCTCGGTAGGCGTTCGGTAGGTGCTTGACTAAAACATCCGACTTGATCAAGTGAGCACCTAGACGCTTGGTCGGTGCTTGGTGGGCACTCATCGGGAAATGTCACGAGCGAAGTATTCTTCTATGGGACCCAGGCACGAAATGAAATGATGGACATCCTCCAATACGTGGGTAACGGTTAGATTGAGTGGGAGGTTGACGTAAAAAGCAGAGAGCTGGGTAATGGAGCCAAAAAAGCGAGACACAGACCTGAACATAACAAGGGAGAGAATAGAGCAGAGGATAAAAGGATTCAGCAGAAGGAGAAATCAACGTGGGAGATTGAAGGATAATTCAGAGAGACAACTAAGCTCTACATTCTCTTACTTCTTTTACTTTGATTTATTTGTATGTTGCAAGAATTGTATTCATGGTTTATAAATCAGAGATGAACTAAACTCCAGAATTAAGGTTGTAATGGAACCTATCATGTAAATTGAAGACAATTCATTTCCTTTTGATGTTAATTGATTGTGTTGGAGTTAATTGACTTATCTTATGCTTGAAGTATAATTACTTGGCCAGTAATTAGCTTGACAGTTTATATGAAATTGACAAATGGAATATAAACCTAGGTCTGGGTATGTTGACATATGTTCTTGCCATTCTACATGTGGTAGACTGCATAATGTGTATATAGGATAGACATATACCTATAAACCATATGTAACCTACAATAAAATCTGATTTTAATGACTCCTATTTAATGTTAAATCTCATGGACATATAGTGATTTATTTAAATAGGTGATATTCACTTGACCATCGACAGAGGCTAGTGAGTGCAAATGTTTTTCGGGTTATTAATTCCACATGGTTGATGACATACAGAGGTAGTGAAGAGGTTCAATTGAAGTGTTAAGGGAAATTATAACCTTAATGTTTTACATCTAGATAACAAATCTTGGTAATTTAGGTTTCGTTAATTCAATTAATTTAACTCATTCACTTAGTCTATTTTCATCAACTTTGAGTGATCGTTTGATTAGGATTAGAGTGCTTTATGATTAGTATTTTGGTGAATTAATAGTAGAAAGTCCTTGTGGGATACGACACCTTGCTTGCTATTTTACTACAGTTGGACCACGTATACTTGCGTGTTTTACTAGGTCAGATTTTGTAACGACCCCGAAATTCGACCATCTTTATTACCTTAATTTTCATATTTATGAAACATTATTTTACTTACGTCCAAATTTCGGTTCGTTAATAAATCTTTCGTCACCTAAATTGATCCATTATTTAATTTCAAAATCATCAATTACCAAATTTTCAGTATAAATTTATTTTTCTCAATTCAATCATTGTAATAGAATATTTGGATATTTAAAATCCTTACATTTGGATCCTAGCCCCTGGATCGCAACCTTTACCTTTTTTTTTTTTTTTTTTTACTGTTACACGTATCATTATGATCATTATTCAAAATTTACAGTCTTTTATCTTCATACAAATATTCCTTGTTGCGTCATTCGTAATCAAACGTATAATAATTTCTATCGTAACAATTAATTTAAACATTCACGGTTCACAATTTAACTCTATTCATCCTATACAGATCCAACGTATATGAATATACAAAATGTCCAAATAAACTTTGCAATTTACCATATTGAATATAACCATTTTATTTACAACCTTCTTGGTTGATCCATCTCTAATAAAATCCGATATTTCTGAAATTCATTTCTTAACCTGCAAAAGTTTAATTTAAGCAAGTAATGAGCACAACGGCTCAGCAAGTTCAAAAGTTTATGCGGCACGTAGCACGTACCTTAATATGCTCGGTGTGTGTCATACATCACGTGCTTGTGCTTCTACTATAGCAATATATCCCATATTATTGCACAAAGTACACATAGTTGTCATATTATCCACATAACAAGTAACACATAATTTATATGCCTTTGAAACCAGAATTACATATCATAACATTTAACAATTAAGGACTGAAGAACTTGCCTCGATTTGCATTCATTACGTAACACTTACAAACATCCCACGTATAGCTTTGTTCGTCAATTAACATTTCTGTGATCTTTATCATTCATCACATAACCTATATATATATCAACTCAAGTTATATCACAATCAATAATCTCGTTCGAGAAATAACAAATTATTCTACTAAACTTTAACAACATTGTCTTTATCGTAACTTTTTCGTTACTTAATCGTTTACGTTTACTAGCAGTTAACACACGATCCATAACATCCTAACATCTCGTGAGTCTAATAAACCTTTCAAAGTCTCCAAAATATTATTCTGGACTTTTCAACCCATTTTTACATTTCTCGAATTATCCAACCATTTTCTATAATTATTTCTATTTATAAAACTATTAATTAATAGCTTTAAAATAGAAATAATAATACAACACACTTTTATAACCTCCAAATACCATCCATATTTATCTTATATTATTATAAGATTTTTCACCAAGTTTCATAATTTTCTAACATTCATAGGATTTTCTATGAATTTCTACTCTTTTTAAATTCACTTTAAATAGCCTTAAAAATACAATAAATACTATACTCTTCAATAAATTACCAAACTATTTTACAAATTCTGGAATAATATAACAGTAATGCTGTCCAGAACAAATTTCAGCACAAAATATTTTTAGTAATTAAATTTTAATTTTAATATACTAAAACTTTCGAAATTTACAGTAATTAGTACTTTTATCCGAAAATTATGAATCTTAAGTCCATTCCACACGAAATTTAATTCTCTACAACTTTGTAGAAGAAACTTTTCCCAAATTCTGTACCAAAATGAACAGACTTCGGACAGATTTACATTTCACTGCGCTAAATCTTCCGAAATTCATAGAAATTAGCTCGTTTATCAGAAAATAACGAATTTTAAGTCCATTATGCACGAAATTTAATTATCTACAACTTTGTAGAAGGAAAAATTTCCAAATTCTGCCCAGAAATGGACAGAATTGCCCCTGTTCGTGACTGCCTTCTATAAATTCTATAATTTAATATTTTTGCCAATTTTTTTTCACAATTATTATTCTAAATATCATATAATCCACACATATATACCTTCAAAAATGATAAACAACAATCATCTTAAGTATTTACTAATTTTTCTAATTATTCACTAATTTTTTTTTCTCAAAATTTATTTACCATCAAAGTATTAAAATAATTCCAAGTAAATTAAATTATACCTTCCCATTAGCTCAAACACCTTCTTGGAAGCTTGATAAATTCCTTGATGGCCCCAAATATCTTCTCCCTCTTGCTAGTGGTGGTGTAAGGTGGCGGATGGTGGTGGGAGAGAAAGAGAGGAAATTTTTGTGTGTTTGTTGTTTTCTTTTTTCTCTTTCTTTTCTTTTCTTTTTATTATACTCAATATTAACCAATTTGGAAGTGGACTTTAATTCCACCGACTTACCAATCACCAACTTAACTCTCGGATGTTCCACACAAAAATCACGCACGCAAATTAATTTTTCTAACACATTACGTAATTATTTCGTGTAATAAATATTTTATATAATGTATATAAAATATTTATTTTAATTCATCAAAAATCATAATTGATTTATAAATAATATTTAGACCCTTTTTGGGTACTTTACTTGACAAATTTTGTACACGCATAATGACATGCATGTAATTATTTGAGGTAATTTATACCTCCAAAAATCATAAAATAATTCATAGAACGTATAAAAATTATTTTTCCTAATTTTTTTCACTTCATTACCTGGACAACATGTTACATTAACATGTTCACGTTTCTGAAATATTATTCTTCATAAACGTCATAATAATTTAATTATGCATAAACATAATTTTTAATAAATTAAATCCATCCTTTTTCCTTATTTAATTTAATTTCTTTACATTTCACATTACTTTCCTTATATAAATTATATAATTTATATAATTAAATTATCCCTTTTTATAATTTCCATTTCACACAAAATATAATTTATAAAATTTCTTCCCATCCTTATTCAATTTCATCACCTTATATAAATTATATAATTATTCTTATATAATTTATATAATTATTATTTTTCTCATATTTCACTTTAATTTTATTATATAATTTATTATTATATAATTTATATAATTACATTTCTTTCCCAATTAACCTCTCAACTTTCTCCATAATCTCTTAATTAAACCAATAATCCATCATTTCAATTTTACTAATTCCTCATTCACTTTTTATTTAATTTTGGATTAATTTAATTATTAATCCCTTAATTCCATAATTAATAACATTTATAATTATCACATAAACATATATATTTATATATATACAAATGTATATATATATATATATATACATATCTAATTTAATATATTTCACATTACCACGTAACCTCAATTAAATCATAATTTCTGCATTTTCATAATAATTTAATTGTACAATTTATTGTACAATTACCTAAAATTCTTTTATTCTTCATAAATTGTATTTACACAATTTATTTACTTTTCAATTATTTTAAATTCACATAATTCATCACCATCTTTGTACAAATTTAATTTACTAATTAAATCTCATCACATACCTTAATTCACATACAATAATAATTTCTTTACACAACCTTGAAAATTGTGTCTATTAAATTCTTATTTAATCTTATTAAATAATTCTGGAAATTCGGATCCTCACATTCTTCCCCCCTTAACAGGATTCCGTCCTCGGAATCATAATTGCCGTAATAATCATATGTATTTTATTTATAGCACCTTGCTATACCTTTATCTTGATGAATAACAATTTGATCAATAATAATTATATTTTACCTCTTTAATATCCATAACTTACATGGATAACCTCATAATGGTCATTACTGTCAGAATATTTAATTTACAATTTCCTTACAGAGGTACATTTCATATTTCTCTAAAAATTTTATGAATAACACTTTAATTCATCTCTCGATATACTTATCAAGATTATTTCTCATTCTCCGAAAACTTTCATTTCTTTAATCATACTTACCCTTACACAATCCCCTTATGTCATATTATCTATTGTACATCATTCATACTCTGCACATTCATCCTTATCTTTTCAATTCATATTCGTGAATATTCTTTTCATTCCATAATCATTCCTTAATACTTCTATCATTCAACACTAGGTTTTAAACACTAACATTTACTTAATTCATCATAATCCTTATTCAAAATTATTTCAAAAATCCTGGGTGTCACATTCATCCCTCCTTCATAAAATTTCGTCCTCGAAATTTCTATGTACTCGTACCTCATTCATTTACAATTTCTTTACATTTATTCCACATATCTTTCTTTCCTTCCTTTCTCGTAGTTATTGCACATTGCAATTTTCTAATCCACCGCCCTTCATAATTTCTTTACTTCATAATTATTACTTTCCTTACTACTCACAATCAAATAATAATAACCCATCCTACCATCCAATCTTCATAAGAATAGAGGAATTTTAAAATTTTATTTTGGAAAAACTTTCATGCTATGCTGAATGAACATTTATCTCGGTTTAACAGTACTTCACTCCCAGAGTACGTCGTACTGCAAACCACTGACAGTGGGTTAGTCTGTCATTAAAGTAAACATGTACCCCGGTTACAGTACTTCACTCCCAGAGTACGTCGTACTGTAAACCCTGACAGTGGATTAGTCTGTCATTAAAGTGATGCATATTTAATCCGTAATTTGGCACGCCAGTAGAACAATCTGTCATGACCGTGTTTCTTAATCTTTTTGTTCATCTCAGCGTTATGATTCATTCAAAAGTAATTTGATTGGTTATAACTTTCAAAGAATATGAATTCAATATTTCACAAAATTTGTCTAGCTGAATCAATAGCTCAGACTTATATTTCTTCAACGCTTGTCTAGCCAGATCAATTAGCATAGACTTACTTTTAACAATTTATAACTCGCAGAAATTTTCAAAACATTCATCATGTCAACTTTTCAAAACGTCAAGCCGAGTCAAATGGCATTGACTTATAGTTCTGACATACCTTCATAAATCAAAATCATTTATGACTTCATGTTACCGCATCATTTTGACAGTTCGTTGAGAATTTCGTCATTAATAATTCCTACACCATAAACCATACTTTATGGTGTTGAATCATCTTATAACGAAATAGTACCGCACCGTCTCAACAACACGTTGAGCATTCCGTCATTCATCACATCTGCACCGGGCTAAAGGGTGCGTGGATGATTCTTTTGAAATACATTTTGATGTAAAAACATTTTTGTCTAGCCAAAACAAGTAGCATAGACACTTTTAAAATTGCTCAAAAATTTCATTTATATTTTTCAAAGCACACACGTGCCAAATCAACTTGAGGCCAAAATTTTCGAAATCTAGCAAGGCTAGAAGAGTGGGAATATCCTAAATTCCCTAACATTCACCTTCTACTTCTTCACTTTAAATAGTAAATTTATTGCTAGGACTATTTTCATTTATCATATTAGAATTTTCTATCTACTCCAACGTTTCTATACCCCCGTATAGTTCATCAAACTTGCCACACATTATGAGTCCAGGAACTTACCACAAAAATATGAGTTTAGAAGCTTGTCCTAGCAATATGTAGTCTGAGAACAAATCAAAGACTATCCATATGTTGAGGGGCTCAAAACATACCATACGATTATGAGTCATGGACTTACCATATGCATGAGTTTTAAGAACTCGTGCCTAAATTTAATATTATATATCTAACAAACCTGCTAGCGCGACTCTAACATTCCAATGATTATCACATAGTAACTAAGTAAACACTAATCCCCCGCCCATACAAAGGATTGTGCAACTCAGTCACCACTTGAGTCCTCAATTGAAATTTCGTACCCAAACTTTCTACCCCCTTATCATAACCTTTATATCATTCATATCTCATTATTCTTTGAATTCTTCTTGTACTATTTCATAGTACCATATCTCTTTTGGACCATTAACAAGTCTCTCTGTTAATTTCACATTCTCACTTAATCCCATCATGATCTTACTTCACAACCTACTTCTTACTCGCTTCTCTTATCTTGTGATCGTATCGTAGTACGATCCTCTTACCGTTCCTGATCATGTTATTATGATCTCTTCTTATACATATATATATATATACATATCTAATTTAATATATTTCACATTACCACGTAACCTCAATTAAATCATAATTTCTGCATTTTCATAATAATTTAATTGTACAATTTATTGTACAATTACCTAAAATTCTTTTATTCTTCATAAATTGTATTTACACAATTTATTTACTTTTCAATTATTTTAAATTCACATAATTCATCACCATCTTTGTACAAATTTAATTTACTAATTAAATCTCATCACATACCTTAATTCACATACAATAATAATTTCTTTACACAACCTTGAAAATTGTGTCTATTAAATTCTTATTTAATCTTATTAAATAATTCTGGAAATTCGGATCCTCACATTCTTCCCCCCTTAACAGGATTCCGTTCTCGGAATCATAATTGCCGTAATAATCATATGTATTTTATTTATAGCACCTTGCTATACCTTTATCTTGATGAATAACAATTTGATCAATAATAATTATATTTTACCTCTTTAATATCCATAACTTACATGGATAACCTCATAATGGTCATTACTGTCAGAATATTTAATTTACAATTTCCTTACAGAGGTACATTTCATATTTCTCTAAAAATTTTATGAATAACACTTTAATTCATCTCTCGATATACTTATCAAGATTATTTCTCATTCTCCGAAAACTTTCATTTCTTTAATCATACTTACCCTTACACAATCCCCTTATGTCATATTATCTATTGTACATCATTCATACTCTGCACATTCATCCTTATCTTCTCAATTCATATTCGTGAATATTCTTTTCATTCCATAATCATTCCTTAATACTTCTATCATTCAACACTAGGTTTTAAACACTAACATTTACTTAAGTCATCATAATCCTTATTCAAAATTATTTCAAAAATCCTGGGTGTCACAGATTTAGGCAAACAACATCTTAAACTTAACACACCACATAGGTTATCACATACACATTTAACCACTTTGTACAATCACAGAACTTCTACGTGCACCTTCTAATACACTTTACAAATTATAATTTGGTCTATACACAAATCATAGCCTAATATTATAACTTTCTTTCACAAGACATATTTTTCCAACCTTTAAAGCTTTTAGTATGCTATCTAACATGAAATACACATGATTTCTTCATGATTAACCTTATCCTCTAGATTTTCATCAAAACCATTAACATATAACATATAATTCTCCATAAATCATAGCTTAATATTACCTTTCCTTAAACAAAAAATGTTTCACTTTCATTTGTGCACTTATGATAATCTCTAGCATAAAATATACATGTATCATAAATATTTAACACCTCCAACTAGGGTTTTACTACGTCCTTCAACATATAACACATGATTATCCAATAAATCATAGTTTCTAGCCTTGAACATGAACATGAATAGTGCACCACATTTGTTTTATTACCTTAACACTTAGGGTTTCATCATAAGCTATAAATATAACACATAATTCACATAATCAACATGTATATCCTTAGATACATGCATGACTATACCTATTCTTGAATTTAATCACATAAAAAAATAAGTTTTTTTATGCTAAAACTCATTTGTTCCTTCATGTAGCCTTTCTTCTTCTAGCTATGAACATTGCTCATGGTGTATGCTCCACTTTGATAGCTTAATAAGCTTCTCTTGTACACTTATCCATTAATTTCTCCAAGGTTTTGTTCAAACCCTAGCCTCCTTCTTCGTTCTCTCTTAAGCTCTCACTTGGAACTTGGAAAAATGAAATGAAGTGTGCTAGCTTGATGGTTGAAATATAATCACATATATAAGTTGATCAATTCTCCAACAGCTAACCACACATGGTTAGCTTAACACTATCATGGTTAGGGTTAATTATGTCATTTCCCTTCCACTAGCAATGGCATTATGGTCAATTAATGTCTTTAAAGGTTAAAAGTTACGTTTTAACGCATGAAATCGCTGTTAAGATGATTGAGGATAATATAATTTGATTTTAAGATTAATGATTATGAAATCCAGAATTGAATGAATAAAATTAAGGAACGTAGAGATTTCGGTGCGTTACATCACCAGCAGATAAACAAATTGTAGCTGGATAAAAGAGAACGCTATTAATTATAGTTAGTTGTTGAAGGACAAGCAATTCAATTCTTGTCTGTGGGATCTAAGAATTAGAAGTTGCAGTACATATTCCTTTCATCATTTATCAGCTTAAATCATGAGCGGAGAATATAAATGGAAGAAAACTAAAATTTCTCAAGTGATATAATTACTGTTAAAATTTAAGATCGATTAATAACACAATCAGACAAAATATTAGATGAAGAATTGAAAAGTAAGAACACGCGATATATCCAGGTTCACCGATTTGGCTAGTCCTGCTTGTCTGACGTATTTATTAGATGACTCACATATTCTACAATGATTCATACACCAAACAATTATTTTATAGTAACTAAAAATTATAGTTGTTATAACATGGGCTTAAGTCCAATACATTAGTAAACCAAAGTCGAACTTGCAGAAGTATGAGCTAGTCCCAACAATTACCATTAGAGAAAACCAATATCGTCGTTGTTTAAGACCCAAAACGGATTGTGATTCCTTGTTAATGCCAAAGACCTCAACAGTAAGTACAAATAAGTATTTTTTTTTATAATAAAATTAGATACAGCAGTTTAGAATGGTGGCCGAACACAATATTTTTTGAGGAGATTCACCTTGATCTCATTCACTTTAAAGGAAATATTAGTATCAAAACCACGAAGAACTTGCAACGAAACTACAAAATCTTCTGTAAAACCCATTTTTGCTTGGGACAAAGAAGTGATTATGTGACTTTGATCATACATAAATAACTATTTAAATTGATTTAGTAAATGATAAGGTATTTAACAAAATAATTTCTAAAACCATTTCGAATAAAAGTTAGTCTATAATCTAAACAATCTCAAACAACATTCTTTAAAAATTAAACATAAGCATCAAATGAAATTCAAGACGTAAGGAACATTCCAAGGAATAAAATATAGCTATAGAATATTATGAACAGTTAAAAGCAAGGCATTAAATTACAAACATAATTTAATAAACTCATATCCGAAGAAACAGTAAAAGCAATTGCTAAATATTACATATACAGTACAATCTTTTTGTCAATTTACAAGTTTGATAAAAAAAAAGTTTGATAACTTCATTCTCCATGAGAAAAGAACTACAAAACAATAAGAAAAAAGAAAAAAGAAAAAAGTGCAAGTAATTGAAGCCACTCTCAAATGATGACTCGGGCACTCAGCAGTACTCTCTCTCTCTCTCTATATATATATTTTGTTGTAATCACGAAGCACACATTCTTAATCTTGTATCTTTCTTTGTTCCGCATGTTTTATTTTTCAAGAGCTATTGATAAAACAAATCTTTTATCATTGAAACAACAAACTCTGTTTGCGTAGAGTTCTTTTACTTTGCTACTAGTAAAGGTATTTCAGACTACTTATTGAGAGAGAGAATAACATTGTTAGCATTTAATATAACTACTTGGAGGAAAAAACAAAAATCACTGCATATTTACAGTTTCAGAACCAATTGTTAGCTAAATGTCAACATGATGAAGGTGGAAAACTGTGATAACTCGAATATTAGTAATATTTTTTTTAAAAAAAATATATTAAATGATTAAATAAATGTTAAATATTAAAACTTAATTTGGGTAAAGAAAATATATAAAAAGAGGATTAAATTTTAAGATTTAATCCATATGTTATAAGAACCTATATGACATTATATACGGTTGTGAAAAGAGGCTTTTAGCACCAAAGGATATATTAAGGTTTGTATGAGTTGGTAACAAACCAAACATATAAAATTTCTAAAATAGAGATTTGGAGGAATGAAACATTGTGAATAAAATAATTAATTATTTATAATGGGAGTAAATTAACATATGGAATTGTATGTGCTGAGTTACATGCTGGAATTGTGAAATGAAAGAAGCTTAATTTAATTAATGGATTAAAAATAGTTAAATTCAATGTACGGTGTAAAAAGAGAGGTCTTGGTGTGTAATTAAATTAATCAATTACACACATAATGGATAAAGGAGATGTTGGTATTTAATTAACGGTATTAATGGCATTGGATGGCCATGTTAAGGTTTATGATCAACTATGTATTTAACTGATTAGAGAAGTTGGGAATGAAATTCAGTTATTATTATTATGAATGACCCCAGTTATTAAATTAAAGGTTGTGGGGGTATAAATTAACTATAATCCCAAATGTTAACAGTTTATGGTTACCCAACTTTAAAATATATGTCAAGCCAATGTACGAATTAATTAGGGCCCAGTTTTTTTTAGTGCAACAAGCTTCATTTAATAATGTTGGTACCTTAACAAATAATAGAGCCCAATTGGTTTCTATAACCCAAATTCTACCAGTCATATTACTTTCTATAAGTTAAATGATCTTTGACCCAATTTTTGGAAAAACAAGTCCAGCCCGGTTTTCGTTTCTTTGTATTTTCGGTAGTCCACGTAATAACCATGAATTCTAAGTTACATTGTAATTATAATTATTAAATAATTATCAATGAAGTAAAGTTTTGTGTTAATTAAATGTGCATTTACATGATTGAATGAATATATGTAATATCAAAGAAATTTGTAAATGCTTATATTAATGAAATTAAGGGATTTCTTGAAAAATTATTTGTGTGCTCATACATTTATGTATTGTGCATTAAGTAATGATAATGTTAAACTTAAATTTAAGTTTATGTTATATGCCTTGTGTAGCATAATTGGTAAGATAGACTAATTAATTAATTTATTAAATTAATTGTAAGTTGATTAAATAATTAAATGGACTAGTGAGATCTGATCTAATATTTGAGTTCAATATGGATATTAGAAATGTCATGTGGTATGGTCCAATGTGTGAGAAATTAAGGTCCAAAGTGATTAAGGTTAATTGTTTTATTGAGCTCAATAGAATTAAATGCGCATGACCTAAATTAAATTTTAATTAGTAGTTCAATAATAATTTGATTGGGTTAGCCCAAGGTATTATGTTTAGTGTTGGTATGTTGGTAATGTGTGAGTGTGTGTGTATATATATATATACACATATACAAGTCATGCCCCCCCCCCCCCCCCCCTAATAGGCTAAATGCTGAAATTAAATGCAATGTATGCATGTGAGGGTAATAATGATGCAATGCATGGTTTTAAGCCCTAATTTATGAAAATTTTGACAACATTCCACCAAATCCTTCTTAACCAATGGGTAATGCTTGGGGGTTATTAGCACTCCTATAAAAGTTCCTAAATTTCATTTTAAAGTTTACCTGCAAATAAATAGAGCTATAGAGAGAAAATAGAAAGTTAGAGAGAAGGTGAGGAGAAAAATAGAAAACCTAGTGGAACTCTTGCAAATTTGAGTTCTAAAAATCTTAGAATCAAGCAAAGAGAAGTGGAGGCCCTAGCAAGGTTCATCTCTAGAAGGAAAAGAGCTTCAAAGATGTATAAATAATTTCTAACCCTAAATATTTTCCGTAGTAGCATGTGGTAGCTAGTTGTGTAAATATTTATATTTGGGTGTGTGAGATCTTGTGTGTGGTTATCATGGCAAATTTTGAAGACGTAAGGAAGGGTTTGTGAAGAATTATATATGATTGATATGTGTTTTATGTCAAGATGAACAAGAATAATGCATGTAAGCATAAAAACGCTAAATGTACTTGTAAAAACATGTGATATGGGTAAAAATAAATAAAATGTGTAACTAATTTGCCTAATCTAAAATTATATGTTGTAGCTCTATGAAATATGAAGATATTCCACGTAGAACGAACAAAAACAAAGCTAAAATGAAGTTATGATGAATTTTCTTGTAACAGACGTAAAAATAGAACTCTAGCTAGAAAAATCAATAATTTTTGTTAAATAAATATTTTTAAAAATAATGTAAAAATTGGTGTGTTGAAGGGTTATGAGTTTATGAAAGAACAAAACTAATTTGAGCTCATTTAGATTTAAAATGAGCAAGTTATGAATGATTGAATAAAAAATGATAGGAAATAAAAATTTGGAATGAAATGATAAATAGGTTACTGCCAGGGGGCACCCCCAGTACTAATCCACGCACTGCAACACCGGTCAATTCGTCCAGTTGACCTGGTCGGTCAAACCTAACCCGACAAAAAAAAAAAGAGTAAAAATTTATTTTATTTTTAATTATAATAATAATAATTAGAAATAATAAAAATAATAATAATAAACAAATAAAATAATTAAAAATTATTTTGTTCGTAAGTTAATTAAAATAATAATTTAAAATTATTTTATTTGTGAGTTGATTAAATAATATTAAATAAATAAAATAATACTTTAAAAAATTATTTTATTTATGAGTTAATTAAACAAAAAAAATAATTTGTGGGTTAATTAAACAAATAAAATAATAACTAAAAATTATTTTATTTGCGAGTTAATAATAAGGATTATTTAATGATTTTCTTAAACAATTAAAATAATAAAGTACTATTTTAATTGTGGATTAATTATTATATAAGCAATTAAAATAATATTATAGGTTATTTTAATTGTGAACTAATGAGAGCTAAATAATTAAAATAATATTAAGAATTATTTTAATTGTAAATCAAGAAAGAGTAAGTAATTAAATAAGGTTAACAATTATTTTAATTATAAATTATCAATGGATGAACAATTAAAATAATATTATGAATTATTTTAATTGTGTACTAATGAAGCATAATTAAATTAAAATAAGAGTAATGATTACTCTAATTGAAATTAAACAAATAAAATGATAACATAAATTATTTTATTTGTGTATTAATAAAGGGTATTCAAAGAATATAATAATAAGTCATAAACAAATAAAGTGATAATATTTTGTTGTGAATCATTAAGAAATAATAAACAATAATGAAACAGATAAAATAATATGAAGTGTTATTTTATTTGAAATAATTAATGAATGAATTAAATAAGAAATGTGAGAGATAATGATGTACAAATAAATAATTTTATTTCAAATTATATGCATAATGATTTGAGAGTTGAAGTTATATATAACTTGTACGTCAAATCTATTAGATTATTACGTGAAGGTTAATAGAAATTAAACATTAGACGAATATGTTGAACACGGGTTGTTTAGAGGATAAGGAATTACAGTATGATATAGTCGATGGGAGGATCCGACTTTTCAGGATTTTCTTAATAATATTAAATGAGAATTTAATTGATAAAATTATCAAGGTTGTTTAAATTAATTATTATTTTATGTGATTTAAGGTATGTGATGAGATTTAATTAGTAAATTAAATCTATGCAGAGATTATGATAAATGGTATTAAATTTAAAATAATAAAAAAGTAAATAAATTGTTTAAAGACAATTTATTAAGAATAAGAGAAATTTTAGGTAAATGTACAATAAATTGTACAACTAAATTGTTATGGAAATGCATAAATTATAATTTAATTGAGGTTATGTGGTAATGTGAGATATATTGTGAGGATTCGAATTTTTAGAATTTCTTTATTAATATTTGTTGGAGGTTGTTTTGATTTGATGATGATGACTGTTGTGCAAAGATGATTGTGGTAAATGTGCTTACTTGGTTGATTGTCAATATGTATCTGACAAAGTGCATATGTGTTAATGTGCTTATGTGCTTAATTGATTATGTGCTTAGATACTCTGAAAGTGCATATGTGTTAATGTGCTTATGTGCTTACTTGATTATGTGCTTAGATGTTCTGAAAGTGCTTATGTGGTTATTTGACAAAGTGTTTATATGTTAATCTAATTGTGGGTTTACATTGTCATGTGTGCTTGATGCATATTACTCATTTCAAATACTGTGATTTGCACACTTGTTTAAACAAATATGATCTTATTGTAAACTATCTGCTGCTTATTAAAAAGAATGAAAGTGATCTGGTTCAAATGTTGTAAAGTCCTTTTAAAAGATATGTGTACAAAGGACTTAGATTATAAAGATCAGAAATGTTAGGCTGATCTTTCAATAGAAGTAACTCTGCATAAAAGTTGTATGATATAAGCAGAGTAGCATAAGAATGAATCATTGTTGTATTTGTGTATGTCAGAGTCTGTAAAAGTCCTTTCAATATGTAATGATGTAATAATGTAAGAAAGGACTTAGTTAGAAAAGATCAAATATGTTAGGTTGATCAGTCTATATGATCGTAGAATGGACTCTACGATTCCAAGCAAAGAGGACTCAACGATTCGGCATGTTCGTAGAGTGAAAGGTACGACTCTCAGCCCGGACAACTCTACGATCGTCAAAGAGAGACAGATGTGCAAGAAGTCTACAGAATATATAAGTAAAATTAAAGAACTGATCAAGTACAAATCGTAGAGTTGAACTCTACGATCGTCGAACAGACAGCCAAGCTAGCCTGCAGATAACGCTGAACCAGAGAAGAAATGTACTCTACGATACACACTCTCTAGCAAAATCGTAGAGTAAACTTGATGAGCAAGCTTATAAGAACTGGAATTTGCACAGATAGAAGAAGTCGTAGAGTAGAACAGAATAATGAGGCAATGCAGAACATTGATCTACATATGGAACAATCGTTGAGTAGAATCAAAGGATGTGCCAACAGACCGCAACTCAATGATTCCACTAAGAAGCACTACAGTTAACTAACTCTACGATTTGATCAAACCAACAAGATCGTAGAACGAAATCAAAGCAAAGCATTGCAAGCACAAACTCTGCGATCTGACCAGAGCAACAAGGTCGCAGAGTTAGAGAAAAGATCGTTCTGACTCAAACGTTTCACTTGACATACCTCAAGTAACATTCATGAAGTTGAATTCGCAGAAACGAAGTAGACAGTCTATCACTCAACGAATTCATTAAGCAGGTCAGAACAAGTAGACTAACAAAGCGGCTATATGGTACAAGAGAAAAGAGAATACTCCTCGCCCAGATTAAAGAAAGATTAAGTGCTGTTGAGATACAGATGCATGTCAGAGTCGTAGTAGACGTTGTGCCCAACCGACTATAAGTCAGGACCCACTGCTCAGGAAAATGGTGAATAAGGTCAGACTAATGGGACATCTCTGAATGCAGCAGAACTGCTGATTCTAAAAGTCAAGGAAAACATTTATTGATGAATCAGAAGATTAAATAGCAAAAAATATAATAATCTTTGCTGAACAACTCTGAGAGTGCAACGGCTATAAATTCAGAGAAAGCAGAGCTACAGGTGAACATATCAGAACACGTCAGAAAAGAGAAAAGTACTGACACAAGCGGCAAGAAAGTCAACATTAAAGATATTAAGGATCTGCACAAGGCCAAATGAAACCAACGGGATTTCTTTCAACGATAAGATATGCTCAGAGATATAAAGGCTAAAATGAAAAACAGAAAAGAGGTTGTTGCAGTTGTCAAATATACAAGAGAGATGATAGAAGACAACAACCGATCGTAGAGTGAAACAGAAAATGAATATGCTAAAGGACTCTACGATCCATCAGAACACTAACACTGAATTGAGAGAGACATAGAGATGTATAACTCTATTACAAGAGAAGTGTTCAGAGCTGCTAGGCACATGGAAGAGAGAAGCTTAAACGCCAACTTGATACATACATGGTAGCAACTGAGTACCAAAAGGAAGGAGCATCACAGTCATCTCAGAAGCCCATCTCGAGAAGCTATAAACTGTCTATGACAAGAAGGAACAACTGAGTACCAAAAAGAAGAAGCATCACAGTCATCTCAGGAGTTCATCTCGAGAAGTTATCAAGTACCAAATGAGCTGAAGTGCAAAAGCCTAGCAGCACAATGGGTGATCATGAGCAGTTGCTGAATACAGAAAGAAGAAGAACATCAACGATAAATATCAGCAGCATTCAAAGATTGATCACAAGCAGCTGCTAAGTACCTAAAGATGAAGAAGAGCAAATGTTCTACTTAGCATCACAACCCAACGAACAAACAAATCAAGTATGCTGGACTTGTTGAGTACCGAAGGGTACAAGAGATTCTAAGTCTGCTGGACTTAGTCTACAGTCCCAAGGCTATTAGCCTTGATGAGGGCAAAAATGTCCTAGTCTTAATGTGACTAAAAGAGCCAAGTCTGCTGGACTTGATGAGGGCAAGAGTGTCCTAGTCCGGAGGACTAAACCTTAGTGGATTTCCTACTCGTTGTAGTAGAAGAGTGGAGTAGGAGTTATTCAGTCTCCGAACCACTTTAAACTCTCTGGTGTTATTTACTTTCAGTCATTTACATTTTGTCTTATATATATATATATATATATATATATATATATATATATATATATATATATATATATATATATATATATATTTACATATGACTATGAATTAGTTTACTTAACAAGTGACTTTCTTCAATGTATCTTAAACCCAACGGAGAAGTTTTACAAATCTTTAAGGGGTGTTTTTCAAACTAATATTCCGTTGTGCAAACAAATCTTGATCAAATAAATTATTTGGTAATGAACTCTTAAAGTAAAAAGTTTCTAAGAGATATATTCAACCCCCCCCCCCCCTTTCTAGATCACTTGTGTGCCTCTGGGAACTAACAATTGGTATCAGAGCAGGTTCTCACGAACATAAAGCTCACGCTTTGAGTAGATCCTATGGCACTAGCAATTTCTGATTTTGAGCTTAAGAATTGAAGTAAACTATTTCTTATGAACAAGCTTACAAATCAATGTATCTTTTCTCGCAGGTACAATTTTAAATGATTGATCAGTGACACACTATCTGATGCTGCTATACATTGCCATTAATTCTTTCTAAGACAACTTCAGATGATCTCAGCGAAGAAGCTATCGAGTAATCCTTCGAAAATAAACTGATGCTGCGTGATGAAGAAATCAAGGATGTTCTGCTAATATGAATTATTAATTGATTCACTCGAGGAATACAATAACGTATATCTCTGCTCTCGAACAAAGAGGGAAGTTCAAATCTTGATGCCAAAGGACACCGGATCCTATTCTTCTCAAAGGAAGCATCATTGTGCCGAGCATTAACAAATCTACTTCTCACCGGTTTGAAAGTTTATAGCAGAAGCAAGCCCAGCAGAAATGTATGCTTAAAGTGTTAAATAATTTTCTATATTCCAAATGTCAGCAGCTGAAATCAGTCTCGGATCTAAGTATTCACTCGATGGGCTCAGCATTAAGCTTTCCGATAAGCTTAAGGACTTACATTCTAAGGATCTTATCTGAAGATGTGCGTCAAAGGAAGTGCTTCTTTTATCCAAGAATGGCATCAAGAGTTCCGTCAAGCTACATTATATGGTAATCAATGATAATATCCATAGGCAGCATTTCTCATTTCTTCTGGTGGATGATCTCTAGCTTGACTAGTTTTTAAAGGAATCTAATTCAAAAGTCTTCAACGGTCTTCTGGAACTACTTCTCTGAAATTGGGAGGAAGATCAAATCACAGTTGTATACTTCACTGCAATATCCTTGGTGATGAGTTTTCAAAGTCATTCCTCCAAATCACAGTTATCAGGCCCGAGACCTGGAAATCAACTCAGCACGAATGAATGGACATATATGTTTATCAATGATCACCGGATCTAAGAATCATTCTACAAATTATTAAAGATCAAGAAGAGTTGAAGAACCTCATTCATGTACAAAGCAGCTCATAAAATGAAGAAGTCCTTGCCAGGCACACCATGTGTACAGGTTCAGATTTAAAAGGCAAATGCTCTCAGTGTCAAAATTCTTCAAAACCATCTATGAATGAGAAGGGTGAGGAGATCAAGGCAGAAAGGAGTAATCACGAATGATTTACTCTAAGTTTCAGAAATCACCCTTCAATCTGTGAAAAGAGGAAAAGTTCATCTCAAAGAAAAGTTCACACTCATAACCTTTGGCAGTAGGCTCTCCAACTTCAATGCATCAGAAGAAGCTCTAAGCTTGAAATGGTTGAAGATTTATCTGCTTGATTCTATGAAGATGTCAGCTCTATAAAATGCTAAACCGAAAGTCTTTTGATAAGCATGCATACTCACAAATCATTCTGGATGAAGATAATCCAAGCAGATTAACAGGAAGGAAACAATGCCACAGCCTCAAGAGGAAAGCTCAACGATATAAAGAAGGTAGAGAAATTTGTTCTGAGACTCAACGATGAATTTCGAAGTATACCCTACTCAACGAATTTGCAGGATATCTCAAGGAAGCCAATCTTTGATAGATTGAGTGAAGTCTGAATACTGATGCATAAAGAAGATTTGAATCTTGGGATTCTCTAGAAGAGAAAGAAGCTGGTCATAAAAGGAGGCATCTATTAGTCTTTACCTCACCTATTGATTTAGTGAATCTTGTTGGAATGTTTGTCACTAATATCATGGTTAGATAAAAGATGACTCAAGTCAGAAGAAAGTTCATCTCACAAAGAAGGATCGTAGAGTATGTCAGGCGATCGCAGAATAAGGCTTGGAAAAATGAAGTGTCCTCTCCAAAGAACGTAGAGTTGTCTCCTCGTCATAAAGCTCAAGATCGTAGAGTCAACACAGTCAGTCACTCTACGACTCTCTACAACCAGTCTACGAAACTAGCAAAATCAAAGAGCAACCTCTACATGATAACCAGAGTCATGACAACGATCCTTACAAAGTCCTTTCAGAAGGCTGTCCTTGAGCTGTCAACCAGACTTATCAAAGATCTCTGAGTTCATCTTAAAGCCTCTAGTCTTAACAAAGATCGTAGACCAGTTCAAATCATAACTCTACGATTGCACTTCAGGCAAGTTCATAAAATGGCTAAGCCAAGTCGTAGAGTAAGAAAGCAAGCTCAGAAGTACAAAACTCATAAAAAGGCAATTTGGGATAATTATTATCAACTCTACTTCTTCAGAAGGAAAGCATAAGGTAAATCGGTTCTTCATTGGACTACCTTTCTCATTCCAGTCACAAAGTCCCAAAACAATGTGATTGATGAACCAAATGCACTTATCTCTTCGGTCATAATTCTTAAATTTTATGATTGATAACCAAGCAAGCCTTATCATCCCAAATCGTAGAGTCACCAAGATCATCTTCCTGATAGTAGAACATTGAGTCTACGTTTGCATCTCATAACAATATCTTTTTCATAAACTCCTTCATAGCCTTTTGCCAGCATACAATTCACACCAGTTTATAAAGGTCATCCATTGAAAGGATGATGGTTGAGTGTCTTGCAGCCAACTCTACGAACTGGTCAAGCTTACTATACAGAGAAAGTGAACCACACGCCCTTCAAACTCAAGTGGGTTAGAATACTTGATGTGCTTCAGTTATGGAAAATAAAAAGGTTAAACCCACGTTCTTCAAACGAGTATCTGACACGTGTACTCTGCAAAAATAAGAGGGAACTAGCATAAGTCTTGTTTTTAAACTGACAATGGTCATTTCCCGTCAGTTGTCAATACCCATTCTCCCAAGACTCATCAAAACCCTAGAAATTGAAAACTCTTCTGAAACCGATATTGGTATCTCTCCCTGTGCTATTCCCAAATTAGTTAATCAAATGGCATCTCTTCAAGTTATTCCTGGAAATCCTGTTTGTTTTGAAAAATTCGGAGATGCAAAGCAGAAATTCAATATTCTTCTTCTGGTCAAGAATGCTGGTTTCACCAAATGTTTGGAAACCAGCACCAGGATTTTCTCTACGCTTGTTAAAGAATTCTATTCAAACGCTGATTATCGAGGTAACACCCTCTTCTCAAGGGTTAAAGAAATCGCAGTGCAAATAGGAGTTTCTGAAATCAATCTCAGTCTAGGTATTCCAAGCGGAGGAATTACTTCTCTTAACAAGATTAACATTGAACTTGGACTGGAATTGATGGGCTATGAAAAGAAGTCTCATCTCAAAGGAATCAAGAAGAAAGATTTCCCTCAGCAGTATGAGTTTTTGGCTGACATTGTTGGAAAGAGTATTCTGTGCAAAGACACTGCATATGATACTATCAGTGAAGATCAACTGAGGCTGATGACTGCTATTGCTCAAAGAAAGAAAATCAACTTCGGAGCAGTTCTCTTAGGATGGATAAAGAGATGGATAGATGATACAAAGACAAGAGCTGAAGCTGGAAAGCCAACTCCCAAGATGCCCTATGGGAGATTCATAAGCATCATTTTGAAGAAATTACTGGCAAATGATATTGGGGAAGATGAAGGAGAAGTTTTAAACTGCAACAAAAGAATTACTCCAAGGTTGTTTGAAGATTGGAAAAAGAACCCTCATGCCAATAAGGGTAAGAAGTCACGAGGTACTATGAGCTTCAGCAGTAAGATGGAGGTGAAATCGAAAGGAAAAGAAAAAAGGGAAATGGAAGAAATATCTTAGGAGAAATTACAGGAGGAAAATGAACAATCAAGAAACATAACCCTTGTGATCTATGATAGTCAGGAATCAAAGAAGAAAAGAAAATTCATTGAAATAGAGAAGGCTGAAGAAAAGAAAGATGTCTGTTCAGAGAAAGCTAAGAAGGAAAAGATGAATCCCAAAGAATCTGAAGTGAAGAAGAAGAAAAAGAAGACAGAAAAGAAGGTTCCTCACACTGCTCCAAGAAGAAGTTGGAGAATCAGAGAACAGTGGAGAAGTTCAATCATTACAGGACCACCTCAGGTGATAGAAATTGATGATGATGAAGCAAGTTTGGATTCTGAAGAAAGAACATCTGACAGTTCAAAAGAGGAAACATCTACAGGCTCTTCAGAGGAAAGATCAGAATGTCATAAAAATAGCATGTCTGAAAAGGAAGTCTCTTTGGGTTCTGATCAGGAAATTGAACCAGTTGAAAAAGACTCAACACCTGAGTTCAACAAGGATGATAGTGTAGCTGAAGAAGATGATGTGCCAAGGGAACAATGCTCTGAAAATTCTGAAGCTGAAAAGAAGCTGAAGAAAGTAAGGCTGCTAAGAAAACTGGAAAAACAGAAATTTGAAGCATATCGTCTGAAGCAGATCAAAAGGAGACGTAGAAAAAGAAGGAAGCATGCCAGCCAGATGGAAAGATGCTATATTACATGGGATCATAATCAACTGTTGAGTTTCATTCCCATACTACCACTTCTAAGGGCTATATTTATGAATGATCAAAGTTCTATCAGCTGGAGCTACTCAACTGTTCCAAATCTTTCATTAATAGCTCAACATTTCACAAAGGCAATGACCCTTGCAACCACACTGATAAGCAGTGAACCTTTCTATTCTCACTACCAAAGTTGCCAAGAAATATCCATCTGGAATCTGTCAAGCTCTAAATCTTCTAGCCAGTCTGTGGGAAATCAAAATGCAGAAATTAAAAAGTCCTCGGTTGTGCCTTACTAAACTCTTAGTCATCCTGCACCACCTCCCTGTTCGTAGAGTCCCAAAACTTTGCAAACATTTCTCAAAATACCAATTCTCCAGTCATAGAGTCCCAACACTCTATGGACCATGAAAATGTACTTACTCTTAGTCTAGTAGAGTCTCAAAACTCTGTGTTAGACTTCAATATATCTTTCTATTCCAGCAGATACTCAGTAAGCTCCATACATATCATAATTGATGATGTCAAAAAGGGGGAGAGAATATAAGGAACTAAGGGGGTGCAAGAACAAAGGGGGAGCAACATCTATGAAGAAGGAGAATCAAGAACTAAGGGGGAGCAACATCTATGAAGAAGGAGAATCAACCAACTAAAGGGGAGACAACAAACAAGCCAGCAAACTAAGTAAGAGAAAAGTGAATCAGGAAGAGCAGCTGTAAGTATATATAACCTGTTGTATAATCTTTGTAAAAACGCTCATTTAATGAAATCATTATTTTGCACTAGCCATACAGTATTTCGCTGTATCGTAAGACATAATTTACCTGTCAAGTAGATGCATTATATGAATGTCTTATCAATAAGTCTACTAGTTTTGTCATCATCAAATAGGGGGAGATTGTTGGAGGTTGTTTTGATTTGATGATGATGACTGTTGTGTAAAGATGATTGTGGTAAATGTGCTTACTTGGTTGATTGTCAATATGTATCTGACAAAGTGCATATGTGTTAATGTGCTTAATTGATTATGTGCTTAGATACTCTGAAAGTGCATATGTGTTAATGTGCTTCTGTGCTTACTTGATTATGTGCTTAGATGTTCTGAAAGTGCTTATGTGGTTATTTGACAAAGTGTTTATATGTTAATCTAATTGTGGGTTTACATTGTCATGTGTGCTTGATGCATATTACTCATTTCAAATACTGTGATTTGCACACTTGTTTAAACAAATATGATCTTATTGTAAACTATCTGCTGCTTATTAAAAAGAATGAAAGTGATCTGGTTCAAATGTTGTAAAGTCCTTTTAAAAGATATGTGTACAAAGGACTTAGATTATAAAGATCAGAAATGTTAGGCTGATCTTTCAATAGAAGTAACTCTGCATAAAAGTTGTATGATATAAGCAGAGTAGCATAAGAATGAATCATTGTTGTATTTGTGTATGTCAGAGTCTGTAAAAGTCCTTTCAATATGTAATGATGTAATAATGTAAGAAAGGACTTAGTTAGAAAAGATCAAATATGTTAGGTTGATCAGTCTATATGATCGTAGAATGGACTCTACGATTCCAAGCAAAGAGGACTCAACGATTCGGCATGTTCGTAGAGTGAAAGGTACGACTCTCAGCCCGGACAACTCTACGATCGTCAAAGAGAGACAGATGTGCAAGAAGTCTACAGAATATATAAGTAAAATTAAAGAACTGATCAAGTACAAATCGTAGAGTTGAACTCTACGATCGTCGAACAGACAGCCAAGCTAGCCTGCAGATAACGCTGAACCAGAGAAGAAATGTACTCTACGATACACACTCTCTAGCAAAATCGTAGAGTAAACTTGATGAGCAAGCTTATAAGAACTGGAATTTGCACAGATAGAAGAAGTCGTAGAGTAGAACAGAATAATGAGGCAATGCAGAACATTGATCTACATATGGAACAATCGTTGAGTAGAATCAAAGGATGTGCCAACAGACCGCAACTCAATGATTCCACTAAGAAGCACTACAGTTAACTAACTCTACGATTTGATCAAACCAACAAGATCGTAGAACGAAATCAAAGCAAAGCATTGCAAGCACAAACTCTGCGATCTGACCAGAGCAACAAGGTCGCAGAGTTAGAGAAAAGATCGTTCTAACTCAAACGTTTCACTTGACATACCTCAAGTAACATTCATGAAGCTGAATTCGCAGAAACGAAGTAGACAGTCTATCACTCAATGAATTCATTAAGCAGGTCAGAACAAGTAGACTAACAGAACAGCTATATGGTACAAGAGAAAAGAGAATACTCCTCGCCCAGATTAAAGAAAGATTAAGTGCTGTTGAGATACAGATGCATGTCAGAGTTGTAGTAGACGTTGTGCCCAACCGATTACAAGTCAGGACCCACTGCTCAGGAAAATGGTGAATAAGGTCAGACTAATGGGACATCTCTGAATGCAGCAGAACAGCTGATTCTAAAAGTCAACGAAAACATTTATTGATGAATCAAAAGATTAAATAGCAAAGAATATAATAATCTTTGCTGAACAACTCTGAGAGTGCAACGGCTATAAATTCAGAGAAAGCAGAGCTACAGGTGAACATATCAGAACACGTCAGGAAAGAGAAAAGCACTGACACAAGCGGCAAGAAAGTCAACATTAAAGATATTGAGGATCTGCACAAGGCCAAATGAAACCAACGGGATTTCTTTCAACGATAAGATATGCTCAGAGATATAAAGGCCTAAAATGAAAAACAGAAAAGAGGTTGTTGCAGTTGTCAAATATACAAGAGAGATGATAGAAGACAACAACCGGTCGTAGAGTGAAACAAAAAATGAATATGCTAAAGGACTCTACGATCCATCAGAACACTAACACTGAATTGAGAGAGACATAGAGATGTATAACTCTATTACAAGAGAAGTGTTCAGAGCTGCTAGGCACATGGAAGAGAGAAGCTTAAACGCCAACTTGATACATACATGGTAGCAACTGAGTACCAAAAGGAAGGAGCATCACAGTCATCTCAGAAGCCCATCTCGAGAAGCTATAAACTGTCTATGACAAGAAGGAACAACTGAGTACCAAAAAGAAGAAGCATCACAGTCATCTCAGGAGTTCATCTTGAGAAGTTATCAAGTACCAAATGAGCTGAAGTGCAAAAGCCTAGCAGCACAATGGGTGATCATGAGCAGTTGCTGAATACAGAAAGAAGAAGAACATCAACGACAAATATCAGCAGCATTCAAAGATTGGTCACAAGCAGCTGCTAAGCACCTAAAGATGAAGAATAGCAAATGTTCTACTTAACATCACAACCCAACGAACAAACAAATCAAGTATGCTGGACTTGTTGAGTACCGAAGGGTACAAGAGATTCTAAGTCTGCTGGACTTAGTCTACAGTCCCAAGGCTATTAGCCTTAATGAGGGCAAAAGTGTCCTAGTCTTAATGTGACTAAAAGAGCCAAGTCTGCTGGACTTGATGAGGGCAAGAGTGTCCTAGTCCGGAGGACTAAACCTTAGTGGATTTCCTACTCGTTGTAGTAGAAGAGTGGAGTGGGAGTTATTCAGTCTCCGAACCACTTTAAACTCTCTGGTGTTATTTACTTTCAGTCATTTACATTTTGTCTTATATATATATATATATATATATATATATATATATATATATATATATTTACATATGACTGTAAATTAGTTTACTTAACAAGTGACTTTCTTCAATGTATCTTAAACCCAACGGAAAAGTTTTACAAATCTTTAAGGGGTGTTTTTCAAACTAATATTCCGCTGTGCAAACAAATCTTGATCAAATAAATTATTTGGTAATGAACTCTTAAAGTAAAAAGTTTCTAAGAGATCTATTCA
Organism: Hedera helix; assembly: GCA_947179155.2. Classification (NCBI taxonomy): domain Eukaryota; kingdom Viridiplantae; phylum Streptophyta; class Magnoliopsida; order Apiales; family Araliaceae; genus Hedera; species Hedera helix. The sequence continues at coordinate 8,838,735 of OX359273.1, forward strand.
ACCCCCCCCTTCTAGATCACTTGTGTGCCTCTGGGAACTAACATTATTAAATAAAAATTTAATTAACAGAATTATCAAGTTTGTTTAAATTTTTGGTGAAATATATGTGATTTAAAGTGTGTGAAGGAATTTAATTGGTAAATTAAATATGAACCAAGATGGTGATGAGTTGTGTGGATTTAAAATAAATGAAAAAGTAAATAAATTATTTGAAAACAATTTATGAAGAATAAGATAAATTCCATGTAATTGTACATTAATTTGTACAATTAAATTGTTATAGAAATGCAGAAATTTAGATTTAATGGAGGTTATGTGGTAATGTGAAATATATGAAATTAGATATGTATGTATATATACATACACACACACACACATATATATATATATATATATATATATATATATATATATATATATATATATATGTATATGTTTAAGTGATAATTATAAATGTTATTAATTATGAAAATTAAGGGATTAATAATTAAATTAATCCAATTTTAAATGAAAAATGAATGAGGAAATTAATAAAATTGTAATTATTGATTTTAGATTTAATTAAGAATTATGGTAAAAATTTAGAAATTAATTGAGAAGAAATGTAATTATATAAATTATATAATAATAAATTATATAATTTATATAAGAAAATTAAAGTGATGTATAAAGGAAATTATAATTATATAAATTATATAAGGATAATTATATGATTTATATAAGAGAATTAAAATAATGAGAGAGTTAATAAATGTGAAATTATTGATTAATTGATAATTATGGAAGAATTTAAGAAATTATTTAATAGGAGAACGTAATTATATAAATTATATAATACTAAATTATATAATTTATATATAAAGAAATTAATGTGAAATGTAAATAAATGAAATTAAATGAGGAAAAATGAATGTTTTAATTCATTAAAAATTATGTTTATGCACAATTAAATTATTATGACTTTTATGAAGGATAATATTTTTAAAACGTGAACATGTTAGTGTAATATGATGTCCAAGTAATGAAGTGAAAAATTACGAAAAACAATTTTTATAAGCTATATGAATTATTTTATGAATTTTGGAGGTATAAATTACTTCATATAATTACACGCATGTCATTATGCATGTACAAAATTTGTCAAGTAAAGTACCCAAAATAGGTATTAAAATTATTTATAAATCATGTTATGATTTTTGGTAAATTAAAATAAATATTTTATATACATTATATAAAATATTTATTATACAAAATAATTACGTAATGTATTTAAATTAAAAGTTTGCATGTTATTTTCTTGAAAAATCCAGAAGTTTCCGTGGCATGCAAATAAGTCGGTGGAATTTTTTTTTATTATTCTGAATGGCTAAGTGGTTGTGGTTATATAAGGGGGGGGGGGGGGGGGGGGGACAAACAAAGCAACAAAAAGAAAAGGAAAAATGCAATAAAACAAATGCTTAATTCATATTATCTCTCCATACCTTCTTCTTACATCACCACCACCGCCGCCACTAAAGACCACCATAGCCACCACCAAGAATACCAAGGAAGAAGTATTGGAGCCATCAAGAGGAAGAAGTTGAAGCTTTAGAAGGTATCAAAGTGGTTTTATTTGATTATTTTGGTATTTTAGATGATAAATTAATTTTATGGAAAAATAGAAAATAAATAGAATTATTATTCTAAATAATTTTTGGATGAAGAGGTGTAAATTATATGATTTTTGGGAGTAGTTTGTTGTGAAATTTTGAGAAAAAAATTGATAAATTTTGGCAAAAGGTGGCTATTGTTGCCGGCTGGAAAAGAAAGAAAAAAGGGAGGGTCGCGCATTGCGCGCGACCAATTTTTGTCGAAGGCGGGATCGATATGGCGTCGTTTTGGGGCGCGAATTCGGTCATCCACGCAATGCGCGGCTGTTGCTCCAAACGACGTCGTTTGGTACAAGCCGGAGAAGGGGTTGCCGCGCCATGCGCTGCTGAATATTTGGCGAAAAAAACGATTGTGCCCCTGGACTTTTGGATAAATACCAAACGTGTCCCTAGCTTTGCAAAATGACCGAAATGCCCCTAAACTTTCCGGAAAATGACCAGCGTGTCCCCAAGGGTGCGGAAATTACCAAAATGCCCCCAGAACTTGTTTTTAGTTAAATAAATGTTTAAAAAATTGTTTAAAAATCATAGAAAATTATAGAAAAATACTAAAAATATAGAAATGATGTTTGGGCATTAAATTTAATATTTTTGTAAAAATATTAAATATTGAGGATTAATATTTAAATATTTTAAATATTAATCTAATGAATTTAAAGGTTAGAAAATGATTAAATAAAATTTTGGGACAACCAGATATGTTAAAATTTGTCCGATGAGCCGGGTTGTCCGAAGTGAAGTAGTTGATATTAAGTTATATTAATATTTAAGGGACGAGGTTAATATCTCCGAACAACGTCGTTTGGTAGAAGCCGGAGAAGGGGCTGCCGTGCCATGCGCGGCTGAATTTTTGGCGGAAAAGACGATTATGCCCCTGGACTTTTGGATAAATACCAAACGTGTCCCTAGCTTTGCAAAATGACCTGAATGCCCCTGAACTTTCCGAAAAAGGACCAGCGTGTCCCCAAGGGCGCGGAAATTACCAAAAATGCCCCCAGAACTTGTTTTTAATTAAATAAATGTTTAAAAATCATAGAAAATTATAGAAAAATACTAAAAATATAGAAATGATGTTTGGGCATTAAATTTAATATTTTTGTAAAAATATTAAATATTGAGGATTAATATTTAAATATTTTAAATATTAATCTAATGAGTTTAAAGGTTAGAAAATGATTAAATAAAATTTTTGGGACAACCAGATATGTTAAAATTTGTCCGATGAGCCGGGTTGTCCGAAGTGAAGGAATTGATATTAAGTTATATTAATATTTAAGGGACGAGGTTAATATAATTAACCATATAAATTAATAATTGGCCCAAAGATGATATTAATTAAGTAAATTAATATCATAAAGAGATAAATAATAATTATTTGATTATTTTATGATCATAGGTTGATCGAGTTAAGGGTTTGAGCTAACAATTTAAATAACTGGACGTCAGGCAAGTTCTTCAGTTCTTTAATATTAAATGTTGTATGTTATGATATGTTAAATGCATATAAATTATGTGTTATGTGATATGTGGCTAATATGACAACTATGTGTACTTTGTGCGATGATGTGAGATATATTACTATAGTAGAAGCACAAGCACGTGATGTATGACACACACTGAGTACGTTAAGGTATGTGCTACGTGAAACATAAACTGTTGAACTTGCTGAGCCGTTGTGCTCATTACTTGCTTAATATACATTTTTGCAGGAAAGAAATAAATTTTAGGAATATCAGGATATATGAGGGTTATGCCTGACACCAATTAATGGTATAGTCTAATTGTTCAATGTTTTGGTAGAATAAAATATTGCGAATGCAATCGACAAAGTTATAATAGTATTGTGTATGCTATGGATATCATAAATACTGATTGGGTGAATAGAGTTTATTTATGTGTTATTGATAATTATGTATTCTGATTATTACAGAATATATCCAGATGGGTTAAGTAAAGTTAAATGATATATGATAATGATTCAAGATTGTTGTAGTGGCAAAGAGGAAGATATATTGCATTATGAATTATGAAATCGCGAATAATCATATGAATATAAATAATATTAAATTTTAAATGTTGAGTTTTACGATATTTGTAACAAACATGAAAGAATAAGTAAAGGTTGCGATTCAGGACTAGGATCAAGAAATTAAGTTTTTTTAAATATCCAAATGTTTTAATACAACGAATAAGAAAAGTGAAAGAAAAATTTATACCAAAAATTTGGTAATTGATGATTTTGAAATCAGCTAATGGATCAATTAAGGTAATTAAAGATTTATTAACGGATCGAAATTTGGACGTTATGAAGATAAGGTATAATAAATACTAAATTAAAGGGAATAAAGTTGGTCAAATTTCGGGGTCGTTACATATATGAAATTAGATATGTATATATATACATTTGTATATATATATAAATGTATATGTTTAAGTGATAATTATAAATGTTATTAATTGTGGAAATTAAGGAATTAATATTTAAATTAATCCAAATTTAAATAAAAAGTGAATGAGGGAGTTGGTAAAATTGTAATTATTAATTTTAGATTTTATCAGGAATTGTAGAGGAAATTTAGAAATTTATTGAGAAGAAATGTAATTATATAAATTATATAATAATAAATTATATAATTTATATAAGAAAATTAAAATGTTGTATGAAGGAAATAATAATTATATAAATTATATAAGAATAATTATATAATTTATATGAGAGAATTAAATTAATTAAGGATGGAAGAAAATTTTATAAATTGTATTTGTGTAGAATGAAAATTATTTAAAAAGGAATAATGTAATTATATAATTATATAATATTAAATTATATAATTTATATAAGGAAAGTTAATGTGAGTATTAAAGAAATGAAAATAAATGAGAAAAATAAATGTTTTAATTTAATAAAAATTATGGTTATGTATAATAGATTTTATATGACTTTTATGAAGAATAATATTTCGGAAATGTGAACATGTTAGTGTAACATGTTGTTCAAGTAACGAAGTGAAAAATTAAGAAAAATAATTTTTATATGTTATATGAATTATTTTATGATTTTTGGAGGTATAAATTACCTCATATAATTATATGCATTGTATTATGCGTGTACAAAATTTGTCATGTAAAATACCTGAAAGAGGTATTAATAATAATGATAAATCATGTTATGATTTTTAGTGAATTAAAATAAATATTTTATATACATTATATAAAATATTTATTATCCGAAATAATTACATAATGTATAAAAATTATTATTATTTGCATGCGTGAATGGTTTGGAACGTTCGAGAGAGAGATTTAAAGTCGGTGAAAATTTTTATCTGAGCTGGTCAATTAGTTTGAAGAGTATATATAAAGGAAAGTAAGGAAAAAGAAAGAAAGAGACAAGAAAAAGAAGCATACGTCTCTCTTTCTTCTTTACACCAACCGAAGGCACCACCTTGCTACCACCTCCACCCACCGTGACCACCATGGCTTCCTCCAAGAGGGAGAAGAGAGGAAACATGTGGGGTCATCTAGAGGAGGAATTTCAAAACAAGAAATGTATAAATCAATTTATTTTGATTTATTTTGACATTTTTGGTATTAATTAAATTTTGTGAAAAATAGTAAATAATTAGAATAATTATTTCAAATAATTTATGGATGTATATCTATGGTTTATGTGATTTTTGGAATATTTATGTTGTGAAATTGGGAGAAAAAATAGTGGAAATGAAATTAATTTAGAAAAAAAAGTTGGCCTACTGTTTGCTGCGAAAATTGGAAAAGAAAACGGGAGGGCCGCACATTGCGCGCGGCCAAATTTTTGCCGAAACCAGGGATAAAAAGACGCCGTTTGACGCCGTTTTTAGGCCGCGTCTGAGGGTGAGCCGCGCGCCATGTGCGGCCAACGCACGTGTTGAAATTACGATAATGCCCCTGGGTTTTCCGGTAAATACTAAACGTGTCCCTAGAGAGCGTAAAATTACAGAAATGTCCCTGAACTTCTGGAAAATTCCGGTCTTGTCCCTAGAAGCACGGAAAGTACGGAAATACCCCTGGACTTTTCGAGAAATTCTGGTTATATCCCTAAGGGCACGAAAATTACCAAAATACCCCCATAAATTATTTTTAATTGAAATAAATGTTTAAAAATTGTTTAAAAATTATAGAAAATTATAGAAAAATACCAAAAATATAGAAATAATATTTGGGCATAAAATTTAATATTTTTCTATTAAATATTAAATATTGAGGATTAATATTTAAATGTTTAAAATATTAATCTAATAAGGTTAAAGTTTAGAAAATGGTTAAATAAATTTTTTGAGACAACCAGATATGTTAAATTTTATCCGATGAGTCGGGTTGTCCGTATTGAAGGTATTTGAGATTAAGTTAAATTAATATTTCAAGGAACGAGGTTAATATAACTAACCGTATAAATTAAAAATTAGTCCAGAAATGATATTAATTAAATAAATTAATATCATAAAGAGATGAATAATTATTATTTGATTATTTTATGATCATATGTTGATCGAGTTAAAGGTTTGAGCTATCAATTTATTAATTGGACATACAGGCAAGTTCTTCAGTCCTTTAATGTTAATTGTTACCTGTTAGTTTCACGTCATTATTAATTAAATTATTAATTTAATTTCCGACGAGTTAGTTTTACGAGATTATTTAAATCTTTTTATGTGATTAATTAATTATGTGATTAAATGATTATGTAATTAATTACTAAAATTAATTAAAGGGGGTCACTAATATGTTATTTAAATTAGTGAACAAGCCCTAAAGTTTTAATATCAAAATAATTGATAAGTTTTCTATTAATTAAATATTCAATTAAATTGAATATAATGAGTTAATTAAATATAATAAATTAATTAATATGATTATTAATTAATGTAAATAATGTGAAATATTAATAATAATATTTATTAGTCCATTTAGTAATTTAATACTAATGGATTAGAATATTTAATTATTTATTCAATATAATTATTTATTTAATCACGGATTGAATAATTAATGTGTAAATTGTTAAACTAGCCCAACATGGGTCAATTAGTAGCCCAAGTGGAGAATAATAAAATTTGACAAATTAGTAGCCCAAACAATTTAATAGAAGCCCAATTGGTATTTTAAATAAAGCTCAATAATTGGCCCACTTGGAAAAACAATTATATAACTATTAATTAATTAAAAAGGAGAAAGTGACTATGATTTTGGGACAATTCAAATGTGCATCAGCCGACCATAGAAGAAAGAGAAACATGATAGTTTGTTTTTTTTTATTTTTCATTTATTTATTTAATAGATTGTTTGTTTTATTTTTTCAAGTACAATGACCATCCCTCTTTTCACCTAATGTGTCATTTAGCCCATTCCTTGTGCTAGCTTGTGTAAGTATCCTTGTTACCTTCATTATGACAATTTTAATAGATATAGGTTTTATATCTATCCAAATTGTAAGTATACTTACAATTTAGGAATGTATGTTGGTCATTTCTTCTTCTTCCACTTTGCAAGCTAGAGAGCATTTGAGAGTGTAGAAAAATATTTTGAGAGCAAAAATACCAAGAGAAGGAGTTATTGGTTCATGTCATCTTCATTCATCACTTACTTTGGAAGAAAAAGGAAGATAGCCATTAAAACAAGGTAATGGTTATTTTAAATGTAGTTTGTTTTTAAATTAAATAAATCATCATGTTACCAAACTGCCCCTCCGTGTTTTTTCTCGGCAAAATTACTATTTTGCCCTCGTTTCAGTTTTCAACTTATTTACAGAAATGCCATTCGGGTTTAATTTAATTAATTTAAATATTTAAAAACTAATTTAAAATTATAACAAAAATAATAATAATTCAAAAATGATATTGGGGAGGATATTCTTAATTAAGTTTAATATTTAAATATTTTAAATATTAATCTAGTTAGCTAAATCATGGTTAAGTTAAATAAATTTATTAGTTATTTATTATTTAAAATGTTAATAATAAATAAAGGAGATAAATTAGCAATTATTATTTAATTCACATTAAATAATAATTAAAGAAGATATAAAAATTTATAATTTAACTATTTATTATTTAAATATTATTAAATAATAAATAAGGATAATTAAGTAATTAATTATTATTTAATTAGCATTAAATAATGATTAAGGGAAATTAAGTTATTTAATTTAAATAATAAAAAAAAGGATAAATAAATTGACTTTTATTTAATCTTAAACAATAATTAAAATTAATTAAATAATTAATTATTATTTAATTGACATTAAATAATAATTAAAGAGGATTAAAATGAGTAAACTATTATTTAATTTCCTTAAATTAAATAATAGGTAAGGTTAATTACTTAGTTAACTATTAGTTGATTAATATTAAATTAAAGAAGGTTAAAATGAATCAATAATTATTTATTATTTAATTATGATTAAATAATAAGTAAGTACAATTAGTTATTATTTATTTTAAATAATAACTAGAGTTAATTAATTAATTTCTGTTTAACCAAGATTAAATAGTAATTAAATAGAGATTGAATTAATAAAAAAAATTTAATTTAATTATACTTTAATTAAACAATTGTAATAAGTTGTTTAAGGGTTTAATAAGTGTCCAACGCTTAAGAAAAATATTTTCTAACTTATTAAATTATTAACCTAATTTGATTGAGGGTCTATAAGGTTAATAATATTATTTCGACTAACGTAAATTATGTGTTAGTACTTATATGATAAATAAGTACCTTAGTGAGCGTATAGTTGTGCAAATACGCCGTACTAATTATTAGACCAACTTTATTAATGTTAGGTCTTTTCAAAGCCAGTTAGTTAAAGCTAGACATATATTGTAGCTGAGCAAACAGGCAAGTTCCTTATCTCTAAACTCATTTCATTGAGCAAATTATTTATCTAAGCTTTAACTGTTATTTCCAAGCATGCTTTGAGTGGTTTAATTTCTTTACAAATATTCCACATCGATATTATTGTTATTCGCACTTGTTGCACTTGAGATTGTACAGTCATTGACTTGTACTTAATTATTGTTCTATTGTTTAAAGAACTGTTCAAAGTATGTCTAAGCCATTGTTCGGCTAAACATTTATGTTAAAGATTTTAAAAGCTATCCAAATCATTGAAGATGCAGATTCTTAGACTATTATGAACACCCCTTTATTATAGGGGAGTACCCTGTATCTACTATCAGGTACAAAAATACGGAAATTAAATGTTATGCATACACATATTGTACTGAGGCTGATCCCCTCGGGTACATATTTCTGGTAGTAACCATTGGGTCAACCTGCTATTGACTCCAGTTGATATTTATAGTTCATAGTCTATTTGACTATCCTAATTTTAAAAGCAAATTATTACTCCTGCTTATGTTATTCACATTATTGAATTGTTCAGCTATTCCCTTTCATTCATGATATATTGTTCCTTGTTGTTAGTTAAACTTGTTGAGCAAACTAGTTGATCACTCTTGCTATATCATGAAACCTTATTGCAGTGCAACCCGAGACTTCGGGAAAGAACAAGGGTAAAGGAAAGATGAAGTAATAGACTTCGAGATGCAGCCCTGTAGTTAATTAAATTAACTGGTATGTAATATAAACCCTAAGTACTTTATTAAGAGTATTTGTGTACTTTTGTGTAACGTTATCGTATCTTGGGACTAGTAACACCTTTTGAATGAACAACATATGTTTATTATTCCGCATTTAGTTATTGTATATTGTTTAGAGGTGAATGTTTGTATTGGATCGTGATGACCGAATCCTGGTATTTGGAACCCGAATTTGGGGGCGTCACAGTTATGATATGTAAATACTTGTTTAAATGTATATAAATTATGTGTTATGTGATATGTGGATAACATGAAAACTATGTGTACTTTGTGAAATGATGTGGGATATACTGCTATAATAGAAGCACCAGCACATGATGTATGACACACACTGAGCATGTTAAGGTATGCACTAAGTGAAGCGTAAACTGTTGAACTTGCTGAGTCGTTGTGCTCATTACTTACTTAAAATAAACTTTTGCAGGTTAATAAATGAATTTCAGGAATACCGGATTATGTTAGAGATGAATTATTTAAAAGGTTGGAACTGTAACTGTTATATTATAATTTAATGCGGGAAAATTTGCCAATTTTACTGTGATGAGTTATATGTACATATATGTTGAATTTGGATATGAGAAAAGTTAAAGTTGTGTACCATAATTGTTCAATATGATTGTAATGATAGAGATTATTATATAGCTAGTTATGAATCATGAAACGAAAGATATTGTATGGATATATACAATATTAAATTTTAAATGTTGAGCTTTACGATATTTGTAACAGAAAGAAAAGAAAAAGTAAAGGTTGCGATCCAGGGACTAGGATCGAGATATAATAATTTTACATATTCAAATATTTTAATACAATGATTGAGAAAAAGAAAATTTATACCGAAAAGTTGGTAACTGATAACGATAATGTCAATTAATGAATTAAGGAAAGGTGATTAAAGATTTATTAACGAACCGAAATTTGGACGTTGTAAAGATAATGTATAATAAATACAAAATTCAAGGTAAGAATATGTGTCGAATTTCGGGGTCGTTACAGTCGACGATTCAGGCAAGTACTTTAACTTGTACTTTTATCAATTCGTATAATTAGAATTAATTGATGGATTAATTTCTGTTTATCTATATTGCAAAGATTAAATTATTATCTCTGAAACTTGACTTAATATCAAGATTATATCATTGGATGATTATTCAAACCCTAGTTGCGAACATTGATCGTATAAATTGTTCCTAATTGTGTTGAGAAGTACATCTATGCCATTTGTATCTGTGAGAATCCGAATTTTCAGGATTTTCTTAATAATATTAAATGAGAATTTACTTGATAAAATTCTCAATGTTGTTTAAATTAATTATTATTTTATGTGATTTAAGGTATGTGATGAGATTTAATTAGTAAATTAAATCTGTACAAAGATCATGATGAATTGTGTTAATTTAAAATAATTGGAAAGTAAATAAATTGTTTAAAAATAATTTATTTGTTTTATTTTGTTTGTATTTATGGTGGTAATTTAATTTTATGGAAAATTAGAAAATAATTAGAATAATTATTTCAAATAATTTTAGGACGTATATCTATGAATTTTATGATTTTTGGAGTAGTTTTGTTGTGAAAATTGTGAAGAAAATAGTGTATTTTTCCTTCTTGGCTGGCTACTGTTTCGGCTGGGAAGAAGAAGAAATTTTTGGCCACGGCCAAATTTTGTCTGAGGCGGTGCCAAAATGACGTCGTTTTTGGCCGCGCGGAAGAAAGGGTCGTGCAATGCGCGACAACCAATCCCTCGCCAGGCCAAACGACGTCGTTTGGCTGGCGTGAGGGGAGGCCACGCGCAATACACGGCCGACGGCACCGCTGAAAATTACCAGCGTGTCCCTGCCCTTTCCGGAAAATACCGAGCGTGTCCTAGATGCTCGAAAATTACGATTATGCCCCCTAGCTTTTCAAGAAACTTCGGATATGTCCCTAAAGTTACGAAAATTACGACTGTACCCCTGGGCTTTCCGAAAAATTTCGGTTATGACCCTAGAGCGACAGAAATTACCAAAATACCCCTAGAAAGTGATTTTTAATTAAATAAATGTTTAAAAATTGTTTAAAAATTATAGAAAAATACTAAAAATATAGAAATAATTTTTGCACATTAAATTTAATATTTTTGTAAAAATATTAAATATTGAAGATTAATATTTAAATATTTTAAATATTAATCTAATGAGTTTAAAAGATAGAAAATGATTATATAAAAATTCGAACAACCAAAAATGCAAAATTTTGTCCGATGAGCCGGTTGTCCGTATCGAAGGTGTTTAGTCTTAAGTTAAATTAATATAGTAAAGGATAAGGTTAATATAATTAACCATATTAATTAATAATTGACCAGACCCCTTAAAATAAATCGTCGAGTAGGGTTAATTACATTATAGATGATATTAATTAATTAAATTAATATCATAAGAGGATAAATAATTATTATTTGATTATTTATGATCATAGATTGATCGTGTAAAGGGTTTGAGCTATCAATTTATTAATTGGACGTCAAGGCAAGTTCTTCAATTCTTAAATGTTAAATGTTGACTGTTATGATGTGATAATACTTGTTCAAATGCATATAAATTATGTGTTATGTGATCTGTGGATAATATGACAACTACGTGTACTTTGTGCAATGATGTGAGATATAAGGCTATAGTAGAAGCACAAACATATGATGTATAACACACACCGAGATGTGATACGTGAAGCATAAACTGTTGAACTTGCTGAGCCGTTATGCTCATTACTTGCTTAAAATAAACTTTTACAGGTAAACAAATAAGTTTCAGGAATACCGGATTATGTTAGAGATGAATTGTCTAGAAGGTTGGAACTGTAACTGTTATATTATAATTTAATATGGAAAAATTTGCCAATTTTACTGTGATGAGTTGTATGCACATATAAGTTGAATTTGGATATGGTAAAAGTTATACTTGTGTACCATAATTGTTCAAGATGATTGTCATGATAAAGACTATTATACAGCTAGTTATGAATCATGAAACAAAGAATGTTGTATGGATATACACAATACTAAGTTTTGAATATTGAGCTTCATGACACTGGTATTAGAAAGAAAAAGTAAAGGTTGCGATCCAGGGATTAGGATCAAGAAATGAAGTTTTTAAATGATACAATATTTAATATAATGATTGAATTGAGAAAAAGAAAAATTTATACTTAAAAATTTGGTAATTGAAGATTGTAAAGCAAATTATTGTATTAAAGAATGGATTAAAGATTTATTAACGGACCGAAATTTGGACGTAAAGGAATATAATGTATAATAAATACAAAATTTAAGATATAAGATTGGTCGAATTTTGGAGTCGTTACAGTTGGTATCAAAGCTAGAGGTTATAACCCTTAGGAAAATGATACCTTAGGCTATAACCTAAAGTAAGAACGAGTACGGTTAGTTGAGTGTTCTGAAAACTCAAGCGTATGATAAACTCTTGACTTATGATTATATGGTGGAGCCCCTTTAGTGAATGAGCGACTATGGCCTGGCTAGGACAAGCTCTTCAACCATATGATTATGGTAAGTTCCTGAGTCCAAATGCGTGATAAGTTTGATGAACATGGGGGAATTAAAATAGAAAGATATAAGTTAAGAGATACGATTCTCTAATATGGATTAAAGTAAAGGAAATATTAAAAATATAAGATTGTAAGGAAGAGATAAAGATGTTAAGAAAGATTTGAATGAAACGAATTAAGAAAATTTATAAGTTCAATTAAAAACATATCTGAAATGATTCGAAGATGAATCTCAAAGAAAATCAGGGGACACCTGATTCAAGCAATAAAGATGACAAAGAAATTTAAAAAGCATAGGAAGAGATCATCATAACATGATCAGGAACGGTAAAAGGATCGTACTACGATACGATCATAAGATAAGAAAAGTGAGTAAGGAATAGATTGTAAAGCAAGATCATGATGGAATCAAGTGAAAATGTGAAATAAAAGAGTGACCTGTTAATGGTCGAAAATGTATAGTTTGATGCTATAAAGAAATATGGTACTATGAAATAGTACAAGAAGAATTCAGAGAATGATGAGATATGAATGACAGAAAGGTTATGATAAGGAGGGTAGAAAGCTTGGGTACAAAATTTCAATTGAGGACTCACGTGGTGACTAAGTTGCACAATCCTTTGTATGGGCAGGGAAATTGTGTTTACTTAATTACTATGTGATAATCATTGAAATGTTAGAGTCGCGTTAGCAGTTTTTGATAGATAAATAAATTATATTAAGATTAGGCACGAGTTCTTAAAACTCATGCATATAGTAAGTCCATAACTCATAATCGTATGGTATGCTTGAGCCTCTCAGCATATGGATAGTCTTTGATTTGTTCTTAGACTACATATTGCTAGGACAAGCTTCTAAACTCATATTCTTGTGGTAAGTTCCTGGACTCATAATGTGTGGCAAGTTTGATGAACTATACGGGGGTATAGAAATGTTGGAGTAGCCAGGAATCTTTTGTATGATAATAATAATAATAATAGTCCTAGCAATAAATTTAATAATTAGTAAAGAAGCAGAAGGTGAATGTTAGGAAAATTAGGATATTCCCATTCTTCTAGCTTTGCTAGACTTCGAAATTTTTGGCCTCAAGCTAATTTGGCATGAATGCGTTTCGAAAAATATAAATGAATTTTTTTTAAGTGATCTAAAAAGTGTCTATGCTACTTGTTTTGGCTAGACAAAAACATTTTTAACATCAAAATGTATTTTAAAAGAATCATCCATGCACCTTTTAGCCCGGTGTAGATGTGATGAATGACGGAATGCTCAACGTGTTGTTAAGACGGTGCGGTACTATTTCGTCATAAGGTGATTCGACACCATAAAGTATGGTGTAGGAATTATTAACGACGGGATTCTCAACGTACTGTCAAAATGATGCGGTAACATGAAGTCATAAATGATCTTGATTTATGAAGGTATGTCAAAGCTATAAGTCAATGCCATTTGACTCGGCTAGACGTTTTAAAGAGTTTTGACATGATGACTGTTTTTAAAATTTTTGCAAGTTATAAATTGTTAAAAGTAAGTCTATGCTAATTGATCTAGCTAGACAAGCGTTGAAGCAATATAAGTCTAAGCTATTGATTCAGCTAGACAAATTTTGAAATATATTTATTAAATTCATATCCTTTGAAAGTTATATCGAATCAAATTATCTTCGAATGAATTCTAAGGCTGAGATGAACAAAAAGATTAAGAATGTTGCAGGTTGATCAAATGGTCACCTGGCATAAGAAACACATGTATGGTGAAACATCCAGCATTTTAATGACAGACTAATCCACTGTCAGGGTTTGTAGTATGAGGTACTCGGGGAGCGAAGTACTGTAAACCGGGATCATGTTCAGAATGTTATGAAAATTCATTATTTTAGTAGGTTGCAGTATGAGGTACTTTGGGAGTGAAGTACTGTTAACCGAGACATGTGTTCATTCAGCATAGCATGAATGTTTCCAAAATAAAATTTTCGAATTCCTCTACTCTTATGAAGATTGGATGGTATGATGGGGTAATGTCATTTAAATGTGAGTGATAATGAAAGTAATAATTGTGAAGTGAAGAAATTATGAATTGTGATGGATTAGAAAATTTGCAATGTGCAATAACTACGAGAAAAGAAGGAAAGAAAGATATGTGGAATGAATGCAAAAGAAATGTATAAGTTGCAAATGAAGGAGATATTAATACATAAAAAATTTGAGGACAAAATTTTTGAAGGATGGGTGAATGTGATACCCCAGGATTTTAGAATAATTTCAAATAAAGATTATGATGGATTAAGTAAATGTTAGTGTTTAAAACCTAGTGTTGAATGATGGAGGTATTAAGGAATGATTTATGGAATGTGAAGAAGATTTATGCATGTGAATTAAGAAAAGAAGGATGAATGTGTAGAATGTAAATGATGTGCAATAAAGAGTAAGCAATAAGTTGATTGAGTAATGGTAAATGCATGATTAAAGAAAAGAAATATTCAAAGAATGATAAATTATCTTGATAAATGTATCAAGAAATGAGTTAAAGTGTTATTAATAAAATTTTCAGAGAAATATGAAATGTAATACTACAAAGAAATTGTAAATTGAAATAAGAATTGAATATTCTGACAGTTATGACCATTATGGTGTTATCCATATGAGTTATAAAAATTAATGAGGAAAGATATGATTATTATGGAATTAGTTGTGATTCGGCAAGATAAAAGTATAGCAATGTGCTATAAATAAAATACGTATGATTATTACGGTAATTATGATTCCGAGGACGGAATCCTGTTAAGGGAGGAAGAATGTGAGGATCCGAATTTTTAGGATTTTCTTAATAATATTAAATGAGAATTTAATTAATAAAATTATCAAGGTTGTTTAAATTAATTATTATTTTGTGTGATTTAAGGTATGTGATGAGATTTAATTAGTAAATTAAATCTGTACAGAGATCATGACGAATTGTGTTAATTTAAAATAATTGAAAAGTAAATAAATTGTTTAAAAACAATTTATGAAGAATAAGAGAAATTTATTGTAAAGGCACAATAAAATTATTATGGAAATATGAAAATTATATTTAAATGGTGTTATATGCTAATGGGAAATATATGATTTAGATATGTATATATATTTATATATATATATATATATATTTATATATATAAATGTGCATGTTTAATTGAAATTATAAATTTCATTAATTATGAAAATTAAGGGATTAATAATTAAATTAATCCAAAATTAAATAAAAAGTGAATGTGGAAGTTAAAGAAATTAGAAATATTGATTATTTAATTAATCAATAAATATGGTGAAGGTTTAAAGATTATTTAAGAGGAGAAAGTAATTTTATAAATTATATACTAATAAGTATATAATATAAGAAAATTAAAGTAAAATATTAATGGAAAAATAATTATATAAATTATATACGAATTATTATATAATTTATATAAGAGGATTAAATAATTAGAGAGTTAATAAATGTATAATTTTGGTTATACAATTAATTGATAGTTATGAAAAATTTAAGAATTATTTAAGAAATGAGAATCTAAATATATAAAATATATAATATTAAATTATATAATTTATATATAAAGAAGTTAGTGATAAATAGTAAAGAAATGAATAATAAATAAGAAAAATGAATGTTTTAATTTATTAAAAATTATGTTTATATATAATGGAATTATTATGATTTTTATGAAGGATAATATTTTGGAAATGTGAACATGTTAATGTAACATGTTGTCCAAGTAACGAAGTGAAAAATTTTGAAAAATAATTTTTATATATTATATGAATTATTTTATGATTTTTGGAGGTATAAATTACCTCATATAATTACATGCATGACGTTATGCGTGTACAAATTTTGTCAAGTAAAGTACCCAAAAGAAGTATTAATATTATTTATAAATCATAGTATTATTTTTGGTGAATTAAAATAAATATTTTATATACATTATATAAAATATTTATTACACGATATAAATACGTAATGTATTAAAATAATTAATTACGCAGGATTTTTTTTATGGCTTATCCGATTTTGATAGGTCAGTGGAATTGTGAATTGATTTCAAATTGTTTAAATGTCTTTGTATTATAAAGGAAAAGAATAAAAAGGAAACAAAAGGGAAAAAGCAAGAAAGAAAAAAAACACAACACGCACACACAAATAAACATAAAACTCTCTCCATTTCTTCCACCACCTTGCCACTCGATGCCACCACCGTGAGACTCCATGACCACCAAGAGATGAGGAAGTTTTGGTGTCATCAAAGAAGGATATCAAACTTTGAAGGTATAGAATGAATTTATTTGGTTTATTTTTTTTATATTTATGGTGGTAATTTAATTTTATGGAGAATTAAAAAATAATTAGAATAATTATTTCAAATAATTTTAGGATGTATATCTATGAATTTTATGATTTTTGGAGTAGTTTTGCTGTGGAAATTGTGAAGAAAATGGTGTATTTTTCCTTCTTGGCTGGCTACTGTTTCGGTTGCGAAGAAGAAGAAAAATTTGGTCACCCGCGCATTACGCGACGACCAAATTTTGTCTAAGGCGGGGCCAAAACGACGCCGTTTTTGGCCTAGCGGAAGAAGGGGCCGCACAATGCGCGGCAGCCAATCCCTCACCAGGCCAAACGACGTCGTTTGGCTGGAGTAAGGGGAGGCCGCGCGCAATGCGCGGCTGACAGCACCGCTGAAAATTACCAGCGTGCCCCTACCCTTTTCGGAAAATACCGAGCATGTCCTAGACACTCGAAAATTACGATTATGCACCCTAATTTTTCTAGAAATTTCGGATATGTCCCTAGAGTTACGGAAATTACGGCTATACCCCTGGGCTTTCCGAAAAATTTCGGTTATGTCCCTAGAGCCACAGAAATTACCAAAATACCCCAGAAAGTGATTTTTAATTAAATAAATATTTAAAAATTGTTTAAAAATTATAAAAAATTATAGAAAAATACTAAAATTATAGAAATAATTTTTGCACATTAAATTTAATATTTTTGTAAAAATATATTTAAATATTAATCTAATGAGTTTAAAAGATAGAAAATGATTAAATAAAAATTCGGACAACCAAAAATGCTAAATTTTGTCCGATGAGCCGGGTTACCCGTATTGAAGATGTTTGATATTAAGTTAAATTAATATAGTAAAGGATGAGGTTAATATAATTAACCATATTAATTAATAATTGACCCGACCCCCTAAAATAAATCGTCGGGTAGGGTTAATTACATTATAGATGATATTAATTAATTACATTAATATCATAAGAGGATAAATAATTATTATTTGATTATTTATGATCATAGGTTGATCGAGTAAAGTGTTTGAACTATCAATTTATTAATTGGACGTCAAGGCAAGTTCTTCAGTTCTTAAATGTTAAATGTTGACTGTTATGATAAGATAATACTTGTTCAAATGCATATAAAGTATGTGTTATGTGATCTGTAGATAATATGACAACTACGTGTACTTTGTGCAATGATGTGAGATATAAGGCTATAGGAGATGCACAAGTACATGATGTATAACACGCACCGAACATGTTAAGGTATGTGATACGTGAAGCATAAATTGTTGAACTTGCTAAGCCGTTGTGCTCATTACTTGCTTAAAATAAACTTTTGCAAGTAAAGAAATAAGTTTCAAGAATACCGAATTATGTTAGAGATGAATTATCTAGAAGGTTGGAACTTTAACTATTATATTATAATTTAATATGGAAAAATTTGTCAATTTTACTGTGATGAGTTGTATGCACATATAAGTTGAATTTGGATATTGTAAAAGTTATACTTGTGTACCATAATTGTTCAAGATGATTGTCATGATAAAGACTATTATACAGCTAGTTATGAATCATGAAACAAAGAATGTTGCATGGATATACACAATACTAAGTTTTGAATATTGAGCTTCATGACACTGGTATTAGAAAGAAAAAGTAAAGGTTGCGATCCAGGAACTAGGATCAAGAAATGAAGTTTTTAAATGATAAAATATTTAATATAATGATTGAATTGAGAAAAAGAAAAATTTATACCGAAAAATTTGGTAATTGAAGATTGTAAAGCGAATTATTGGATTAAAGAAGAGATTAAAGATTTATAAACGGACCGAAATTTGGACGTAAAGGAATATAATGTATAATAAATACAAAATTTAAGA
This sequence comes from Hedera helix, assembly GCA_947179155.2. Classification (NCBI taxonomy): domain Eukaryota; kingdom Viridiplantae; phylum Streptophyta; class Magnoliopsida; order Apiales; family Araliaceae; genus Hedera; species Hedera helix. The sequence continues at coordinate 8,857,760 of OX359273.1, forward strand.
TAATAAGATTGGTCGAATTTTGGGGTCGTTACAGTATCAACTAGACCAATAATAAGATCAATTGGTAATCAATCATATTTTCTTGAGAAAGGTATCCAAACCAATTGTCTTGGTGATGACTCTTATTGTATGTTGAGATGAACAACTATTTTACGTCGGGGAATCGACACGCGCTCGAATAACATGTCTAAGTGTTATGCATAACATAGGGTACTTTAGGCTGATCACTGTGAGGATCCGAATTTTCAGGATTCCTTTAATAATATCAAATGAGAATGTAATTGATAAAATTATCAAGGTTGTTAAATAAATTATTATTTATGTGATTTAAGGTGTATGAAGAGATTTAATTGATAAATTAAACCTTTATGGAGATGGTGATAATTGATGTTAATTTAAAATAATTGAAAAGTAAATGAGTTGTTTAAAAACAATTTATGAAGAATAAGAAAAATTATATGTAAGGTACAATATATTGTACAATGAAATTATTGTGGAAGTACAGAAATTATGATTTTAAATGAGGTTATGTGATAATGTAAAATGCATGATGTAAATATGTATATATTTATATATATACATTTGTATGTATGTTATGTTTAATTGATAATTATAAATGTTATTAATTATGACAATTAAGGGATTAATAATTAAATTAATCCAAAACTAAATAAAAAGTGAATGAGGAATTAGTAAAATTGTAATGATGAATTTTAGATTTAATTAAGATTTATGGAGGAAATTTAGAAATTAATTGAGAAGGAAAAGTAATTATATAAGTTATATAATAATAAATTATATAATTTATATAAGCAAAATTAAAATAAGGTATGAAGAAAATAATAATTATATAAATTATATAAGAATAATTATGTAATTTATATAAGGTGATTAAATGGAATAAAGTTGGAGGAAATTAAGAAATTATTTAAAAAGGAGAATGTAATTATATAAATTATATAATATTAAATTATATAATTTATATATAAAGAAATTAATATGAATATTAAAGAAATTGAATAATAAATAAGAAAAAGGAATATTTTAAGTTATTAAAAATTATATTTATGTATAATGGATGTATTATGACTTTTATGAAAGATAATATTTTAGAAACGTGAACATGTTAATGTAACATGTTGTCCAAGTAACGGAACGAACAATTATGAAAAATAATTTTTATATGTTCTATGAATTAGTTTATGATTTTTGGAGGTATAAATTACCTCATATAATTATATGCATGGCGTTATGCGTGTACAAAATTTGTCAAATAAAATACCGAAAAAGGTATTAATATTATTTATAAATCATATTATGATTTATAATGAATTAAAATAAATATTTTATATACATTATATAAAATATTTATTACACGATATAATTACGTAATGTATTTAAAATAATTAAATTTACATGTTAATTGTGATAACCGGTTGGAATTTTCTAGAAAAGGCAAGTCGGTGGACGTGGGAGAGAGAATTAAAATTTATTCATATCATTATTATATATATATAAGAGAAAAGAAGAAGAGAAAGGAAGAGAAAGAAGAAGAAAAGAATAAGAAAGAAAAGAAAATAAAACCAACTTGCTTTCTTTTTCTTCCAACCGAGAGCCACCACTTCCACCCGTGCGCCACCATAGCCACCATCAAGAAGAAATTTTTTGGGCCATCATGGTGTAGAACAAGTTTCCAAAGCTTCAAGAAAGGTATATAATTAATTATTTAATTTAATTTAGTATTTTTGGATGGTGGAAAATTTTTATGGAAAAATAGTGAATAATTAGTATAATTATTCTAAATAATTTTAGGATGTATATTTATGAATTTTATGATTTTTGGAGTAGTCTTGTTGTGAAAATTGTGAAGAAAATGGTGTAATTTTCTTCTTGGCTGGTTTACTGTTCTCGGCAAAAAAAATTCTGGGCTGCCGCGCATGGCGCGGCAGCCATTTTTTTTCCGGATGCAGGTATAAAACGGCGCCGTTTTGGGCGCTGAGGGGAGACAGGCCGCGCAATGCGCGGAAGTGATTTTTGCCACGCCAAACGACGTCGTTTGGCGTAGGCGGAGACGGAGAAAGGAGGCCGCGCCATGCGCGGCCGAGTTTTAGGCAGCTAAATTACCATTTTGCCCCTGGACATTTCCATTAATCCCGAACGTGTCCCCTGGCCTCCGAAATTACAGAATTGCCCCTGGACTTTCCGGAAAATTCCGGATTTGTCCCTAATGTTGCCGAAATGACGGAAATGCCCTTGAGCTTTCCGGAAAATGCCAATTTTGTCCCTTTGCCGCGAAAATTACCAAATTGCCCCCAGAATTAGTTTTTAATGAAATAAATGTTTAAAAAATTGTTTAAAAATTCTAGAAAATTATAGAAAAATACTAAAAATATAGAAAATATTTTTGGTCATTAAATTTAATATTTTTGTGAAAATATTAAATATTGGGGATTAATATTTAAATATTTAAATATTAATCTAATAAGGTTACCATTTAGAAAATGGTTAAATAAAATTTTTGGGACACCCAGTTATGTTAAAATTTATCCGATGAGCCGGGTTGTCCGTATTAGAGGTGTTGGATATTAAGTTAAACGAATATTTTAAGGAACGAGGTTAATACAATTGGCCATATAAATTAATAATTGGCCTAGAGATAATATTAATTAATTAAATTAATATCATAAAGAGATAAATAATTATTATTTGATTATTTTATGATCATAGGTTGATCGAGTTAAAGATTTGAGTTATCAATTTAAATAACTGGACGCCAGGCAAGTTCTTCAGTCCATTTTATGTTAAATGTTGGAATGTTATAATATGTTTTAACTGCATACAAATTATGTGTTACGTGATACGTGATTAATATGACCACAATATGTAATTTGTGCAACGATATGAATATATATGAGTTATATTGCTATAGTAGAAGCACAAGCACATGATATATGACACACACCAAGCATGATAAGGTATGTGCTACGTGAAGCATGAACTGTTGAACTTGCTGAGCCGTTGTGCTCATTACTTGCTTAATAAACATTTTTGCAGGAAAGAAATGAAATTCAAGAATATTGGATTATGTTAGAGATGAATTGCCTAGAAGGTAGAAAACGTGAATGTTATATTGTTAATATTATAATTCAATGTGAGAAATTTATTAAATTACTGTGAGGAATTGTATGTATATGTAAGTTGAATATGGTTATGATAAAAGTTCAATTATGAACTGTGATTGGTCAGGATAATTGTTACGGTAGAAATTATTATATGTTGATTACGAATGATGATACAAGGAATATTTGTATGGATACGAATGGTATTAAATTTTGATTGCCGAGCTTTATGATACAAGTGAAAGAAAGAAAAAGTTAAGGTTACGATCCAGGGACTAGGATCCAGATGTAAGGATTTTAAATATCCAAATATTTTAATACAAGGATTGAATAAAGAAAGAAAAAAAAAATTTATATGAGAATTTTGATAATTGATGATTTTAAAATTAAATAATGGATCAATTTAGGAGATGAAAGATTTATTAACGGACCGCAATTGGATGTAATGAAAATAATGTTTATTAAATACAAGATTTAAGGGAATAAAGTGGGTCGAATTTCGGGGTCGTTACAGTTGGTATCAGAGCTAGAGGTTATAAACCTTAGGTAAATAATACCTTAGGCTATAACCTAAAGTGGGGAAGGAGTACAGATAGTTAAGTGTTCTGAAAACTCAAGCGTATGGTAAACTCGTGACTCATGATTATATGGTGGAGCCCCTTTAGCGAATGGGCGACTAAGGCCTGACTAGGACAAGCTCTTCAACCATATGATTATGGTAAGTTCCTGAGTCCAAATACGTGATCAGTTTGATGAACATGGGGGAAATAGAATGAAGAGATATAAGTTGAGAAAGATGTAAGTTAAGAAATATAGATCTCAGATATTGGCTAAGGTTAAAGAAAATATGAAAGTTATAAAAGTATAAGAAAGAGATAAAGATGATAAGAAAAAAATCGGAATGAAGGTAATGAATTGAGAAAATTTATAAGTTCAATTAAGAACATATCTGAAAGAATAGTTGAAATGATTCAAAGACGAATCTCAAAGATAATCAGGGAACACCTGATTTAAGTAATAAAGATGACAAGGTAATTCAAAACGTCTAGGAAGAGATCATAATAACATGATCAGGAACGGTAAGAGGATCGTACTACGATACGATCACGAGATAAGGGAAACGAGTAAGGAATGGATTGTAAAGTAAGACTATGATGGGATCTAATGAGACTGTAAAAGAACAGAGAGACCTGTTAATGATCGAAAAGGCATAGTTTAATGTTATAAAGAGATATGGTACTATGAAATAGTACAAGAAGAATTCAGAGAATGATGAGACATGAATGATAGAAAGGTTATGATAAGGGGACAAAAAGTTTGGATACGAAATTTCAATTGAGGACTCATGTGGTGACTGAATTGCACAATCCTTTGTATGGGCGGGGGATTTGTGTTTACTTAGTTACTATGTGATAATCATTGAAATGTTAGAGTCGCGTTAGCAGTTTTGATAGATAGATAATATTAAGTTTAGGCACGAGTTCTTAAAACTCATGCATGAGGTAAGTCCATGACTCATAATCGTATGGTATGTTTTGAGCCCCTCAGCATATGGATAGTCTTTGATTTGTTCTCAGACTACATATTGCTAGGACAAGCTTCTAAACTCATATTCTTGTGGTAAGTTCCTGGACTCATAATGTGTGGCAAGTTTGATGAACTATACAGGGGTATAGAAAAGTTGGAGTAGATAGAAATTTTAATTTGATAAATGAAAATAGTCCTAGCAATAATTTAATATTCAAGTAAAGAAGCAGAAGGTGAATAGTAGGGAAATTAGGATATTCCCATTCTTCTAGCTTTGCTAGACTTCGAAAATTTTTGGTCTCAAGCTAAATTGGTATGAATGTACTTTGAACAATATAAATGAAATTTTTAAGCAATTTAAAAAGTGTCTATGCTACTTGTCTCGGCTAGACAAAAATGTTTTTACATCAAAATGTATTTCAAAAGAATCATCCACGCACCTTTTAGCCGGTGCAGATGTGATGAATGACGGAATGCTCAACGTGTTGTTGAGACGGTGCGGTACTATTTTGTCATAAGATGATTCAACACCATAAAGTATGGTTTATGGTGTAGGAATTATTAACGATGAAATTCTCAACGGACTGTCAAGATGATGCGGTAACATGAAGTCATAAATGATTTTAATTTATAAAGATATGTCAGAACTATAAGTCAATGCCATTTAACTCGGCTTGATGTTTTGAAAAGTTTTGACATGATGAATGTTTTAAAAATTTCTGCGAGTTATAAATTGTTAAAAGTAAGTCTATGCTAATTGATCTAGCTAGACAAGCGTTGAAGGAATATAGGTCTGAGCTATTGATTCAGCTAGACAAATTTTAACATATATTTATTGAATTCGTATTCTTTGAAGTTATACTAAATCAAATTTCTTTCGAATGAATTTTAAGGCTGAGATGAACAAAAAGATTAAGAATATTGCAGGTTGATCAAATGGTCACCTGGCATATCAAGACATAGGCATTGCAGACTGATCATCTGGCGTGCCACTGTATGGTGAAACATCCATCACTTTAATGACAGATTGATCCACTGTCAGGGTTTGCAGTATGAAGTACTCGGGGAGCGAAGTACTGTTAAACCGGGATAAATGTTCATTCAGCATATTATGAAAGTTTTTCCAAAACAAAAATTTTGAATTCCTCTACTCTTATGAAGATTGGATGGTAGGATGGGATAGTATTTTTATTATAAGTGATAATGAAGGTAATAATTGTGAAGTAAAGAAATTATGAAATGTGATGGATTAGAAAATTGTAATGTGCAATGACTACGAGAAAGGAATGAAATAAAGATATGTGGAATAAATGTAAAGAAATTGTAAATGAATGAGGTACGAGTACATAGCAATTTCGAGGACGAAATTTTATGAAGGAGGGGTGAATGTGACACCCAGGATTTTTGAAATAATTTTCAAATAAGGAAATGTGACACCTAGGATTTTTGAAATAATTTTCAAATAAGGGTTATGATGGATTAAGTAAAGGTTGATATTTAAAATATAGTGTTGAATGATAAAGGTATTAAGAAGTGAATTATGAAATGTGAAGAAGAGTCATGAATATAAATTAAGAAGAGAAGGATGAAGGTGCAAAGTATGCAATAAGTGGAATGAGTAAGGTTACGTATAGAAATTTTCTAGAGAATGGGAAAGTATCTTGATAAGTATATCAAGAAATAAGTTAAAGTCTTATAATAAATTTTTAGAGAATTATGAAATGTAATGTTGAGTTAAGAATTGAATATTTTGACAGTTATGACCACTACTGTATTATCCATGTACGTTATGGATATTAAAGAGGTAAAATGTGATTATTATGGAATTAATTGTTAATTCATCAGACTAAAGATATAGCAAAATGCTATTAATAATATATGTATGAATATTACGGTAATTATGATTCCGATGACGGAATCCTGTTAAGGGGGGAAGAATGTGAGGATCCGAATTTTCAGGATTCCTTTAATAATATCAAATGAGAATGTAATTGATAAAATTATCAAGGTTGTTAAATAAATTATTATTTATGTGATTTAAGGTGTATGAAGAGATTTAATTGATAAATTAAACCTTTATGGAGATGGTGATAATTGATGTTAATTTAAAATAATTGAAAAGTAAATGAGTTGTTTAAAAACAATTTATGAAGAATAAGAAAAATTATATGTAAGGTACAATATATTGTACAATGAAATTATTGTGGAAGTACAGAAATTATGATTTTAAATGAGGTTATGTGATAATGTAAAATGCATGAAGTAAATATGTATATATTTATATATATACATTTGTATGTATGTTATGTTTAATTGATAATTATAAATGTTATTAATTATGACAATTAAGGGATTAATAATTAAATTAATCCAAAACTAAATAAAAAGTGAATGAGGAATTAGTAAAATTGTAATGATGAATTTTAGATTTAATTAAGATTTATGGAGGAAATTTAGAAATTAATTGAGAAGGAAAAGTAATTATATAAGTTATATAATAATAAATTATATAATTTATATAAGAAAAATTAAAATAAGGTATGAAGAAAATAATAATTATATAAATTATATAAGAATAATTATGTAATTTATATAAGGTGATTAAATGGAATAAAGTTGGAGGAAATTAAGAAATTATTTAAAAAGGAGAATGTAATTATATAAATTATATAATATTAAATTATATAATTTATATATAAAAAAATTAATATGAATATTAAAGTATATAATTTAGGCAGCTAAATTACCATTTTGCCCCTGGACATTTCCATTAATCCCGAACGTGTCCCCTGGCCTCCGAAATTACAGAATTGCCCCTGGACTTTCCGGAAAATTCCGGATTTGTCCCTAATGTTGCCGAAATGACGGAAATGCCCCTGAGCTTTCCGGAAAATGCCAATTTTGTCCCTTTGCCGCGAAAATTACCAAATTGCCCCCAGAATTAGTTTTTAATGAAATAAATGTTTAAAAAATTGTTTAAAAATTATAGAAAAATACTAAAAATATAGAAAATATTTTTGGTCATTAAATTTAATATTTTTGTGAAAATATTAAATATTGGGGATTAATATTTAAATATTTAAATATTAATCTAATAAGGTTACCATTTAGAAAATGGTTAAATAAAATTTTTGGGACACCTAGTTATGTTAAAATTTATCCGATGAGCCGGGTTGTCCGTATTAGAGGTGTTGGATATTAAGTTAAACGAATATTTTAAGGAACGAGGTTAATACAATTGGCCATATAAATTAATAATTGGCCTAGAGATAATATTAATTAATTAAATTAATATCATAAAGAGATAAATAATTATTATTTGATTATTTTATGATCATAGGTTGATCGAGTTAAAGATTTGAGTTATCAATTTAAATAACTGGACACCAGGCAAGTTCTTCAGTCCATTTTATGTTAAATGTTGGAATGTTATAATATGTTTTAACTGCATACAAATTATGTGTTACGTGATACGTGATTAATATGACCACAATATGTAATTTGTGCAACGATATGAATATATATGAGTTATATTGCTATAGTAGAAGCACAAGCACATGATATATGACACACACCAAGCATGATAAGGTATGTGCTACGTGAAGCATGAACTGTTGAACTTGCTGAGCCGTTGTGCTCATTACTTGCTTAATAAACATTTTTGCAGGAAAGAAATGAAATTCAAGAATATTGGATTATGTTAGAGATGAATTGCCTAGAAGGTAGAAAACGTGAATGTTATATTGTTAATATTATAATTCAATGTGAGAAATTTATTAAATTACTGTGAGGAATTGTATGTATATGTAAGTTGAATATGGTTATGATAAAAGTTCAATTATGAACTGTGATTGGTCAGGATAATTGTTACGGTAGAAATTATTATATGTTGATTACGAATGATGATACAAGGAATATTTGTATGGATACGAATGGTATTAAATTTTGATTGCCGAGCTTTATGATACAAGTGAAAGAAAGAAAAAGTTAAGGTTACGATCCAGGGACTAGGATCCAGATGTAAGGATTTTAAATATCCAAATATTTTAATACAAGGATTGAATAAAGAAAGAAAAAAAAAATTTATATGAGAATTTTGATAATTGATGATTTTAAAATTAAATAATGGATCAATTTAGGAGATGAAAGATTTATTAACGGACCGCAATTGGATGTAATGAAAATAATGTTTATTAAATACAAGATTTAAGGGAATAAAGTGGGTCGAATTTCGGGGTCGTTACAATCACCTATTGTACTTGTTTATTATTATGAATTTTTAGTAAAATACTGTTAATTCAATCATGTGTTAATGGTCCATAGTGACCACTCAGTTCAATTATTTATTTATCTAAAAATATTGAAATTCTTGATTTCATATATATATCCTTCAGTCCATAGTGACTTTTCAGTAGTAGAAATGATCAGAATTGGAACTTTTGCCACTTATATTGTTCACAATTCATTTATTCAATTCTTGAGTTTCTAATTATTGTTACATACCTTATTACATGAATCCCTACACATGAACACTTACTTTTATATATTTGCTGAGCAAACTCGTTGCTCACCCTTGTTTCCCTTAAACATTACAGTTAAGTCTGAACAAGGCACCGACTCAGGAAAAGATAAAGGTAAAGGCAAGGTTGCTAAATAGCCTTATAGAGATGTTACAGTTAATTTCATTCAGTGTTGTACTTTGTACTAAGACTTATGGAGTACTTGTTATTTTGAATGGTGCTTGTATTAGTAACGGTTGCGAGGCTTGGGGTGCAAATATTTATGTTATCTCAATGTAAATATTTTTATTATTCTGCATTTAGTTGATATTAGTTTGTTGTATGAGTTGGATCGTGAAGCACCAGATTCAAGGGACAGGTATCTGAAATTGGGGGCATTATAGGTTGGTATTAGAGCTGTAGGCTATAAACCTTAGGAAAAAGATCCTTATGATATAACCTTAGAAATGAGAGTTAAAATAAAAGGAGATAAAACTCATGTAGAGTTTTACGTGTTAGTAGACTTGTCATAGAGAGTCTGTAGTGTCATGAAATATATTTTTATTCCATACAATGAATTTATATTTTATTTCGAGATATTGATAGAGTTTGTTTATTTTATATTTGTGGTTACAGGATGCCAGAGTTAAGCAAGCCTAGTAGATTGATGGAGGATGAGCCGAGGGACATCCACATAGTCCCAGAGTCATTCCCCAGAGTAGATCCCTTTACAGCTGTAGAGATAGAGCCGGAGTAGGACCCGGATGAGCAATCTACATAGGGTGCTACCGTTGTACAGACTATGCCGATAGAGGGATCAGATGGAGGATTCACAGTGTTCCATACATTTGAGGATGATTTGATGGATTATGCTGATCGAACTATAAAGCAAGAGCATATGATTGAAGAGCTGAAGTAGGAGGCCCATGAGCATTAGGAGAGGATCCAGGAGCTAGAGGCCGAGGTGCAGGGGCGCCAAGAGGTCAAGGCACATATTGGGGCCATGTTACAGTATTTGTGGGCCCGTAATGCGGAGTTGGTAGGGAAGTTAGAGTAGGCAGAGCATTAGATACAGAATGAGAGAGCCGAGAAGGAGGCTCTACGAGCCCAACTAGAGAAAGAAGTGGCTAATCGAATCCAGTAGGAGGAGATGTCGGAGGACGACAGAGAGAGAGTTGATGACCTCGAGGATGAGGTGAGAGGCAAAAGAAGAAAGATGAACATGATGAATTACATTTTCAGCACAACATTTGAGAGATGGATGGATGGTATTCGTCATTATCCAGCTGAGGTAGGACAAACTCATCACACTATTCACAGGGAGTTGACGATCTATATGGGATAGATCGAGTATAACAGTACTATGGAATGCGACATGCGCTGATGGACTAGTTACCTGGTGTATTTTGGTATTCAGTGTCCTTATGTACATGATGACCTTTACTCTTGTTTATGATGTATTAAATCCCGAACTCTTATATAGGATGGTATTTGTAAACCCCAACTTTTGTATCTGTCAGCGGGGTAGTATGTTTATACATCCCCACCTTTTGTTATATTAGGGGATTAATGCTGGGGTTTATAACAGTATGCTATAGGTGTTTCATGTATGATGTACTATGTATTGGCATATGAATATAAACGTCTTTATTAAACTGTGTTATTTGCATTGTGCATTAAAAAATAAATTTAAAAGAATGTAAAGAGAAATAATGTTAAGTTTTCTTTAATATACAGAAAATGCCGCCACGACGTAAACAACCAGTACAACCTACACAAGAAAAGTCTGTAAATAATGAAGGAGGTCAGCGAGACCTGGTGCAGAGGTTGGTAGAATTATTAAAAGACACCTTTCAGGGGAGGAACCCAGAACCAGTAAATCCCAACCCTCCAGCAGTTCCTATGACAGATTTTAAGGATTTTAAGAATGTAGGACCCCCGAAATTTAAAGGGGCAACTGATTCGATCGAGGCCCAATTCTGGGTCAAAGAGATAGAGAAAGTGTTTAAAATTGCAAGGGTGGGAGACAATCAAAAGACTACATTTGCTACATATATAATGAAGGGGGAAGCAAATTTCTAGTGGGAGGCGAATCAACAAAGGGCTGGAGAAGGAGTCATACCATGGGATTGGTTTAAGGAATTATTCTCTGAAAATTATTTTCCCAAAAGCATGAAGAATCGGATGGAGGTGATGTTTTTGGAGTTGAAGCGGGGAGAGATGATGGTGACACAGTATGCTACCAAATTCAATGAACTCGCGCATTTTGCACCCCATCAGGTAGATACTGAGGAGAGGAATGCCCGACGTTTAGAACAAGGGTTGAAACCTTAGCTGGATAGCAAGGTATCTATTTTTTAAATTGATTCATTTGGAAGTCTATTGAAAAAGGTCATCATAACTGAAGGAGGAAGTGAAGTCTTAAGTTAGTACAATAAAGAGAAGAAGAATAAGAAAAGTGGAGGACATAATTGTGGAGGAGGTAGTAGCAACGGTGGAAGTAATTTAGGGAAGACAAAGTGGGATAGCATCAGCAACAACAACACTAACAATAATAATAATCAATCCAGGCAAGGAGGATCGAAAAAGAGAAGTGAGGCATGTCCAAAGTGTAGGAAGAGTCACCAAGATGAATGTTGGCAGCGACGTAATTTTTATTACAACTGCGGTCAAGAGAGGCACATTTCACCAAATTGCCCAAACCTAAAGAAGATTCAAGGATGTTTTGCTTGTGGGGCAACTGACCACCAAATCAAAGACTGCCCAAAAAGGGGAAACAGTGGAGGAAGTGGGAACAAAGGTGGAAGAAGTAAGCTAATGATTACATGACCTACTCAACAGAACCGACCGACTGCTAGAACTTTCAACGTGATGGTCCAGGTCGTGGTAGCATCCAAGGACGTGGTGTCAAGTATTATCCAAATCAATAATATAAATATTTATGTATTATTTGATTCGGGTGCTACCTGTTCTTTTGTGTCTGAGGAATTTGCTCGACGTTTAAATTTACCCCAAGAACGGTTGAAAAATCCTTTAAATATAGAAGTCACTAAGAAAGAAGTAATCCCTGTAGAATTTGTACATAGAAATTATTGCGTGAAAATTAGAAGATATAAGCTACTGATAGTTCTAATCCCTATAAGATTGGGAGAGTTTGACGTGATATTAGGGATGGACTGGTTATATAATCTTGGGGCATTAATTGATTGCCAGAAGAAAAGTGTGAACCTTTAAACCCCTAATCGGTCTAAGGTAGTAGTTTATAGTAGTACATCGCATAGGCAATATAGCTGTCTGACGATGATGCAGGCCAAGAAATTTTTGAAGGGATGCCTGGGGTATTTACCTCATATTGTAGATACTTAAAAATGGGAGTAGAGATTAATAGTATATTGGTTGTAAAAGAATTTTTGGATGCTTTTCCAAACGATTTGCCCGGTCTGCCTCCAGACAGGAAAATTGAGTTCGTAATAGATTTAGTGTCCGAAACGGCACTGATTTTGAAGGCTTCGTATCGAATGCCACCAGTTGAGATGAAGGAATTAATGATATAATTACAAGAGTTGCTAGATAAGGGATATATACAGCCAAGTGTATCTCCATGGGGAGCATTAGTTTTTTTGTCAAAAAGAAAGATGGATTGTTATGACTTTGTATCGACTACCGAGAGTTGAACAAAGTAACGATCAAGAATAAATATCCATTGCCAAGAAAAGACGATCTTTTTGATCAGTTGAAAGGAGCGAGGTGTTTTTCAAAGATTAACTTAAGAACGAGTTATCATCAATTAAAAGTGCAAACATAAGATGTACCGAAGATGGCATTTAGAAGTCGATATGGACATTATGAATTTCTAGTAATGTCATTCAGACTGACAAATGCGCCAATAGCATTTATGGACTTGATGAACCGAGTTTTCAAGCCATATATGGATAAGTTTGTGGTAGTTTTCATTGACGGTGTTTTGATCTATTCAAAGATAAAGGAGGAACACGCGAAACATTTAAGAGTGGTGTCGGAGATATTGAGAAGAGAAGTTATATGTGAAGTTTTCCAAATGTGAGTTTTGGTTGGAGAGTGTAACGCCCCCAAATCCGGGTACCTTGAACCTTGGACTTGGTACGTCACGATACATCATCTTCATACATGTTCTATAACTAATGCGGAATATATAAACATAAATTATTTATTTCAGAGTATTCTACAACATGTCCCAAGGTTTCTAACCTTAACTTACATATATACCTTTAGATTCACAAAAAGGTTTACACAGTTAACTTACATCAAATAACAAATTAGTTATCACGCATAACATAATAATCTTGTCATTTGCGTCTGCCTCCGTCTTTCCTTGAATAATCGTATTAATCTAAAATTTGTTATCATGATATAGCAAGGGTGAGCAACGAATTTGCTCAGCAAGTTTAAATACAATAAAGATATATCATGATTGAAAGAAAGAATAAGCTTTCGGATTTTCAACAATATAATAATTGTGAAAGAGTACGAATCATAATTTCAATAATTGAATGACTGAATCAATTAATGTTGAATGCCAATAATGACCATGAATAAATTTAACTGAAACTTATGGTAATGAAGGTGATCAGCCTTTCATACCGGATGAACATATGCAACATGCACTATGTGCGAATCAATAATTTAAAGAGGTGGAATAATTATAAAGAATTAAACCACTAGCATGCTTGAAACATAGCAACTCAAGTTTGAGTTAAGAGGAACTTGCTCAATATAACTTTGAGTAAGGTTAGGGAAACTTGTCTCAGTCGCGAATTACGCTACACGAATTAAAATATTTCTCTCTCGAAAACCTAATCATTAATAGGTTAACTAGTAATTAGTGCTAACTCCAATTAATCCAATTAGCACGTAATTATCACATATTACGCTTATGTATCATATAACACAACCATTATGCTATTTTGATACCTCTAAGTCGAATAAATCATGTTTCACAATTTATTCGGATTTAACTTAATTACATTTTTAATTAATCAAGATACAAACATATTTTTCAAAAATATGAAATTAACTTATTATTTTTATATCTTCTGGGATCAGTAGCATACTGTTTTTCATACACAGGAAAATTTTCTTTTAATTTTCCAACTTTGTTTACTATTTTTAATTATGCCATTTCTGTCCAAAACTGTAATAATTATTAAAAATCCAATTGTTATCAGAAAAATCTGAAACTTGACCGACAGCTTTAATATACCATACTTAACACCCTGTAAAATTTTCAGAATTTTTTTGGAGTATTAAAACTCAACTTATGGCAGTTTCCATTTTTTAAACCGAAAACTTCACTCGGTCGCTGTGACCTCATCCGAAGTTGGAATGACTTCATTTTTAGACAGGAGCTTCATTTTAATATATATTATCATAATCCAGAAGCTAGGAATTTTTAAAGTCTGTTTAATGGTCCAAAATAGTCCGGGAAGATTCTGGACAGTAGGGTTTTCACAGTTTTCGCATCTGGACAGTTTTACGGTAAAAATCATATAAAATCACTTGTAACTCGGAATTTAGTCAATCCAGTTGGGTTTGTTCCGGAACTCGAAAATATAGGTCCTATAGTGGACGGATTTTTAAAATGAGTTACGGAATGAACACAGAAATTGCACAAAGCGGACTGCCGACAGAGACAGTTTTTCAGATTTTTCAAGTTTGTTCAAAAATTCATATCGCGTTCGTTTAAAATCGTTTTGACGCGATACCAACTAGATGTTGTACAAAACTTACACCTTTAACATCATAGCTCATAAAACCGAGCATACCAAGTACGCACAAACGGTTTTAAAACTCAAAACCGCAAGCATAGCTTAGGGTTTCTTAACTAGTTTCAACTTAAACAATTTTTCCGAAAAGCTTTTGATGATCAACAGATAGATCTAGGCTCTTATAACATTTTTAAACATCAAAAGTTGATCATCTCATAGACTTAGCATACAAGGGTTTTAGAAAATATTTTTACCCAAAATATCACATAAACTAGTATGAAAAATACTTAAATCCTCAAGAGAGCATCACGTGAACATTTAAGCACATAAACTCCATAAAATCTCCAACCTTATATCTTCTAGTCCTTCATGGCTACATCACACAAGTACCTCCCAAACCCAACCATGGCATAAACATATAAATCATTATATTACAAAATAATTAAGCTAGGGTTTAGAAAAACTTTTAAACCTTTTTGATTTGTGGGCTAGTTTCCTCTTCTTGCCAAAAGGGTTGATGAAAGTGGAAGACACAAACTCCCCCTTCCTTCCTCTTCCAACCGTGGCCCTCCTCTCTCTCTTTAAGCTTGATATTTTGCAATTTTTAGCAACAAGGAAGTGCAAGAAACTATAAAGAAAACTTAGCTCTTCCTTTTGTCTCTTTAACTTTAAGGTTTTATGTTATTTTCTCTCACTAACTCTAAGCTTTCTTGGATGGCAATGGAGGAATGGAGAAGATGAATAGTATCTAAGGATAATTTCAATTGGTGGACTTCAAAAAGATTAGAATTCAACTAATGGACTTCAAAATTTATTAATTCAAGCTTAATCTCTCAAATCAAAGCACAATTAAACTAATTTGGAAAATCAATTGAAATCCACCAATGGGAGGCTACCAAGTGGCAACATGGAGGCCTCATGGACTTGAAAAGGATTTAATTTCATTTAATGGACTTGAAAGCTAAACTAATTCCATTTAATTCTCTACTTCCAAAATGGATGTCTAACTTTTAATTAACTCAATTTAATTGCTCCCTCATATCCACTAATTAGATTCATGGACTTGAAAGAAGATTTAATTCTCATTAATTTTCTTCTTCCAATATGGATGTCTACCTTTTTATTCACTCTATTTAATTACTCCTTCATATCCACCAATTAGATTGCATGGACTTGAAAAATTATCAATTCCTCTTAATCTCTCATTCTAACATGGACTTGAAAAATTATCAATTCCCCTTTAATCTCATTATCAATTCCCCTTTAATCTCTCATTCCAACATGGACTTGAAACATTATCAATTCCCCTTTAATCTCTCCTTCCAACATAGACTTGAAAAATTATTAATTCTAGTTAAACTTCCCAAAATATCTCCTTCCTTCCTTATCCATTAAGTTTGACAATTCAAAGCTCTAACCAATCAAAATTCAACAACACATATAAATCACATGGCTCCCTCTTTTCCTTCCACATGCATAGCTAGCCACTTCTCCTTCCTTAATCATTAAATTAATTATTAATTAACCAACAAAATAGCTACCTCATGCATATCCTTTTCATTAATTATTTTAAAATCTTTTTGGATTCCATCAATCACATTAAACCCCTAAAAAGGAAACACATGGATCATTTCTCCATCACACATCCGGCCATGCCATCTTCATAAATATACAATACTTTTGTTTTCCACTTAATTACCAAATTGACCTTATCATTGACCACTAGTTGACTTCATTTAACATACAAATAATTCACTTAATAAGCCACTAGAAATAAATCCAACTAGTCTCAAATTAATTACACAATGAACCATAATAACTCTTCACTAGCCAACTTACAATTTAATGCTTAAGGTAGCTAGCTTAAATAACTAATCTCACAATAATAATTCATTTCACTTAACTCAATTATTTAATCCAATTAGACTTGTCATAATCAAGTATTACTTGAATATTTACTAACTCAGCTCATCAATTTCTTGATATTAAAATTCCAAGGTCAGTCCATTAATATATTCATTACTTGGACTTCTCTTTAATTAAATAAAAAATTTAATCAAATAATTCACATAGTCACTTAATAATTCAATTAAATACACTAGGGTTCATTCTATTGGAAATAAATTCCTAATTTAATTTACAATAGAACAAATATTTGCGGTTATTACATTCTTCCCCATTATAAGAATTCCGTCCCCGGAATTACACTTAAGGTCACTCAAAAATATACAGATAAATCGTCCTCATCCTTTCTTCAAGCTTCCACGTTACCTCTTTAGCTACGTGGTCCCTCTAAAATTTTTTGACAGAAGGTGCAATCTTAATACCCATACTTTCTTTAGATTCTTGACTTATCTTCTTTTAGAAGAATCTCATTATCAATAAATATCAAATCTTATCTCTTCATACACTTCATAGTACCTTCTTTCTAAAAGTCTCTATGACAAATATTGAACAACATTGGTTCTTGCTAGCACCTAATAAAATTTTAATTTAATCCAGTTTTTCCACAATCATAATCTCTACAATTAGGTTATCAAACACTAACCTTTATTAAAAAATAGAAATCTTATTTCTAATTCTTTTAAATATTCGGGATATTACAGAGAGGGTATAATTTTTGGGACATATAATTGATAAGGATGGGGTATCGGTAGATCCTACAAAGGTGGAGGCAGTGATTAATTGGGAGCAGCCAAAGACGTCGATGGAAGTACAGAGTTTTTTAGGCTTAGTCGAGTATTATTGAATATTCATTCAGGACTTCTCGAAGATTGCGACGTTGTTGACCAATCTAATGAGGAAGACAGTGAAGTTTATTTGGACGAAGAAATATGAAGAAAGTTTTAAAGAGTTGAAGAAGAGGTTGAGCGAAGCGCCTGTATTGTTATTGCCACATAGTACTGGAGGTTTTGTGGTGTATAGTAATGCGTCACACAAAGGTCTTGGCTATGTATTAATGCAACATGGCAAGGTCATTGCGTATGCATCATGTCAACTGAAGGATTATGAGAAAAGATACCCTACTCACGACCTGGAGTTAGTGGCAGTAGTTTTTGCATTAAAAATTTGGAGACACTATCTTTATGGAGAGAAATGTGAGATATATACAAATCATAAGAGTCTAAAATATATCTTCACACAAAAGGAGCTGAACATGCGACAAAGAGGGTGGTTAGAGTTGATTAAGGATTACAATTACGAGATCCTTTATCATCTAGGAAAAGCGAATGTAATGGAAGATGCATTAAGTCGAAAGGGAAGGGAGTAATTGTTAATGTTGACAACTCATGAAGAGCTTGTAAGGGAGATGACAAAGTTGAAAATAGAAATAAGAGATCCAAAATAGTCGAAAGGAAAATTATTTGTTATGGAAGCTCGTCCAACGTTGTTGGACAGAATAAAGAAAGCTCAAGAAGGAAATGAGAAATGTAAACAAATAAGGAGAAGAATTATAGAAAAGGAGGAAGAGAAATTTCAATTGGACAATGATGGGATTTTGAGGTTTGAAGGAAGAGTGTGGATCCCAGCAGAGCCTGTAGTAAAATAGGAGATTTTGCAAGAGACACACAATTCGTCGTACTCAATTCACCCAGGAAGTACGAAAATGTACTGAGATCTTCGCCAACATTTTTAGTGGCCTAATATGAAGCAGGAAGTCGCAAAGTATGTCAGCAAATGTCTAACATGTCAAAGAATAAAGGCAGAATATTAGAGGCCGAGTGGTCTACTTCAACCGTTGAAGATACCATAATGGAAATAGGAGCATATTACGATGGACTTCATGGTGGGACTTCCAGTCATTCAAAAGGGTTATGATGCGATATGGGTTATCGTGGATAGATTGACAAAGTCAGCGCACTTTCTACCAATCAAGATCCAATTTAATATAAATCAATTAGCAAAATTGTATATAAAAGAGATTGTTTCACGACATGGGGTACCGGTATCGATTGTTTCCGATCGAGATCCGCGCTTCACGTCAAAATTTTAGAAAAGCTTATAAGAGCGAATGGGAACACAGTTGAGGTTGAGTACTGCATACCATCCCCAAACTGATGGACAGAGCGAAAGGACAATTCAATATTTGGAAGACATGCTCAGAGCTTGTGTATTGAATTTTAAAGGAAGTTGGGACGACCACCTACCTTTTGTCAAATTAGCCTATAACAACAATTACCATGCGAGCATTGGCATGCCACCATATGAAGCTCTCTATGGAAGAAAATGCAAAACTCCTTTATGTTGGAACGAGGTAGGAGAACGTCGACTTTTGGGGCTAGCATTAGTTTAACAAACAACTGAGGTGGTGAAGACAATAATGGCTCGACTATCTGCAGCCCAAGATCGGCAGAAGAAATATGTAGATTTACACCGGCAGAGTTGAAATTTTGAAGTTGGTAGTTTTGTGTTTTTGAAAGTATCTCCTTGGAAAAGGGAAGATAAGGTTTGGGAAGAAAGAGAAATTAAGTCCAAGGTTCATAAGACCGTTCGAGGTACTAAAACGAATAGGCGAAGTGGCATACGAGGTAGTTTTACCACCTGAACTAGAGCATATTCACAATATGTTCCATCTTTTAGTGTTACGACCATACAAACTTGATTATAAGCACGTGATATCCTATGAGCCCATTCAACTAGAAAAAGATTTAACGTACGAGGAAATCTCTATACAAATAGTAGATAGAAAGGAACACAGATTAAGTTATACAATTATGCCTTCTATAAAGGTAATATGACGTAACCACAATGTCAAGGAGGCTACGTGGGAGTTAGAAGATAAAATGAAAAGGGATTACCCCCACTTGTTTGTGTAACCTTGTACTGATTCTAAGGATGGAATCTTTATAAGGGGGGAGAATGTAATATCCAAGAAATTTGTAAATACTTATATTAATGAAATTAAGGAATTTCTTGAAAAAATATTTGTGTGCTCATACATTTATGTATTGTGAATTAAGTAATGTTGATGATAAACTTAAATTTAAGTTTATGTTATATACCTTGTGTGGCATAATTGGTAAGATGGACTAATTAATTAATTAAATTAATTATAAGTTGATTAAATAATTAAATTGACTAATAAGATCTAATATTTGAGTTCAATATGGATATTAGAAATGTCATGTGGTATGGTCCAATGTGTGAGAAATTAAGGTCCAGAGTGATTAAGGTTAATTGTTTTATTGAGCCCAAAGAATTAAATGTGCATGACCCAAATTAAATTTTCATTAGTAGTTGTCGACGCCGGGATTTTCATCGTTTCGTTTTTTTATAATAAAATCCCAATATTAAAAGCCCTCTCCAATTCTAACCTTTAGATTAAGAGGTGATTTTTTGAAAAAGGGTTGGCTTAGTGTCGACGGGATTTCGAAAGATCGATTTCTTTAATGAGCCAATTGACTAGAGTCGCCAGTTGGTATATTTGAAAATGGATATACCAACTCATCCGAATTTTGTTTTCATCATCGCTGGCTCATATGTGACTCCGAATTAATTGGTCCGCGAACCGAGATTCATAGAGTTCGGGGGCTTGCTTAAGCGAGGGGAAGGTGTTAGGCACCCCTCCGACTTCCGTGAAATACGGTTACCGTTATCTTGATATTTTCCTATCCTTTTAACATCCTACAAATGTGTGAGTTGCGTGTGTGTGTGTGCGTGCGTGCCTAGGTGATGGTTGTGGTGAAATTTTGCGTAAAAATCGCTTTGATTTCTTATGGAAAACGTGTTTTGTCGGAAATCGTTTAGACGTCTTTTGACCCGAATGACAAGGCTTCGTTTTTTATAATAAATATTGATTTTAATTTCGAAAACGATGAGGGTTTTTTAGATGACATTTTTAGAAAACGATAATTTTTTAAACTTTTGTCAAATAGGAATCGAGACTATACATTGCCTTCTAACAGTAAATTCAAATAAAATGAAGGCAACTTCTAGAACTCTTTAACCCTATGCACAAAGTCTAATGAAAGTGTTTATCTATTTTTCTGAAAAAACATCTTTTATGACATTTCAAACCCCAAATGGAGCCTTTTCGTCAGACGAGGATCAAAGTTCGCCAAAACTCTTAATTTTTAAACCTCGCGAATCTATTATCCTAATTTGATCGTTTTTTAGGAAAATCTTCATCGTTTACCTTATTTTGGAAAACCATTTTTTGTGTCGTAAATCAAACAAGCATTCGAACGTGTCGGGGCTATCCATGGGCATGTAAGCCGTCTAAATAACCCCAAATACCCACAATCACATATTTTACTATTACGGGGCCTTAACCCGATTACGGTTCGATATCGCTTTAAGGCCCAATATTTACATATATACAGAATGGACCCTCGCAACGATTACATACACCAAAAGTTGTCCATCATCGGGATTTGATCACGAGGATCTCCTCCCTAGGCTCACAATCACCCAAATCGCTGCACCACTATACCAGAGCAAGATAAGCAATACTAAACTTGATACTATGCTACACGAGTCAAACAAATCACAATCCCAACATAACCGACCACCCGCTAACACAACGAACTACACACCACCGTAAGGACATCATCGGGACATTAAGAGGTGATTACGCTCTGACGAAAACCTCGTTAATAATCCCTAATCCACGGATTCTCAACAATACAACAACATACTACATTACAACAAACCAAAACACAAGACTATAATTATAAGGCTAGCAAAATATTCAAGAAAACACCATTTTCACCTTGCAATACACCAACGGACGCTTTTTATTTCACTATCGAGCAAAGAAACGAGAACACTTGATTATTTGGGCAACAAAATCACAAATCTCACAACACTCAACCAAAACCCGAGCCAACTCTCGCCTCCCTCGACTTTCTCTCTCTTAGATTAGGAAAAAAAGCTTCTCTCCTCTGTTCTGCAGATCAAAAATGGCATTGTATAGGTGACTGAAGTCAGCCGCAGGTGCATCTGCGGCTGCCTGCTGTGGCCGCCCGCGCCGAATCCTCGGCTGCCGGGTTGTCTCCTCGAGCTGTGCAAGTGTCCCGCTTGTCGGTGGCCGCAGATGCATCTGCGGCTGCCCAACTGGCTTTTCTCGATTTCCGTGCCACGCAACCTTGAATCGTCAATTTCTGTTGTTTTATTTTGGAAGGCTGTTACCTGATATATAGATATCTCTGGTGCCTGGCTTCCAAGGAGCGAGACCCCCTTCGACTGTCGCAAACGTAGTGATCATTTGCCGTCTTCGGTGACCGAATCGGGTTCTGTATGAATCAACTGTGTATCTTGCCTCAGATGACCTGACGCTCGTTGTTTGTTTGACGGCTTTGATCGTAAGCAGTCGTGGTGACTTCGGGTTGGGGCCCACCTTTCCTGTTCGTGTGTTGGGTCGAATGACGATTTTGCCCTCCTGTCAAGGTCAGTACACAAGTGCAAAATTTGGGTGTCTACAGCTGCCCCTCTTTATCATGTTTATGGAATGGCATATAAAATGAACATGATAAAGAAGTAGGCACCTGACGTATGAATATGACAGTACGTGTTTAACGATGCAACACATATATTAAGATGATGCAAATGCCACATTCAACATGATCGTGTAGAGGCCGATTCGAAGTAAACGAATGAAATCACTCGGGTTTCGTCTCCGATGGGTCATTTTTTGATTGGTCAGGTATCGTATCTGACGGGTCATTTTTGATTGGTCAAGTATCGTCTCTGACGGGTCGTTTTTGATTGGTCAGGTATCGTCCCTGACGGGTTATTTTTGATTAGTCAGGTATCGTCTCTGACGGGTCGTTTTTTGATTGGTCAGGTATCGTCTCTGACGGGTCGTTTTTGATTGGTCAGGTATCGTCTCTGACGGGTCGTTTTTGATTGGTCAGGTATCGTCTCTGACGGGTCATTTTTTGATTGGTCAGGTATCGTCTCTGACGGGTCGTTTTTGATTGGTCAGGTATCGTCTCTGACGGGTCATTTTTGATTGGTCAGGTATCGTCTCTGACGGGTCGTTTTTGAGAAGGTCAAGTTCTAAAATCTGGTTTTTTAAATCGTAACAAGTTTCATGTTGGCTCGGGGTGAACAAAAGGGAAGTTTAGGGCGCACCGAGACCAGCCGCAGGTGCATCTGCGGCTAGGATCGGTTCCTATTTCAGATCGCGACCCCCCGAGATCTGTCACTTTCCTTACGTTTCTTTCCCTCGCTTTCGGTTTTCCTCGTCCCCACTTGGCTTTTTCGTCTTTTGGACACTTTTTGGCAAAATCTGCTCCGATTAAATCAGTCTACGCATTTTGGGTAACGTTTTAACTCATTTTTCTTTGATTTTCGCTTTCATTTGGCTATGTATTTACTTGTTTAAATTTTTTAATTTTAGTAATGCATGCCTGTATGAGATATTTATGTTTGAACGTAGCATAGATAAACAATGGGTCTTGCAAACACGTTTTATTTACTTTGAAAAACCATTATTTTAGTCATTTTATGCTCATGATGCATCATTTTCACTTGCATTTGGGATTTGTTGTTTGCCTGACTTGATTAAACATGCCGGATCGTGCATGAGATGTCCATTTTACAAACGAAACTCTGCCGAAATTTCGGGAAATCTAGCGCACCCCTAGGGACTTATTTATGCATTTTTAATTTTCATATCATTATAAGTAAACATGTTATGCTTCCCTATTATCTCTAGCAATATGCAATAAGATTTTTGAAATATAACGGGCTAAGGATGTACCTCCTTTTCGTGATGCCGTTTCAGTTATGGATCCTGATGCTCCCAGTGGCTCCACAATGCCCCGAGTTGTCGGTGTCCGTCGTCGTAGAGCGGCTACCTCAGCTCCAGCTCCAGTCCTGACCCGTCATTCTTGTAGATTGGCGGAGTCTGTTATTCGCCCAATTCGGCCTGATGTTGGTGATGATGCCCTAGCTGAGGCAGAGGCGGGTCCTTCTGGCATAGCGGCCCCTCCCCCTACGCGTCGGACCTTACCAGGGGCCCGTGCCCAGATACCGGATATGCTTGGTCCTGATCTCAGCAGTCACCCCTCAGCCTACCTTGCGGCTAACGAGGTATATCCGTCGTTTAAGTTCATTCAAATCCGTATGGTTACCATGCCTGACTTTTGATGGCTGTCACAGGTTCCTGAGTTTACCTAACCTCGGGGCAACTGGTTCAGCATCTACACTCTCTACCATGCGCTGCATTCCAACTACAGGGGGATGGTAGATTCTTGGGGTTTCAGGCATTTCTTCACCATCGCCCCTCGCCGGTGTCCGTGGGGCTATATGAGGGCCCTATCTGAGTGCTGATTCCACCAGACACAGTCGCTTCATCTTCTGGACTGTGAGCTGCTATTGACCCCTCTAGACTGACGTTATATCACCGGGGTGGAGTTCTCTGGACCCCGGGTCCCTCTGGAGCCGGACATCACCCCCGTAGTTGTTCGATCCTTGTTGGGGTAGTCTCCTCAAGATAAGGTCTTTAAGGCCCGTAGCATTCGATTGGGAGCCTTGGCTGTGGATGTTATTGGAGGGGTCCTCTTCGAGCCATTCCCTGAGGACCGGTCTGCTCGTGACTTTCTGCTCCGACGCTTATTTTTGACCATTATGAGGGGCTATTTTCTAGGGAACAACTCCTCGACTATCCATTTCAGTATCATCGGAGCCACCCGGGAGGTTGACCGGATCGGGGACTATGATTGGGGCTCCTTCACCTTCGCTTACTTCCTCCAGGGTCTTCGCCTTCGCTCAGAGGGACAGACGGATGTCTGGCTCGGATTCTACCCCTTTTTGCTAGTAAGTCTTTTTTATTGTACCGTCCTTGATTTGTTTCATTCCCTTGTCTTTTCCTGATACTTACGGTTCTCCTGTTTTGTTTATCAGTTTTGGGCTTACGAGAGGCTACCCTGCCTGCGGCCTGTTACTACCCTAGGCTCGGAGACTTATCCCAGAGGTCGTCGGTGGCATCACAGTACTCTTGAGGAGACCCCAGTGTCAGATAGTTTTGCTCACTGTCGACTTCAGTTAGAGCTGATCTCGTCAGCGGATGTGACCTGGGTCCCTTACACTGCGGATCATTTGACGGCTGGCCTCGCCGGTGGTTATGCTGCGGATCAGGAGCTTGCCTTGTCCACTCGTTGTATTCCACTTCTGACCTATGGTGGATGGGAGCTGTATCTGTGGGAACGCGCCATCAGATGTGTTTCCGGGGAGGCTCGTATCCCCTTCGCCCCTCCATCACGGAGATTTTGGCTCATGGACGCCCACCTTCCCGATGCCCTGACTGCCGGGGAGGACGGATACATGCTGTCTATCGGTCCTCATACGAGCGAGGGCTTCAGTGCCTGGTGGAGACCCCGCACTATCGGGCCTCAGACCCGGGCCACCTTCTTCTTCGGAGACCTAGTTCACGGGTCGGTGATGTTGACAGATTGGATGGAGTGTGTTCGGGCCCCCACCCACTCGGACCAGATTGCTTCCCTCACTCGGCGGGTGGATCAGTTATCCCTTTTTGTTTGGAGCTTGGGCCGAGATCCAGAGGAGGCTTATGCCGCAGACCCGTATGGATCCGATTTTGGTGCGGGTCCCGGCCCATCGGATGCCCCAGTTTCGCCTTATTCCTGCCCAGACCTGAACTTTGAGGCTGAGGCTTCTATTCCCCGGGACTTGCCTGCAGATCAGTTCGAGGATGACGCCTTTATCGATAGCATAGAGTTCACTGATTAGATTATGATAGGCTAGGACCTCTGTATTCAAACCTGCTCATTTTATTATCATTTTTCTCATTTCATGTATTATGCACAGAATTATTTTATTTTATGCACAATCATTTACTTCTGATGATCCATTTATTCCATTATAGCTTGTATGATGCATGATTTATTATATACGCGGATAAAGAAATTGACCCCTGTATAGTCTTTTGATACTGCTTTTTACAGATATCATCCCTGGATGTGGTTCGCATGGGCCCTCGCGCCCCCTCAGGGATCATTGGCAGGTTCCGCTCGTGGCTGGATAGTTTGCTACCCTCCGACCGGATCATCGCAGAGGGTCTTTTGGGACACTCCTTCTCTCTTTTGTCACTCCAGGTGCCACCGGGCTTTGTTGACGGCATTCTCAGTTGTTGGATCCCGGACAGACATGTTTTCAGGTTTGGGCTGGAGTATCTGACCCCCACTCTTGAGGAGTATGCCCGCTTTACCGGTTTGTCGGTGGATGGTCCCTGGGCACGGGTTACCTCAGGCCATATGCGCCGTCAGTTCCTGACTTTCACAGGTTTGCGGAGGACAGCTCTGCTATCTGTGATCTCTTCAAGCCACCTTGTTCCTTTACCCTTCTTGGTTGATAGATTTGGCTCGGCGGATAACTTCTCTCGATTCTCCAGTGATTTTTCAATGTCTGAGGAGCGTTGGGGCGCTTTGAGAATGGATGTTTTGATGGCCTGTGTCATATCAGTTCTGTACATGCCTGCAGGGGATGACCTTCTGGACATGCGGGTTATTGTAGCGGTTCAGGCCCTTCAGGAGGATCATACTATCCTTCCCATAATACTTGCCGAGACTTACCTGTCGGTCTCGTATTGTCATTCCTTCTCTGGTCGCATATTCAGGGGAAGCTCTATCTTGTTATATGTATGGTTCATGAGCCACCTCAGACCCATCGGGCAGTTTCGTCGGCACGGGTTTTGTTTCAGCCACAGCTTGGCCATGCAGTTCTCATTTCATCCCTGGCAATGCACTGATACGGCTTCCTGGAGGGAGTTCTTATCGGCCATTGAGGAGCCTTTCCATCTTCTGATCTACTCGGGTTATTGCTCCTTCCTGAGTTTCTTGACTCATGTGCCCCCTTTTGATTTCCTCCCTCTTCTTGGCTTGAGGGGGATGACGACTTATCATCCCTTAGCTGTCATGGGGCAATTTGACCATATGCGGGATCTCCATCTTTTTGCGGGAGCAACTGACTACCGATTTCTCATATCGACTCAGACGGATAGGGAGATGCTGAGGGTATATGATCTTTGGTCACACAGGGTCTCCGCCGAGTTTGGGGAGAGTCATCCTGGTCAGACACCTGCTTATCTGCTATGGTTGCGAGAAGATTCTGAGATTGCCGACTTTGACCAGATTGGGGTATTGGATCGTTCTCGAGGATTTTTCCCAGATGAGACCAGTTCAGATGCGGTCATTCCTCCGGAGTTTTCAGGATTAGCGCCCAAATCTGATGTTGAGGAGGTTTCTGCTTCGGTACATGTCCCTTGCCCTGATTTGGCGGATCGGATCCAGAGACTAATGATTGAGGGTACCCGGCTCCGGTCAGCTTTGAGTGCTACCGAGATTGAGAGGGATGCCGCATACGCTGAGCGGGATGCTGTTGTACTAGCCCGGGATGCCGCCTTCTCTGCCAGAGATAGTATCATAGAGTAGGCCAGAGTTATCATGGAGGCCCATTCTGCGACTGTTAATAGTGTTGCTTCTCTTTTGACTCAGATTGACAGGATAGGACAGCAGATCGCGGCCGAGCCTGAGGTTTATGAAGCCTTGACTATTCTGTCTATCCTGCTCCAGCTGGTTTCTGACCTGTAGACGATTTTATACCCTGCACGAACTATGTCAGTTTCATCATTATTATTTAAAAGACAGACTTTATAATCAGAATGTTTTGTATATATAGAGAAATATTTATGGTTTAGTCATTTCCCTTTTTGGTGCATCGTCGCCCTTCATTGGATCCCCATTTTATCCAGCCGATTATGATTTTGATATATTGCCTTGTTTCTTTCCTCAAGTCTTGATTGGGACTCCACAGATATTGCCGCATGACCTTCTGATTTCATCGTAGTGAGTCTCGAATTTTGGGTTGATTATATGGCTAGGTTTGGGTAAGATTTGGAATGTATTTGTCAGAGTAGGGCTTCGGGGCTTTCTGGAAATGGGTTTGGTATAGGGATAAGGTTTATTATTTTGTATAGAACGGACCGTGCCATGATGGCTGCCTACGTACTCCCACAAGGTCAGGAGATCAGGTCCTACTTAGTTCGAGCTACAAAGGAATTTTTTTTTTTTTTTTTTTAAGCATAGAACCGTTTCACTGAGTCAGAATTCAGGGGCTGCGGAAATACCTCGCCATCCATTTCTTGTAGGATGAGGGCCCCTCCAGATAGGACCTTTTTTTATTACAAAGGGTCCTTCCCAATTTGGAGCGAATTTCCCTTTGGCTTCGTCTTGACAGGGCATGATCCTCTTTAGTACTAAGTCGTTTTCCTTGAACTTTCGGGACCGTATCTTTTTGTCGTACGACCGAGAGATGCGTTCCTGATACAATTGACCGTGTAATATAGCAGCCACCCTTCTTTCATCTATTAAGGCTAATTGGTCATACCGACTTTGTATCCAATCCTCCTTGTTAATCCGAGCATCGAGCAAAATTCGGAGGGATGCCATCTCCATCTCAACTGGCAAAACGGCCTTCATTCCATATACCAAGGCGTAAGGAGTTGCCCCTGTAGACGTACGAACTGATGTTCGATATGCAAACAGCGTGAGGGGCAGCAAATCTGGCCATCCCCGATGATTGGCAGACATTTTCGCCATAATCCTCTTTATATTCTTATTTGCCGCCTCCACGGCTCCATTCATTTTGGGCCTATAAATGACAGAATTGAGATGCTTGACCTTGAATTGGGCACATAACTCCTTCATAAGGCCATTGTTCAGATTCTTGGCATTGTTAGACACCAGAATTTCAGGCTATCCGTACCGGCAAATGACATTGTTTCTGATAAAACTGACTATAACTTCCTGCGTTACCTTGGGGAAAGAAGCTGCCTCTACCCATTTAGTGAAATAATCAATCATGACGAAAATGAACCGGTGGCCATTGCTCGCTTTGGGCTCCACGGGTCCGATTACATCCATACCCCACATGGAGAAAGGCCAAGGGGAAGTCATACAGTGCAGTTCATTAAGAGGCACATGCATCACATTACCGTGTGTTTGGCATTGGAAACATCGCTTGACATGATTGTCACAGTCAGCCTTAAGTGATAGACAGTAGTGCCCCATTCTCAAAATCTTCTTGGCTAACATCGGTCCACTCATATGCGGCCCACATACCCCACCGTGTACTTCGCCCATGATCTTCTGTGCCTGAGTCTCATCTACACATCGTAACAACCCCAAGCCAACATCCCTCTTATATAGGGAATCTCCGCTTAAATAGAATTTCATTGCCATCTTCTGGATTCTCTGCCTTTCCGTTCGGTTCGCTTGGTCGGGAAGAGATCTATCCCTCAAGTATTCCTAAATGTCATGATACCAGGGCTGATTTGGCTGAACCACATCTTCTGATAACTCCGATATATATTCTTCATAAGCGAGAGCATTTTGCACTGTTATTTCAATCTGGGGAGTGGCTTTGCTTTTGAGTACGTGGACTAACGAAGCTAGGGTGGCCAATGCATCGGCAAAGTCATTCCGCCCCCTGGGAATATGTCGGAAGGCTATGTCTTCAAATTCTTGCATCAATCGGATCACACACCGGTGGTAGGGGAGTAACCGAAGCTCCTTAGTGCCATATACCCCCGTCGCCTGTCTGATTACCAACTCTGAATCTCCGAACATGGCTAATCTTTTTACTCCCATATTGCTGGCGAATCTCAGTCCCAATATACATCCTTCATATTCAGCCGTATTGTTTGAGTTACTGAACTGTAATTTGGTGAGAACAGGGTATTGCTCGCCCGTAATGGAAACCAGGACCGCTCCAGCTCCAGCCCCTTCAGCATTCATGGCACCGTCGAAATACATTCTCCAAAACTGCCCTTCGTCATCACACCACGTTTGTTGGAACCACAATATGTCTTCACCCGGTAGGGAAGTTTCTAAAGGCTCCATTCCCCCTGTCGGCATCTCTGATAATTGATTTGCAATCCCCTGCCCCTTCACGGCCTTCTGGGTAACATAGAGGATGTCGAATTGTTGTAGGATTAACTGCCACCTCGACAAACGACAATTCAACATTGGTCTTTCAAATATATACTTCAAGGGATCGATTCGCGAGATCAAATAGGTAGTGTGTTCATGAAGGTAATGTTGTAACCTCATAGCAGCCCATGCCAAGGCGCAACATGTTCTCTCGATCGGAGTGTAATTCTGCTCACAGCTGCTGAATCTCTTGCTGAGGTAATAAATGGCATGCTCCTTGCCGAATTCATTTTTCTGCCCCAACCCACAACCCATCGCCATATCGTTCACGGATATATACAGGAAAAGGGGGATCCCATCCTTCGGAGGTACCAGCACTGGCGCTTCTGTTAATTGCTTCTTAATAGTCTGAAAGGCCTTTTGGCATTGACTGTTCCACTCTCGGGAGGCATCTTTCCTTAACAGTTTAAAGATCGGTTCGCAGGTGGTTGTCAGATGGGATATGAACCGACTGATGAAGTTTATCCTCCCCAAGAATCCCCTTATCTCTTTCTCTGTACGAGGTGCTGGCATATCCACAATGGCTTTGATCTTAGTCGGATCCAATTCGATGCCTCGATTGCTCACTAAGAATCCAAGGAGCTTACCTGACAGAACTCCGAAGGCACACTTTGCTGGATTGAGCTTCAAATTATACTTCCTGAGCCGCTCAAATAGCTTCTTGAGGTGCGTCACATGGTCAGATTCTGCCCTCGATTTCACAATAATGTCATCCACGTAAACCTCTATCTCCTTATGCATCATATCGTGGAATAAGGCCATCATCGCCCTCTGATAAGTGGCCCCTGCATTTGTGAGGCCGAAATCAAGTCGTCTATAACAAAACGTGCCCCAGGGGGTGATGAAGGCAGTCTTTTCTCGGTCCTCTTCCGCCACCATTATCTGGTGATATCCCGCGAAACAATCGACAAATGAATACATTTCATACTGAGCAGTATTATCCACCAAGATGTGTATGAAAGGCACTGGGAAATTATCCTTGAGACTTGCTTTGTTCAGATCCCTATAGTCAACATATACTCTCACTTTTCCTCCGGGCTTCGCCACTGGGACTATATTGGAAAGCCATTCTGGGTAAGTAGACACCATGATGATGCCAGCCTTGAATTGCTTGACTATTTCTTCCTTCACCTTTAAGCTCCACTCCGGTTTCAATTTTCTCAACTTTTGTTTAACTGGCCTGAAACCCTCCTTGATAGGTAATCGATGTACCACAATATCCGTGGACAACCCGACCATGTCTTCATGTGACCAGGCAAATACATCCTCATATTGGCTCAATAACTCAGCTACCTCTGCTTTCTGGTTGGGAGTCAAGTCTGCCCCAATTTTCAGCTCTTTGGGATTTTTAGGGGTTCCTATGTTGACGGTAATGGTTTGGTCTAGGTTGGGTTTGGGTCTATCCTCGACCCACTCTTTGATCTCGTCGGGAGCGTCGTCATCACCTGCTTCGTCCTGCTCAATTCCCATCAAACCGAAATCCAGTTCTATATTAAAATCATAATCGTCTTTCAAATTTGGAAAATCTTTTGTTAGGCTAGAATGACTCAAATCGGTACACCTGACATGAAACAAAAATATTTGTCATATATATAAACATTAAGTACATGACTTCCTTTTCAATAATCATGACAAAAGTATGAAATAGACGTGCAGATACATAAACAAAAACACCGACTTAAAAACCCCTTGATCCCCCTACTGTACGGGATTCCCGGACATTCCTGCATTTACCCTTTTCTGGATACTACCGGCTGCACGGTCCAATTCTTAGGGATCACTTCGGTTTTAGAGCTAGTGATGGAGGGGGTCTCTGTATCTGGCACCTCTTCAATGATTGCGGTGACTTGGCTTTGGCTTTCATTTACACTCCCTTCGGGAACTTCTAACCCAGCCCAATTAATGAAAGGCATGATCGGCTCACCTTCAGACATTTTCTCCTTTCCCTTTTCACTGGGCCCTGACTGCCCCGGGAGATGGCATTTTTCCTCAAACTGCTCCATGATTTCTTGTAAAAATTCCTTCTGCTGGGCAAATCCCTTGGCTGGGGGAGCCTCCACCTTACCCTCTGCTTCAGATGCAGGCTTGACTACCCTCGGGGAGCGTTCATTATTGGTTCTCGGGATTGGGACTCCGGTTATCCGAATGGGAATTTTCTTATATGAGTTCTTCGGCTTTATACCTCTGTAATATCCTAACCCCGCCTTGCCCGACTGCACTGGTATTTGTATGGGTTCGGTGATTCCTTGATTGTTCTTGCCCAGCCCTTGCCCCGGCTGGAAGTTCATCGCCATCATTTCCCGGGCAACAAATGTGAGCTCGGGAGACATTTTAGACTTTAAATTCGGAGCTCCCAATTGCCTGTATTGCGAGGTGCTAATTTCAAATGCCTGATAGCTTATGGGTTCGGCCGATTCATCTACATGGATCACAGGTATGCCTTTTACAGAGGGAACAGGGTAATCAGGTTCTACTGCAATTGTTACCAAGTGCCCCTCAACGACGAACTTTATTTGTTGATGCAGGGTGGAGGGAACTACCCCTGCCATATGAATCCAGGGCCTCCCTAGTAGCATGTTATAACTGGCGGTGATATCTAGTACCTGGAAGGAAATGTCAAAAGTATAAGGCCCGATCTCCACCGGTAGCTCAATCTCCCCCACTGTGTCCTTCTGAGACCCGTCGAACGCCCTGACCACCACTTGGCTGGCCCGCAGGCGCTTAGGGTTGATTTTCATCTTTTCCAGAGTATTATATGGGCAAATATTCAGGGCTGACCCACCATCAATCAAGACCCTGTTCATCACATACCCGGAGGAGATGACCGCAATGTGTAACGGCCTCCGGTGCCCTCTCCCTTCTTCGGGGATATCGTCGTCGGTAAATGAGATTACATTGCTGTCCAACAGGTGACCCACCAAGTGGCCGAATCTCTCTGTATTAATTGACTTGGGGACATAAGCCTCTTCTAGGACTTTGCTTAATATTTATTGATGATCATTGGATGCCAATACCAGGTCTAAGACTGATGTTAGGGGCGGTTGCACCTCCAGTGCCTTAACCACATTCGCCTTGCCATGATTCATTTTTTCCCAAAACTCCCAGGCTTTTTTTCTCCAAGATTTTCCCGTTTTCCTCTTTCGTGCTCTCAAGGACTCGCCTTGGCAAATACAATGGATTCCCTCTAGAGCTGACTGATGCACAACTGGCCTCCCCCTCAGTCTTCCCCCCATAATTCCATGGAACAACCTTCAAGCTGGTAATCGGTAATTGTGACCTGGCTGTGATAACAAGGGGTCTTGGGCCTGATAACCGGATAGGCTCCCTTTTGGTACCTCGAATTACCCCAACCAACTTGATAGGCTCATTTCGCGCGCCCTCCTGGGCATTGGTCATAGCAATTTCTTTTTCTATCCTTCTTACGTACCTCAAGTTCAAGGGACCTTCCGCCCCACTGGTTTCCACTACGTTCACGCCTCCCCCATTATGCTCGGGAAGAGGGTTGGCAAAGACATTTGGAGGTTCCGGCTATTCCACCACGATTTCCCCGCTGTCAATCATGTTTTGGATTTTGTGTTTTAGTGACCAGCAGTCCTGTGTATCATGTCCCGGGGACCCCGAGTGATAGGCGCATCTTTTGCTTGGGTCGTATCTCTTGCTCTTCGGGTCCGCTGGTGGTGCTACTTCAGTAATCTTTTTGACTTACCAACACGGCCAATATCTGCTCCAATGAATCACCTAAGGGGGTGAACTCTCTTTGTCGGGGCCTTTCGAATTTCTCGCGCCCCTCATACCTTTGATTGTTGAAATTTGATTGACGCGGGGGCTCGTTCCTTTGCATGAGAATAGGAGGGCCAGTCATTGCTTTCCCAGATAGCCCTTGTAAGACCAAGGACACATCTTCCTCTTTTCTTTTCTGGGGTCTTCGGGACGAACTGCCATAATTCCCACTTTGGATTTGCTCAGCAACAGCTTCAAGAGTTGTGAAGTCTCGAATCTTCCCGGACTTTAACCCCATCTCTGCCATTTTCCCATGTTTGATCATCTCCGCAAAAGGCTTCCCTATCCTAGCTATTACCCTCGCATAATAAGGGGCCTCTTGTATATCGATGAAGGTCATTACCATCTCTGTTTCGTTCATGGGTGGGTTTACTTGGGCCGCCATCCTTCTCCACCGTTGAGCGTAATCTCTGAAAGATTCATTGGTCTGTTTCCTGATCTTTGTCATCTGGTATTGGTCCGGGCCATTTGTGATTGAAAGTTGTATTGTGTCAAGAAGGTGTGGGCCAGCTCCTCCCAATTATGAATTTTAGCATTATCCAACCTCGCATACCAGGTCCTAGCCTCCCCTATCAGGCTTTTCTGGAATAACTGCATTCTTAACGACTCGTCCTCAGCATATTTCCCTAATTCTCCGATGTAGACTTTCAAATGCGTGTAAGGATCCCCCGATCCGTTATACTTTTCAAATTCGGGAATTTTGAACTTCTCAGGATATTTGGCCCCCGGAAAAATGCATAAGTCGGAGTTGTTAACACTGCCATACGACCCAATCCCCTTCATAGTTTTGATTGCCTCTTCCATCTGTTTTATTTTCTTGTTGACATTACTGGCAATTTCATCTTCTGGGATAACAATGATATGTTTTGGCTGTTCAACCTTCGGGATTTCTGGGGTCACTCCGTGTCCTTGAGATGATGGCCCTAGTGGGTCCTCAATTTGTGGTCCGAATTTCAACTTAAAATGTTCTTTGAGCAACATTGTCAGCTCAGTCATCTAATTTTTTACCGCATCGAATTCTTCCAGAGATATCGGAGTCGGGTTAGGATTAGGGTTCTCAGCCATTTCGACTGTTGACTCTCTGGCTTTCTTGGACCGAAGACGAGTTTGAGGAGCAATCCTGCGAATAAGATAAACCACGTTTAATTTCGGGTAGTGACACTAGTGGATGCATGCTAAAGCAAAATATTTTTGTATTTTTGAGTTTTTTAATCTTTTCCTGCAAAACAGTGGTAGAGGTCCTTTATTTCAACCAAGGTATGCAAATGTGCATTCATGATGCTCTCCAAGGTCTCCCTGTAAAACAGAGGTTAGCACTTCATTTTGACAAGAGGGGAGATATACAAAAAAAAAAAAAAACGTTCGACTTTACTCATGACATCATGTGCGTAGAGTGTAAAAGGGTATGAAGAGACTTCCCATGCGTTGGGTTTATCTGAGGCTGACCTACCCTAAGTTCTCTCAGAGGCTTTTCGGCATGAAGGTTCCCAGATCTTCGCAACATACTAGAAGGGAATAAATCCGATCTTTCAATTGGATTGGATCTGAGTGAATGCTTTTCCTGAGCCTCGCCGGGGAGCGCCCCTTTGAGTCCAGTAATCCACATCCGACGGGTTTGCCTCAAGAGGAGGAATCGCTCAATCATACATTCATCATTCATTCATCGTTCCTCACCGTATGCATATGATGCTAATAAAGCAAAGCCTTGAAAAGAAAACGCAATCACACCATTTGCATACACACACAAAAAGATAAATTAACACAAGCAACGCAACCACATATTTTTAGATTTTTAAAGGATAGGAAAACATCGTGATTTTAAACGCGGCTTAAGCCCTCTACTGTTCCCCAGCGGAGTCGCCAGCTGTCGACGCCGGGATTTTCATCGTTTCGTTTTTTTATAATAAAATCCCAATATTAAAAGCCCTCTCCAATTCTAACCTTTAGATTAAGAGGTGATTTTTTGAAAAGGGTTGGCTTAGTGTAGACGGGATTTCGAAAGATCGATTTCTTTAATGAGCCAATTGACCAGAGTCGCCAGTTGGTATATTTGAAAATGGATGTACCAACTCATCCGAATTTTGTTTTCATCATCGCTAGCTCATATGTAACTCCGAATTAATTGGTCCGGGAACCGAGATTCATAAAGTTCGAGGGCTTGCTTAAGCGAGGGGAAGGTGTTAGGCACCCCCCGACTTTCGTGAAATACGGTTACCGCTATCTCGATGTTTTCCTATCCTTTTAACATCCTACAAATGTGTGAGTTGCGTGTGCGTGCGTGCCTAGGTGATGGTTGTGGTGAAATTTTGCGTAAAAATCGCTTTGATTTCTTATGGAAAACGTGTTTTGTAGGAAAGCGTTTAGACTTCTTTTGACCCGAATGACAAGGCTTCGTTTTTTATAATAAAGATTGATTTTAATTTCGAAAACGATGAGGGTTTTTTAGATGACATTTTTAGAAAACAATAATTTTTTAAACTTTTGTCAAATAGGAATCGAGACTATACATTGCCTTCTAACAGTAAATTCAAATAAAATGAAGGCAACTTCTAGAACTCTTTAACCCTATGCACAAAGTCTAATGAAAGCGTTTATCTATTTTTCCGAAAAAACATCTTTTATGACATTTCAAACCCCAAATGGAGCCTTTTCGTCAGACGAGGATCAAAGTTCGCCAAAACTCTTAATTTTTAAATCTCGTGAATCTATTATCCTAATTTGATCGTTTTTTAGGAAAATCTTCATCGTTCGCCTTATTTTGGAAAACCATTTTTTGTGTCGTAAATCAAACAAGCATTCGAACGTGTCGGGGCTATCCATGGGCATGTAAGCCGTCTAAATAACCCCAAACACCCACAATCATATATTTTACTATTACGGGGCCTTAACCCGATTACGGTTCGATATCGCTTTAAGGCCCAATATTTACATATATACAGAATGGACCCTCGCAACGATTACATACACCAAAAGTTGTCCATCATCGGGATTTGATCACGAGGATCTCCTCCCTAGGCTCACAATCACCCAAATCGCTGCACCACTATACCAGAACAAGATAACCAATACTAAACTTGATACTATGCTACACGAGTCAAACAAATCACAATCCCAACATAACCGACCACCCGCTAACACAACGAACTACACACCACCGTAAGGATATCATCGGGACATTAGGAGGTGATTACGTTCCGACGGAACCCTCGCTAATAATCCCTAATCCACGGATTCTCAACAATACAACAACATACTACATTACAACAAACCAAAACACAAGACTATAATTATAAGGCTAGCAAAATATTCAAGAAAACACCATTTTCACCTTGCAATACACCAACGGACGCTTTTTATTTCACTATCGAGCAAGGAAATGAGAACACTTGATTATTTGGGCAACAAAATCACAAATCTCACAACACTCAACCAAAACCCGAGCCAACTCTCGCCTCCCTCGACTTTCTCTCTCTTAGATTAGGAAAAAAAGCTTCTCTCCTCTGTTCTGAAATGGCATTGTATAGGTGACTGAAGTCAGCCGCAGGTGCATCTGCGGCTGCCTGCTGTGGCCGCCCGCGCCGAATCCTCGGCTGCCGGGTTGTCTCCTCGAGCTGTGCAAGTGTCCCGCTTGTCGGTGGCCGCAGATGCATCTGCGGCTGCCCAGCTGGCTTTTCTCGATTTTCGTGCCACGCAACCTTGAATCGTCAATTTCTGCTGTTTTATTTTGGAAGGTTGTTACCTGATGTATAGATATCTCTGGCGCCTGGCTTCCAAGGAGCAAGACCCCCTTCAACTGTCGCAAACATAGTGATCATTTGCCGTCTTCGGTGACCGAATCGGGTTCTGTCTGAATCAACTGTGTATCTTGCCTCAGATGACATGACGCTCGTTGTTCGTTTGACGGCTTTGATCGTAAGCAGTCGTGGTGACTTCGGGTTGGGGTCCACCTTTCTTGTTCGTGTGTTGGGTCGAATGACGATTTTGCCCTCCTGTCAAGGTCAGTACACAAGTGCAAAATTTGGGTGTCTAAAGTAGTCTAATAATAATTTGATTGGGTTAACCTAAGGTATTATGTTTAGTATTGGTATTATGTTAACCTAAGGATGGTTCATAAGGAACCCTTCAAGCTCATTAGCCTGGAAACTCTGGTTCACTAAGAACCCTTCAAACCCAGCAGGTTTGGTTAGTTTAGTCATAAAGACAAGAACATTACTGCCCTCTTTAAGTCCAGCAGACTTGGCTCCTTTAGTCACTATGACAAGGACAGCTGCCCTCTTCAAGTCCAACAAACTTGGCTCCCTGATCATTTGAAAGAAGTTGAAGTTGCTACTGAGTTGTACTTTAAGTCCTATTATCTTTAAACACTCAGTAGCAGGGTGTGATCATTCCTGGGATAATATTGAGTTCGGCAATGATGCTTGACTTCTTTATATGCTCAATATCTTCTTGTGATCACCCATGGTGCTGCTAGGCTTTTGTACTTCAGCTCCTTTGATACTTGATAACTTCTCGAGATGAACTCCTGAGATGACTGTGATGCTCCTTTCTTTTGGTACTCAGTTGTTCCTTCTTATTATAGACAGATCATAGCTTCTCGAGATGGGCTTCTGAGATGACTGTGATGCTCCTTCCTTTTGATACTGAGTTGCTACCATGTATGTATCAAGTTGGCGTTTAAGCTTCTCTCTTCCACGTGCCTAGCAGCTCTTAACACTTCTTCTGTAATAGAGTTATATATCTCTATGTCTTTCTCAATTCAGTGTCAGTGTTCTGATGGATCGTAGAGTCCTTCAGCATCTTCATTTTCTGTTCCACTCTACGATCGGTTGTTGTCTACCATCATATCTCTCGTGTATGTTTTTCAACTGCAACAACCCCATCTTTTTTGTTTGTTATGTATGCCTTTATATCTCTGAGCATATTTTACCGTTGAGATAAATCCCTTTTTCCTTTTGCTTTGTGCAGATCTTAAATATCTTCGATGTTTGACTTTCTTGCCACTTGTGTCAGTGTTTTTCCCTTTTCTGACATGTTCTGATATATTGACCTGTAGCTCAGCTTTCTCTGAATATATAGCCGTTGCACTCCCATAGTTGTTCAGTAAGGATTATTATTTCCTTTGTTAATTAATCTTCTGATTCATCAATAAATATCTTCCTTGACTTTTAGAACCAACTGTTCTGATGCATTCAGAGATGTCCCATTGGTCTGACTTTATTCACCATTTTCCTGAGCAGTGGGTCCTGACTTATAGTCGGTTGGGCACAATATCTATTGTGACTCTGACAAGCATCTATATCTCAACAGCACTTAATCTTTCTTTAATCTGGGCGAGGAGTATTCCCTTTTCTCTTGCACCATATAGCCGTTCTGTTAGTCTACTTGCCTTGACCTGCTTAATGAATTCGTTGAGTGATAGACTGTCTACTTTGTTTCTGCGAATTCAGCTTCATGAATGTTACTTGAGGTATGTCAAGTGAAACGTTGAGTTAGAACGATCTTTTCTCTAACTCTGCGACCTTGTTGCTCTGGTCAGATCGTAGAGTTTGTGCTTGCAATGCTTTGCTTTGATTTCGTTCTACGATCTTGTAGGTTTGATCAAATCGTAGAGTTAGTTAACTGTAGTGCTTCTTAGTGGAATCGTTGAGTTGCAGTCTGTGTTGCTTCATCCTTTAATTCTACTCAACGATTGTTCCATGTGTATAGCAATCTTCTGTATTGCCTTGTCATTTTGTTCCACTCTACGATCTCTTCTATATTTCTTCTCTGGTTCAGCGTTAACTGCAGGCTAGCTTGGCTGTCTGTTCGACGATCGTAGAGTTCAGCTCTACGATTTGTACTTTGAACAGTTCTTTAACTTTACTCGTATATCCTGTAGACTTCTTGCATATCTGTCTCTCTTTGATGATCGTAGAGTTATCCTGGTAAGGAGTCGTAGAGTTAACTCTACGATTTATACAAAATCGTTGAGTCTTCTTTGAAAGAAATCGCAGTGTCCGTTCTACGATCGTATAGACTGATCAACCTAACAGATTTGATCTTTTCTTACTAAGTCATTTCTTACATTATTACATCATTAGATATTGAAAGGACTTTTACAGACTTTGACATACACAAATACATCAATGATTCATTCTTATGCTACCCTGCTAATATCATACGTCTTTTATGAAGAGTGACTTCTATTGAAAGATCAACCTAACATTTCTGATCTTTAAAATCTAAGTCATTTGTACACATATATCTAAAAAAGGACTTTACAACTTTTTAATCCAATAACTTTCATTCTCTTTAATAAGCAGCAGATAGTTTATAACAAGATCATATTTGTGCTATACAAGTGCGTGCACATCACAGTATTTAAGATAGATAATATATATCATACACCCATAACAATGTAAGCACATAATTAGATTAACATATAATCACTTTGTCAAATAATCTTTTAAACACTTTTAGACAAGCTGTGCACATAAAAACAAGTAGAACATCTACGCACTTTTTCAGATTCACATTGTATATCAATCATGACAATCAATCATGTAAGCACATAAACACTTATAATCAATCATGTAAGCACATAAACACTTTCAGAGTATCTAAGCACATGATCAATTAAGCATATAAGCACATAATCAATTAAGCACACAAGCACATTAACACATATGCACTTTGTCAGATACATATTGACAATTAACCATATAAGCACATTATAAAATCGCTTTGTCAAATAACCACATAAGCACATTTAGCCCAGTCCTTTTTGCACAACAGTCATCATCATCAAATCATATATATATATATATATATATATATATACAAGTCATGTCCGACCCCCCCCCCCCCCTAATAGCCTAAATGCTAAAATTAAATGCAATGTGTGCATGTGAGGGTAATAATGATACAAGGCATGGTTTTAAGCCCCAATTTAAGGAAATTTTGACAACTCTCCACTAAATCCTTCTTAGCCAATGGGTAATGCATGCTTGGGGGATATTAGAACTCCTATAAATAGGAGTTCCTAAATTTCATTTTAAAATTTACTTGTAATAGATAGAGCTATAGAGAGAAAATAGAAAGTTTGAGAGAAAGTGAGGAGAAAAAATAGAAAAACTAGTGGAACTCTTACAAATTTGTGTTATAAAAATCTTAGAATCAAGCAAAGAGAAATGGAGGCCCTAGCAAAGTTCATCTCTAGAAGGAAAAGAACTTCAAAGAGGTATAAATAATTTATAACCCTAAATATTTTTCGTAGTAACATGTGGTAGCTAGTTATGTAAATATTTATGTTTGAGTGTGTGAGATCTTGTGTGTGGTTATCATGGCAAATTTTGAAGACGTAAGGAAGGGTTTGTGAAGAATTATATATGATTGATATGTGTTTATATGTGTTTTATGTCAAGATGAACAAGAATAATGCATGTAAGCATAAAAACCCTAAATGTACTTGTAAAAACATGTGATTTGGGTAAAAATAAATAAAATGTGTAACTAATTTGCCTAATCTAAAATTGTAGGCTGTAGCTCTATAAAATATGAAGATATTCCAAGTGGAACAAACAAAAACATAGCTAAAATGAATATATGGTAAATTTTCTTTTAACAGATGTAAAAATGGAACTCTAGCTTAAAAAACCAATAATTTTGGTTAAATAAATATTTTAAAAAATAATGCAAAAAATGGAGTGTTGAAGGTGTAATGTCCGAGAAATTTTAAATCTCGTTATTAATTAAATAGAGTATTTAATTTTAATGAGTTACTTTGTGTGATTAATTAATTACGTGATTAAATGATTATGTGATTAATTGTTAAAGTTAATTAAAGGGAGTCACTAATATGTTAATTGAATTAGCGAACAAACCCTAAGGTTTTAATATCAGAGGAATTGATAAGTGGTCCATTAATTAAATATTCAATTAAATTGAATATAATGAGTGAA
The DNA here is from genome assembly GCA_947179155.2 of Hedera helix. NCBI lineage: Eukaryota > Viridiplantae > Streptophyta > Magnoliopsida > Apiales > Araliaceae > Hedera > Hedera helix. The sequence goes on from OX359273.1 coordinate 8,899,323, forward strand.
TTAAATTTTATAAATTAATTAATATGATTATTAATTAATGTGAACAATGTGAAATATGAATAATAATATTTATTAGTTCATTTAGTAATGTAATACTAATGGGTTAGAATATTTAATTATTTAATTAATTCAATTATTTATTTAATCATGGATTGGGTATTTAATGTGTAACAAAATTAAATAACCAATCATTTAGGTTATATTAAATAGTCCAATGTAAATTAAATGAACTTGACTAAATAAGAGTCCAAATCATTTAATTAGAATTCAATGGGTATTAAATGAAATATAAATAATGAGCTCATTTGAAAAATTAAATTTGTAACATGTTTTAATCAATTGAAGCAATTGTTTGGGACTTAAATTATGGGACACAAATCCCTTGCCATCATCCGTGTACCTAAGAGAAGGAGATAGAGAGGGACTTAAATGTTTCTTTTAGTTAATTTATTATGTTAATTGTTGGTGTAACCTTTTTAGCTCACTTTTCTTTTAATAATTTATTAAAATGAAAGTAGGTGGACATCATAGCAATCCTTCAAGTCGGCCGCATGAGGGGGGTAGGATGGCTAAGTTACTTGTGAGTTGAATTTTTAGCTTGCTTGTTAATACAACATTTTGGTCATTCATTCACCTAATGTGCCCTTAAAGCCTTTCTTTGTGCAAGTATCCAAGCTAGCATATGATGGTCTAAATATATAGAGATAGCTAATATATCTATAGAACTAGTAGGATATACTCCTTTAGTAAGCTAAATAGTTAGTCATTTCTTCATCTTCACTCTTCAAGTTAGAGAGAGAGAGTTAGAGAGAAGTGAGAGCATTTTCTTTTGAAAGGAAGAAGAAGAGGTGGAGCCACCTACTAAGAAGGAGGAGAATGAAGTTTTCATGCCATCTACATTCATCCATTTCTTTGGAAAGGAGAGAAAATGAGCCATTAAGTCCAAGAGGTAAGAAAAAGCCTAGAAAACCCTAGTTTTGTTTATCTTTTAATTTTATGGTAGAAATATTAACATAATGATTTTTATGATTAAAATCAGGCTATGTATGTTTATATAGTTTATCATGTGTTTCACTTATGTTTTATAAGCTTTAATGATAGAAAACATGTTCAAACTTTGAAAATCAAGCTTACCAGAAAGTCCAAATCTGGACAATCCGCTCCCAGAGTTACTGTTCACGATCCGTAAATTGGATTTGTGATCCGTCAACTCTAGGAGATAGAAATTTTAAATAATAATATTTTTCAAGTGGATTGACTAAAAACCAATTTAAAGTGAATAAGATATGATTTTTATAGTAAAAGACCCCGCTGTCAGAGAAATCGCACTGACAGCTAGTTGTTTGGCCACTTTCAGTGGCCAAACCTTGTCCAAATAAACGATTTGATGATGGAAAATTATATTTTAAGAAGAGACGAAGCTAACAAGACCGACTAGAGATCAATCCGAGTTGTAGACCTCAAGATATACGTGATTCCGCTCGGGACCCCAAATCTGCCAGTGAGATCTGAAAATGATTAAGTGTAAAATCCAAAGTTTTGTTATTAAAAATGTAATTTGTTAATTTTAATGCATGATAATGTATGTTGAACCTACTTAAATATGACTTAAGTGTTTTACTTATTTAATTATTATTTAAGTAACATTAGGTAATAATTAAAAATAAGTAGTGTAGTTAACCTAACTATTTGTTATTTAATTATAACTAAATAATAAATAGAGTTAATTAAGTAATTAATTATTATTTAATTACTATTAAATAATGATTAAAGGGAATTAAAGTTTAATAAACTAATTATTTATTATTTAAGTAAGTTTAAGTAAGAAATAATGTTAATCAATTAACTAATTATTATTTGATTAATATTAAGTAATAATTAGAGACAAATAGGTAATTAATTATTATTTAATTAGCATTAAATAGTAATTAAAAATAATTTAAGATAAACAATTAATTAATTATTATTTAATTAATATTAAATAATAATTAAAGAGAAATAAGGTTTAAGAAGTAACTAACTATTATTTAATTAATAAATAAAAATAAATAAAATTGATAATTTAATTATTATTTATTTATATTAAATAATAAATAAGGATAATTATATAATTAATTATTATTTAATTAATATTAACTAATAAATAAAGAGAAGTAAGATTAATTATTAATTAATTATTGTTTAATTAACATTAACTAATAATTAAAGAAGATTATAATATAGTTAAGTAATTAATTATTATTTAATTAACCTTAAGTAATAATTAAGAAATATTAAAATAAATAAACTAATTATTTAAGTAAGATTAATTAGTTATTATTTATAATTAAATAATAGCTAAAGGTAGTTAATTAATTACTATTTAACTAAGAATAGATAGTAATTAAATAAAGCAAGAGTTAATTAAATATAATGTATTTAATAATTCACTAATTAAACAATTATATTAAATTGTTTAAAAGTTTCTTAAGTATTTAATACTTAAGAAAAATACTCTTAACCTATTAAATCATTAGCCTAAGTTTGTTTACGTGTCTATAGGGTTAGTGATAATATATTGAATGAGGTGGATTATGTGTTAAACTTATTTGATAGATAAGTCCTTAATGAGTGTATAAACGTGCAAATACGCAATACTAATTGATAGACCAACTTTATCAATGTTAGGTCTTTCAAAGCCATTTAATTAAAGCTAGATTGTTATAGCTGAGCAGACAGGCAAGTTCTTTTGTACCCAAACTTTACTTTGTGCAAGTTATTTATTTAAGCTTGAACTTTATTTCCAAGCATGCTTTAAGTAGATTAATTACTGTACAATTATTCCACATCAATATTATTATGATTCGCACTTTATGCAATTGAGTTTGTACAATCTTTGAGTTGTACCTTATTTAAAGTTCTATTGTTTAAAAACTGTTCTGAGTTAAGTCTAAGCTATTGTTCGGCTAGACATTTATGCAACGATTTCAAAAGCTATCCAAACCATTTGAGGGTGTGAATTCTTGGACTGTTATGAACACCTCTTTATTATAGGGGTATACCCCACGTATCTATTATAAGATAAAAAAAATACAAAAATTAAATGTTATGCATACACATAGTGTACAAGAGGCTAATCCCCCTGAGTACGTATTTCTGGCTAGTAACCTTTGGGTCAATCAGCTATTGACTTCATTAGAAGTTTACTGTTCATGGTCTATTTGATCTCTCTGAATTTTAAAGTAACTATTATTCTTACATCTGTTATTCATATTGTTGAGTTCTTTTCAAATATCCTTCATTCAAGATATATTTTTCTCTTGTTATTTAAACATGCTGAGTAAACTCGTTGCTCATCCTTGCTATATCATGAACTATATTGCAGTAAAACCCAAGGTTTCAAGGAAGGGCAAGGGTAAGGAAAAGATGAAGTGATAGACTTTTAGTAGTAGCCTTTTTCGTTTATGCTTAGTTTAATTTCTGATGTTGTAATTTAAACCCTAACTACTATTTAGGGTATGATTGTACTTTTATTGTAAGGTTATCGAATCTTGGAACTAGTAATACCTTTTGTATAAACAACATATATTTATTATTCCGCATTTAGTTAGTGTATGTTGTTTAGTGGTGGATGTTTGTATTGAATCGTGATGACCAGATCCAGGTGATTAGTACCCGAATTTAGGGGCGGCACAGAAGGGTCATGAGTTTGTGAAATAACAAAACTGATTTGAGCTCATTTGAATTTAAAATGAGTAAGTTATGAATGATTGAATCAAAAATGGTAGGAAATCAAAATCTGGAAAGAAATGATAAATAGGTTACTTTATAAGCAATTAAAATAATATTATAGGTTATTTTAATTGTGAACTAATGAGAGCTAAACAATTAAAATAATATTCAGAATTATTTTAATTATAAATCAATAAAGAGTAAGTAATTAAATAAGGTTAACAATTATTTAAATTATGAATTATCAAAGGATGAACAATTAAAATAATATTATGAATTATTTTAATTGTGTACTAATGAAGTATAATTAAATTAAAATAAGAGTAAGGGTTATTCTAATTGAAATTAAACAAATAAAATGATAACTTATATTATTTTATTTGTGTATTAATAAAGGGTGTTCAGGGAATATAATAATAAGTCATAAACAAATAAAGTGATAACGTAGTGTTATTTTATTTGAAATAATTAATGAATGAATTAAATAAGAAATGTGAGAGATAATAATGTATAAATAAATAATTTTATTTAAAATTATATGTGTAATGATTTGAGAGTTCAAGTTGTATATAAATTGTAAGTCAAATCTATTAGATTGTGACATGAAGGTTAATAGAAATTAATCATTAGATGCATATATTGAACATAGGTTGTTCAGAGGATAAGGAATTACAGTCTAATATAGTCGACGATTCTGGCAAGTACTTTAACTTTTACTTTTATCAATTTGTATAAGTAGAATTAATTGATGAATTAATTTCTGTTTATCTTTATTGCAAAGATTAAATTATTATCTCAGAAACTTGACTTAATATTAAGATTATATCCTTGGACGATTATTCAAACCCTAGTTGTGAACATTGATCGTACCAATTGTTCCTATTTATGTTGAGAAGTACGTCTATGCCATTTGTATCGGTTAGACCAATAATAAGATCGATTGGTAATCAATCATATTTTCTTGAGAAAGCTATCCAAACCAATTGTCTTGGTGAGGACTCTTATAGTATGCTGAGATGAACAACTATTTTACGTCGAAGAATCGACACGCGCGCGAATAGTATGTCTGAGTGTTATGCATAACATAAGGTACTTTAGGCTAATCAACTATTGTACTTGTTTATTATTGTGAATTTTTAGTACAATACTATTAATTCAAGCATGTGTTAACGGTCCATAGTGACCACTCAGTTCAATTATTTATTTATCTGAAAATATTAAAATTCTTGATTTCATATATATATCCTTCAGTTCATAGTGACTTTTCAATAGGACAAATGATCAGAATTAGAACTTTTGACACTTACATTGGTCACAATTCATTTATTCAATTCTTGAGTTTCTAATTATTGTTAGATACATTGTTACATGAATCCCTACATATGAGCACTTACTTTTATATACTTGTTGAGCAAACTCGTTGCTCACCCTTGTTTCCCTTAAACATAACAGTTAAGTCTGAACAAGACACGAGCTCAGGAAAAGATAAAGGCAAAAGCAAGGTTGCTGAGTAACCTTATAGAGATGTTGTAGTTAATTTCATTCCGTGTTGTATTAAGACTTATGGAGTACTTGTTATTTTGAATGGTGTTTGTATTAGTAACGGTTGCGAGGCTTGAGACACAAATATTTATGTTATCTCAATATAAATATTTTTATTATTTCGCATTTAGTTGATATTAGTTTGCTGTATGAGTTGGATCATGAAGCACCAAATTCGAGGTACAGGTATCTGAATTTAGGGGACGTCACAATATATGTATGTGTGTGTATAATTATTAATCTAATAATGTATCAAGGTAGTGGACTTAATTAAATTTATCCAAGAACAATCCAAGTAATTAAATTATACTAGTGAATTAGCCTATGGGTTGAATTTAACAAGCTCAAGCCTTGTATGAGAGCTATGTGTTGGTATTTCATAAACTAGCTCAATTTAGTAGTCCAAAAGAATTAATAAGGCAAGCCTAATTTGATTATATATTAAGTACAAATGAGTTAACAAAATAGGTCCAAGGTATGTGAACTAGTAGTCCATGTATGTAATTCTAACCCATATAAATTATACTTAAATGTATTAATTGATAGTCCAAATGTTGCTAGGTTAATTAATTTAACTGGCAGCCCAATTAGACATGTAATGTTATCCCAATGAAAGTAATTAAGTGAGCCCAAACAAATTAAACAAATGAGCCCAATAGAAGTCATTCTAAAGTCCAAAGTGGAGCCCAATATAAGGTCAAAGTTAGTCAATATATATATATATATATATATATATATATATATATATATATATATATATATATATAACATAAAAATAAAGAAAACTTGGATGGTAAAAGGGGAGATAGCCGGCCATTGTGGGGCCCCTTTAGGGGTGAATTGTTGCTCTTGCATTGCTTCTAAAAGACTTAAGCTCAAGGTAGTTCAACAACCCTTTACCAACCCTAGTCATTCCAATGGTCAATTAATTTGTCAATCCATCAAATAGTAAGTATGGATTAACTTTTAATTTCACCAATGATAGTTAATTAAGGAATTAATGATGTGTTCATAGAGTTCAATAAATAGCATTCACTAACACTTGTGCAATGTTGGTTCATTTGCTCCTTCCATGTATTTTTAGAGAAAGAGAGAATTCTAATGAGAATTGAGAGCTTTGTAAATGAGTTCTTGAGAGTTAATACACTAAGAGTGTAGATCTATTAGCCAATGTGGATTCATCACTCTTTGTTTCATACTTTAGGAGGAGAAGAAAAAGAGCATCCAAAATCCTAAGGTTGAAAATTTTTCTATTCTTAAAACTCTTTCATTTATATGGTTAATCTTTATAATAAATATCTTTGTCATGTTTGGTTATAGGAAAATTTGTGTGTGATAGAGCTATGGTGAGCTAGAATGTATAAGGATGGAGATTTAATAGAGAATATGAGTATATATGTGTCCATGTATGCTTAAGGTATTTTTTATGGTCAAAATATATTTTTTACAGTCAATATGTGGTTCATATGGTCAAAATATATTTTTAATGGTTCAAAACCTATGTTAATGCTCTGCAATGGTAGGTCCATGGTTATATATGATCAACATGTGTATTAATTGAAATTTAAATAGGCACACATAGAATGGGGGTTAAATAAGTGTGGAGTAAAACTATGTCCAATTTTCGTAATTTATTAAAACAGTAAGTAATTTAGTCTACTAAATAACTGATTTCGGTTTGCTGGTTTAGAAACTGATTTACATTGTTAATGGAAATTAGATGAAAGAATTACTTTCTCTTGAAAATATATGTTGTGAGTTGAGCTAGTTGTTTTTATAAGGATAATTAAAATAACGAATCACATGAACACAAGAATTTTTCTGTGGTTAGCGAGTGGAGAGAAATATTTTTTAAAAAAAAAAACAACCGATGGCAGTATCAAGTTATGGTAGTGTTTGGCATTTTGTGATTTTTTTTAATGCATGTGAAAGCTGCTTTTTTTAAAAATAAAATAAAATTCTCTCCACCCGCTGACTAAAGTTAACGGGTTGGAGGAGTTTTTTTATTTTTTTTTTTTTTACTCATGTTAAAGTTGCTTTTTTTTATATAAAAAAAAAAAAAAAAAATACTACTCTCCATCCGCTAACTAAGTTAATGGGTTGGAGGAGATTTTTTAAAGTTTAAACATATTAAGTCATGTTAAAGTTGCTATTTAAATAAAAAAAATAAATAAAACAAAAAAAAGAATTGAACACTACACTACCCGTCATCTAAGATAGCGGGTAGTGTTCAATTTTATTGTTCAATTAAAGTTAGTTTTAAAAAAAAAAAAACCACTTCACCCGCTAACTAAGTTAACGGGTTAGAGGAATTTTTTTGAATTTTTTTTTTCGTTGTTAAAGTTAGTTTAAAAAAAAAAAAATCACTCCACCCGCTTACTAAGATGTCGGATGGAGGAAAATTTTTTTTTTTTGCTTTTTTTTTTCCGTTAAAGTTAGTTTAAAAAAAAATTCACTACACCCGCTAACTAAGATGTCGGGTGGAGAATTTTATTTTTTATTTTTTATTGTTAAAGTTAGTTTAAAAAATATATATTAACTCCACCCACTAATTAAGATGTCGGGTGGAGGAACTTTTTTTTTTTATTATTGTTAAAGTTAGTTTAAAAAAAAAATCACTCCACCTGCTAACTAAGATACCGGTGGAGGAAATATTTTATTTTTTATTATTATTTTTTGTTGTTAAAGTTATTTAAAAAAAAAAATTCACTCCACCCGCTAACTAAGATGTCGGGTGAAGGAAATTTTTTTTTTTTTATTATTAAAGTTAGTTTTTTTTTAAAAAAATCACTTCACCCGCTAACTAAGTTAACGGGTTAGAGGGAAAAAATAAATTCTTCGTTGTTAAAGTTAGTTTTAAAAAAAAAAAAAAATTCACTCCACTCGCTAACTAAGTTAACGGGTCTATGAAGAATTTTGTTTTTTTCCTTCCCACCCGTCATCTAAGATAACGGGTTAACTGAGATTTTTTTTTTTCCTATCTGTTATCTTAGATAGCGAGTGGAATCCATCTTATCCATTAAAATTAGTATTTCAACGGTTCAAGATGTATTTGTTAGAATAATGTCCATAACAAATAATTACTATGAATCATTCTCGTATATATATATTATGAATCCTAGACATGAATCCATTCATAATGGATATATATAAACTAATATGAATCTATGCAGCTAATCCATGAATCTTGATTCATGTAAACTAATATATTAAATATATATAATCCAAGCATTGACTGCTATCATACAATATAATCCGTGAATACTCTATACGCGAGGAATTAAAATAAACATGCCGCGATAAAAAAATTGTGGATTCGTTATTTTTCAGAAAAGAAAAAAAATAATTTTATATAATAAATTATGCCCAATAAATTGTTCTAAACATATACCCATATACATATAGAATTAAAATAATTAATAATTCGTATAAGTTTGGCTCTTGATACCACTGTTAATTTGCAAAAATATGACATACATATAATTAAATTATATAAGCACAACAGAAGTAAGAAAAAAATCAAATTTTTAAATTTTTTGTACAAACCAATAACCAAGATATTTCTTATGCGACTATTATTAATTGAGAAATAATAAAAGAATTTATACCTTTGTAGAACCAAGCTTCCACGGGTACAAATCCAACTTCCTTTAATCCTTCGCGTTCTTCTTCAAATTCACCGATTAGATTCCACAGATCAATGTTAGCTCCCTAAGTGTGAAGCCTTTAGAAGTGATCTATCAAGAGATCTATGAATTAAAAAAATTAATTTTTGGTTTCTCCAAACCATGGGTAGCTAGTCCTAATTCTCTCTCTCTCTCTCTCTAACTCCTTAGATGTAGATAATTATGGAGTACTCTCTCTATTCTAATGAAAGAGTGTGTAATTTTAATCTATGATAAGACTTCTTTTATTTGTAGATATAGTCGACCCTCTTAAACTATTTAGGATTAAGGTTTTAATTTAATTCTCAATTTAATTAAGAACTAAATTAATTAATTACAATTCATAAACTATTTAAGAACTTAATTATTTAATAATAAGAATACTTCTTATTAATTAATTACTAAACCATTTAGTAACTTAATTAATTATTATAATTACAATTCCTAAACTATTTAAGAACTAAAATAATAATAATAATAATAATAATAATAATAATAATAATAATAATAATAATAATAATAATAATAATAATAATAATAATAATAAGACTACTCTTATTAATTTATAATTAGTATTTCTAAAATACTAAACTATAAATATTAAACTATTTAATTTATTCTATTACCATAGTATAAATTAAATATACTTAATTTATTATTACGATTATGTTATCCATTTCTAAAATAAATATTACTCTTTTGCGGTGTGACCCTTTAAGTTCTCCATATTAAACCGGTTGTATAATAAATAAATTAGAACAATTTTAATATATTTATTACGAATTAACTCTTTAATTCAGAATAAATAATTATTCCACAATAAGGGTAAGCTCACTTAGCGATTAGTCGATATTCTAGATAATATAGATTTTAACATTTGATCGTAAAAGAACCTTTCAGCGAATAGTTACCGTACAATTCAATCCTTATACCATACAATGTCTCAATCAAATATAATACATGGAATTTCTGTCAAGTCTTATTTATTTGATTATATGCATTTCAATTCACAAATGCACAACTCTAATTAATGTAAATTAGAAATTCCTTTCTAATTCCATACAACCCTAGCCAGGGATTTCTGAATTGTCACTTATTGAATCGCATAGGACATTCTCTCATTTTACTGGAAGTGGTAGATCCATTGTTGATCATTTACTTATCTCCATATGTACCTTATTATACCCAAGCATATCTTTTGATATACCAACAAGTCTTAAGAAATATGTCAAATTATAACTTAGTACACACAAGATACTATGATGATCTCAAGTCGCTTATCACATCAAATGTGATTGGCTTGAGGGCATACTACTTTCAACATTGGCCTTACTTAAACCCTCCTTTAATGAACATAATTAGCTTATAAAAAGCCTATGGAATTTCTTAATGCTTCTTATATAAGAACAGAGATAGATCTACCTCTAACAACAAAATTCTGCTGATTGCAATAAAAAGAGCATCTTTCATGTTTAAAACAAAGAAATTGGGTGATTTTACAGAAGATAAGAAATACATATATATATATATATATATATATATATATATATATATATATATATATATATATATAAGTCACCAATAAGATAAACCCTATGTTACTGCTTTGGGGTACTACTGATAGCTGCAGAACAGCCCTTAAACTTCCATCTTTTAGGTACTTAAACAAACTGTAAGCCTTATCCCATCCTAGCCTATTACAAACTACAGATCTCACCATCTTAACCACCACTTAGCCCTTAAACCCATCAGAATGAATCCCATAAAACCCTTTTTTTGAATCTATCATACACTGCTTCTAGATCTTTGTCTACTGATGTCCTTAGGCTTGTGAATGGGTCGGACCTTATCCAATTACTAATTAAAATTTGATTTTCGAACTTGCAAATTAGTTTGTAATTGGAACAAACTTAAGCATGATCTGATCCGATAAAGATTAAATCGAATTATGAACATTATTTTGTATTAATTCATATGGGTCGAGTCTGGCGTAGCAAGCTAACTGTAAAACTAACTCTCTTTTCTAATTTTTAGATTAGGTGAATTCAAGTCATATTCGGATAATTGAATTTGATTTGGAAATCCCAGACTTTGACCTATTTGATAGCCCTAGTTTATACGTGTAACATTCCCTTTAAATTAGAACCTCTGCCAAAGTTGTTTTAGACCTAGAATGGACTACTGCCAGCTTTTCTTTATATTAGCGGAAAACTTTTAATTGGTAGATGCCGGGTGGTGGACTGGTGCAAATCTAAAGGTTTCCAATCAGTTGCGAGCTATTTTCGAATGTGCCAAATAACGCTAAGGGAAAAAAACAGTTACCAACTACAGAACATAAAACCTGACACCACATTTTCGACACTAATAATAGATAAGAGACCTACTAAAAGATAAAATAGCTCAAGTATGACCTAAACCGCTAGAGATATAAACGAGCCAAGGCATATTTTAACTTGTTGAGCTCATTTAAAAGTTAAATGAGTCAAGTCGAGCCACACTTTAAACAAGCCTAGAATTTGGCCTAAAAACTCTACCCATTTTATTAAATTAAATAAGTCGAACTCGAGCTAGACTTAAGGAAGCCAAGAAAGGCCAGGTTGTTTAACTTTTTATAATAAAAATCAAGAAAATTAATTAAATGCAAAACAAGTTAGACATATTTGAGCTGGACTCAAACTAGACACCACATTCGAGCTTAGCTCATACTAAACAGACGAAGGAGTTTGTTCGAGTTCGACTCGTTTAACGAGCTCTAGTTGGGCTTAATCGATCCAAGCTCGCTAGCAGTCGATTCGTTTACAACGCTAACCACTTTCCACTTCCTCAACTTCAGAATAATCGTGGATATTGGATAATGTGAAATTAGTCATTGAATTGAACATTTCTTTGTATCTTTCAAAATTGCCATTATGGAATTGGAATGGAAAGGCGATGCATCATTTAAGTTGGTATGGCCAAAAAATTATCAAACATTATAGTAACCATTTCATTGTAAAATACATATTACTCAATAATAGTTCAACATAAATCCATGGTATGATGGAATGCATATAACTACAACATCAATACAACCATAATCTGAAGTTGTTCATCAATTCACCTAAACGATAGGCATCTATTTATTATCCATGCTGATACATGCTCAAAGAAAATTTCTTATCCCTTACTTAATACTTCAATATTTCATGCCAAACTATAAATATTTCCATTTAGTAAATGGTAAAAGTAAGTCATATATATCAATAATTAAAATTCATAAGCTATATTGCAGTAAAGTCGAAATAAGCGAATCCCAACAACCCAACATACATCGATTAGAAATCTAAGCATTTTGTGTAGTAGACATAAGTACTTGGGGAGATGATTCCATCAGGTGTGCACATACTGATTCGGGGACAAACACCACAAGGGATTGAAGCCATCCCCCCGGTTTTCTGAGCCTGCCCAATACCTCCCCCAGTTACACATCTATAACAAACTTCTCCAATAGGGATAGAATGATACTTTGCCAAACCAGTGCTCTTCACCTCTAAAATCTCGTTGTCCAGAACCATAGACCTCAATATCTCTGCAATTTGCTGACTGCTGACCTCAACCTTGGCAATTTTATTCCTCTTAAAAAACTCATAAACTCCTTCTGCAGTAGCAACCTTCAGCTTACCTATTATCTTTAAGCATAAATCTTTAAGAATACCAATGAAATCTTTGTCAAGCTTCCCATCCACATACCATGCCCCGCCTGTTAGTTCCTTCGATGGTTCAAACTCTGCAACCATGTAGTGCTTTCCCCCTCTATATTTTTGATGTTAAGAGCCTCCATTATCAATTTTTTACCCATGAGTGTCTTGATCGATTTATTGACTTGAGTGTGCGGTAGCTTTGTATCTCGTCTGATGTCTCCAATCGAGATTCCCAAATCCTCTTTAGCTTTAATGATATTGAGGACTACACCATCAGCATCCCCAAGAGACTGTGAACTCTGGCCACCGTCTCTTGTTCTCTTTAGGGCCAAAGTATTTTGTAATCGGCTCATTCCTACCAAAAAAAAATATTAGTTGATAGGGGAACTTCAATACAATGTTATCAGAAAAACGTCTTGGTCTCAAATGCGGGGGAGAAACAGAAACTTAATCATCTAATAAGCATAGAAATTCAATCCAGAGCCTGAAACAGAATGCGACAAAGATCAGGTGAAGGGAAGTCAGAATTTCAGAGCCATCTGTCGACCATAATGATGCTATCGTAAGCAAGTGACTTTTCAAAATAGTACCTCGTCTCTTAGTGGTGCATATACCTTATAGTTATATGCATTAAAAAGAAAAAATATTGGGAAAGAAAAGACGGAACGAATGCATTAAAAGAAGAAAAAAACATTATATTTCCATCAAATAAGTTGCAAAGTGTCATTACCTTTCTATCCCTACCTCTCTTAATCTTACATGTAGAGGTAAAAAAAGGTTGCTTAAATAATAAACGTAAAAACTGTATAACTCTTTTTGTATCGCCGTAAAATAATTGAATCAAAAGAATAATTTTCCTTATTGGTTCAATGTTCGGATGACATTTAAAAACTAGTGAAAATAAAACAATTCAACAAAATCCCTAAATTAATTGATCTTTTTATAAATTACAGTATTTGTTTCGCTGATCTATATTAGGATAGATATAATGGAGGGGATCCTAATACGTATAGTAGAAAATATAATTTATAACTAACAGAAACCCAGAATAATAGATCAAAAATATAAACATATTTAAAACCATCTAAATGCATGATATAATCAAATTCTACAAGCAAAGTGAAAATTTTAATTTGAACTTCAAAATAATCAACAAAATGAAACTGGTAGTATAAGAATCAAATTGTCAAGGTTTTAAACTACAACTCTAAACACCATTCCAAACAAACGCCTATTACTCATTTTCGATCACCATACAATCCCAGGAGCACCAAGCCCCTTATGCAGTAAGAGACGTAGACAATTTGTTCATGCATTTTATCAAACACTTGAGCAGCTTTGAACATCTTTATTAGTGCTGCTATAAAACAAGGTTTATGAATTCTTCAGCACCAAAAAGAATAACAAAGTAAAAAATTTAATTCAAACTTCAAAATGATCAACAACACGAAATTGGTAGTATAAGAATCAAATTATCAAGGTTTTAAACTATAAACTCTAAACACCATTCCAAACAACCCCTACTACTCATTTTCAATCACCTTACAATCCCAGGAGCGTCCAAGCCCTTTATGCAGTAAGGGGCGCAGATAATGTGTTCATGCATTTTACCAAACACTTTAGAAGCTTTGAATATTTTTATCAATGTGCTAAAACAACTTTTATAACCAGAACAAATAACAAAGTGAAATTTTTTGTTCAAACTTCAAAATGAGCAACAAAATGAAATTGGTAGTACACTAATATTACAATCAAATTATAAATGTTGTAAACTACCTACTCTAAACACCATTTCAAACAAACCCCAATAACTTATTTTCGATCACCATTCCATCAGTAGCATCCAAGCCCTTTACGCAATACGGGGCACAGATAATTCGCTCAAGCATTTGATCAAACACGTGAGAAGCATTGAATATCTTTATCAATGGTGCGGTAAAACAATGTTTATGAATTCTTCAGCACCAAAGTGAACACTCAATTCAAACTTCAAAAGGATCAAATAAAATGAAATTGGTCGTATAAGATTTAGTCAACAAAATTCTAAACTACTGACATTAAATGTAAGACCCCGAATTTTATGAAATATAAAATTTAATTATTCTTCATATATATTTTTCATGAAACAGTAAGTGGTTAAATTGGAGAAATTGAAAGTTAAGGATGTTATGTGCAAATTTTATTTTGTCGAACAATATTTGTTTTGTCAGGGAATATTCGTTTTGTCGGGGAATATTCGGGTCGTACGACGGCGCCGAAATAACTAATTATTGGTGGACCCCACAACGGAATATTTGTCGGATATAGAAAACGACAGAAGTAACATTTCTAAATAAAAATAGTCAACGGTATTAACTGTTAAAATACCGGTGATAAAAGAATAGTAGCATACGGTAATTTATGGTATTTTTCTGTAGCACACGGTACTCTACAGTAGCACATGGTATTGCACAGTGTCTCATATTATTGGTCTGATAATTGACACCGTAACTGTTGCGCATCATTTCACCAATAATTGTCACTGCATAATATTTTATGTTATCAATTCAATAATTGTTACTACACATTATTTTGCATTATTGATTCAATAATTGTCACTGCATAATATTTTATGTTATCAATTCAATAATTGTTGCTACACAGTATTTTGCATTATTGATTCAATAATTATCATTACACTGTATTTTATATCATTGAGTCAATAATTGTTGTTGCACTGTTTTTAAAATTATTGAACCTAATAATTGTCACAGTAACAAATATACTATAATTTATATTATTAAATTAATAATAATCAGTAAAGTGTTTATTATATTATTGTTGAATTATTGTTGTTGCATTATTTTATTTTATATGTTGGACCCACAGGAAGAATAAATATAAATAAATAAATAAAATAAAATAATTAATTAATTATTATTTTAACGTGAATAGTAACGTGAATAGTAACATGTGGGTCTAACATGTGGGACCCATGTGGGACCCACATGAGAAATGAATTGCAAATTAAAAATGTGTTGAAGAAAGTTTGGTGAAGCAGTCAGGCAGCTGCTGATTTCTTTGACTGACGTGCAGCCACCTACCACTACACAGTGATTTGTTTCTCCTATAAATAGCTTGCTCAGCTAAATAGAAAAATCACACTTAAAACATAAAAAAAAAATTATAGGAATTTTATGAGTTTTCTCTGAGAATAGTAAGATTATCTTGAGTATTTGAAAGCCAAAAGGAATGCGGGAATTTTTCAAGTAAATCTTTTATTAAAGAGTAGTAATTTTATAAATTCCTATTTTTCAAGGTATTCACAAATCTTCCTTTAGAAGACTCTTCTTTAAAAATATTCATTTTTAAAAGCTTTCTTTGGAATATTTATTTTAGAATATTATTTTAAAAATTATTTAAAAGTAGTTATATTATACTACAAAAATTAAGTTAAATATATATAATTTTGATAGTTCATATTATACGAGTTATTATACACTTTGAAATTTATATGTGGTAATTACTAATTTTATTATAAATATAGAGGTTGATCAACCTCATTTTTATCAATATCCAGTCACCAGATAAGGTAAGAAATGTCATTTTTTTTACTTGTAAAGAATATCGTCTTCTTTCATAATCTTTTATTTAAACTTACTACGGTAAGGGGTATCATTCTTTTCATCATCATAAATAGATATTATTTTCTTTCTTACTGGAAAGGATTATCATTCTTTGATTCTCAAAAATAATATCGTTTCTTTCTTGTGCCATTTATTTCCATGTATTAAATTGCGGGAATAACCTTACGGCGCAGATTACCGCTTGTTGGTGAATAACGTATCGTATTCATTCCTTATTAATCTCTGAGAATAACCTTACGGTGCGGATTACCGCCTGTTTGGTAAATAACTTTTCGTATTCAAATTGATGGGAATAACCTTACGGAGCGGATTACCGCCTGTTGGTGAATAACCATTTGTAAATTTCTTATTTGTCTCGTGTAGAAATAATTTATCTATACGAATTATCCCATGACACTTTTATTCCATATTCGTTTGTAATATCATTTTCTTTCATATTCGTAAGTGATATTATTTTCTTTTATACTCATAAGGGATACCATCTTTTTCATATTCCATTATTCAAACTTACTATGGTAAGGGATATTAATTTCATTCACCTTTTGTTAATCAAACCTGCTACGGTAAGGGATATTATTTTCTTTCATACACCTAAATAGAAACTTATTATGGAACTATTGCTTCTATAATTCCTGAAAATATTATATGTTCCATAATAGTTGCACTTCATCATTTCAACTGAACCTTCCTATTTTATGAATCTTTCTATTGAACTGCAACCGTTATTCTGAATTGTGGATCTTGAATATCATTTTTAAATTTCACTCCACATCATGTTGACAATTTGGACATTATTTGAATATGCACAAAGTAAACTTCCGATACTTATTGTTTATCATGTTTCTTCTGTTCATCATTTGTATCACTGTTATTTGTATTAATCATCAAGAATCAAGCTATTGTGAATATCTATGGTCGGGGGCACGGATGTGATATAATTATTGAACAGATGATAGGTTAAAGGCGATATACTAGGTTAAAGGCGATATATCTGTTTATTGTATTCTATCAAGAACTCAACTGTTGAAGGCTAATGATAATTTATTCGTCGTTATCTTAGTCATGATATTTCTTACTGGGCTATTTGAGCTCACCATTTCTTTTGTTCCATTGTTTTTCAACAGGAGATGAGAATATAGCTGAGTCTAGCCGGGGAATGGAGTGAGAGTCCAAGGGATAGCTATCATAGTCTTCACGTGTTGTAAAATAGTGTGACAATAATAGTGAAGACTTAGTTGTGTATTATTATACACTGTATTGTTGAACGTTGTACTACTTTGTAATAATTTTGTTGTAGTCTTTTGACAACTCAAGTTTGGGCTGTGTGGACCGAAATTTGGGGGTGTCACAATTGGCATCAGAGCTTAGGGATATGGTCTTTAATGGAGATCTGGGGTTAAAATTAGGAGGGGAGAGATGAATAGAATACTTCACTAGTGTGTCCCACTTAAATGAGATTTTATTATCTAACGAATCGATTTGAATGTAGGAACATGAAAAGATGAGTCAGTTTATTTGAATTAACAATTATTTTGTGACCACAGTTAGGTATGGCATCTGAAAATCAAGAGGTTAACTATGAAATGCCCGAAATAAATGTAGCTGCGAATCAAGAGGCGACAAATAATCCTCCTACAAACTCAGAGCTGAATCATTTGCCTAAGGCAAAAATTATGCGTGTTTTATCCAGTAAGGATGAAGGTGAAAGTTCTGCTACAGTCGTTTCAGATCCGTTATTAGAAGCAATTAAAGGATATAATGGACTTACAGAAATTATTGCCTTTAATCTGCTCACTAATTGGGAGAATCATATCACCTAGTTATGCTCGATAACAAAGGATCAGAATATATGGACGTTTCATATAAGTCTTTGGGATTTATGGTGTTCCAGATATGATTTTCAAGATTATTTAAAAATGATGTTTCTATACTTTTGGGCGTTACAATTTAGAGGAATTCAGGTTAAGTTAGTCACTGTCGTAGAAACTGCAGTTTATCGAAAATACTATTCTTATAGAAATCATTGGTACGTTACTACTGATGAAGTTGAGGAATCCGAGAAACAGTTCGTTAGAGAATTATTTAGTGATATTCCCATGGTTGAAATACGTGAAGATCCGAGTGAAGTACTCGGGATTCGATTTGACGATAACAGTCAAGAAACCGAATGAGGTGATAACCGGTAAGTTATTCATAAATTCTCGTGAAGTCTACGCTTTATTAGATATTGGCTCTACCCATTCTTTTATCTCACCTACATGTGCTCAACATTTAAACTTAACTCCTAAAAATTTGGACTTTGACTTATCACTTGAAACCCCATTAGGAGAAAGGACCATTACATCTACTATCTATAAATCTTGCCTAGTTCAAATCAACAACCTCACATTACCTATTGACCTTATTTCTTTAGAGATGCATGAATTTGATGTGATTCTAAGAATTGATTGGTTGACTACCCATCATGCTAAAATTGATTATTTTCATAAGATTATTAGTTTTCATATTCCTAATCAACCTGTCATGCAAATTCAAGCAGCTAAACCATTGAAATCTATAACTGTTATTTCTAGCCATAAAGTCATTCGTTTATTGAAAAATGGATGTCAAGCCTTTTTAGCCCATGTCACTGATTTGAACAAAAACACATCAAACTTGAATGATATTTCCATTGTTAATGAGTTTCCTGACGTTTTTCCTGAGGAACTTCCTGGCTTACCCCCAAACCGAGAAATTGAATTCTGTATTGATCTTAAACCTGGTACTAAGCCCATTTCCAAAGCCCCATACCGAATGGCTCCCATTGAACTTCAAGAGTTAAAAGTCCAACTACAGGAATTGTTGGATACTGGTTTCATTCGTCCGAGTGCATCACCTTGGGGTGCTCCTGTTTTATTTGTGAAGAAGAAAGACGGGAGTATGAGATTGTGCATTGACTACCGAGAATTGAACCATGTCACCATCAAAAACAAGTACCCGTTACCTCGGATCGATGACATGTTTGATCAATTACAAGGCGCTCAACATTTCTCAAAGATTGATCTCCATTCTAGATATCATCAGTTAAAGGTTAAAGCTGAGGATATTCCAAAGAATACTTTCAGAACTCGTTATGGGCATTATGAGTTCTTAGTCATGCCTTTTGGACTAACCAATGCTCCTGCAGCTTTCATGGACATGATGAACCGAATATTCAAAGAATATTTGGATCATTTTGTGGTTGTCTTTATTGATGACATCCTCATATACTCCAAGAGTTGTGGAGATCATGAACAACACCTGAGATTGATACTCCAAAAGCTCCATGAGAACAAATTATATGCCAAGTTGAAGAAATGTGAGTTCTGGCTTGAGGAAGTCACGTTTCTTGGGCATGTGATTTCTAGACAGGGAATATCGGTTGACCCTGCGTAGATTGAAGCAATACTAAATTGGGAACAACCCAAGACAGTAACCGAAGTTCGAAGCTTTCTAGGTCTAGCTGGTTATTATCGGAGATTCGTAGAAGGATTTTCTCGAATCGCCACTCCATTAACTCAGCTTACTCGGAAAAGCACTAATTTCGTATGGAGCAAGGATTGTGAAAAAAGTTTCCAAGAACTTAAGAGTAGACTTATTTCAGCTCCTGTTCTGACCATACCAGGATCAGGAGAATTCGTTATATATAGCGATGCTTTAGGCAAAGGTCTAGGCTGTGTCCTTATGCAACATGGAAAGGTTATATCCTATTCCTCTCGGCAACTCAAAGATTATGAGAAAAATTATCCTACTCATGATCTAGAGTTGGCAGCAGTCGTTTTCACGTTGAAGATCTGGAGACACTACTTGTACGGAGAAAAAGTGGATATCTATACGGATCATAAAAGTCTCAAGTATTTCTTCACCCAGAAGGAACTTAACATGCGACAACGACGTTGGCTTGAGCTGTTGAAGGATTACGACCACACAATCTAGTATCACCCGGGAAAGGCTAACGTTGTAGTTGACGCTTTGAGCAGAAGATCTTATGCGAGTACAAGTGCACTGCTGACAACACAAAAGCGAATTCTGTACGACTTGCAAAAGATGGAGATAGAGCTAAAGACACCAGGGACCCACCCAAAGATTGCTCACGTGCGAGTAGAACCGGCTTTAATTGATAAAATTAAAGTTGCTCAAGCTACCGATCCGGAACTGATGAACATGATGAAGAAAGTACAAGAAGGTGTCATTCCCGAAGCAAGAATCGACGAGAAAGGAATGCTTCGAGTCAACTCTCGACTCTGTGTTCCTAACGATCCTGAATTGAAGCATAAAATCATGATGGAGGCACATAACACGCCGTTTGCAATCCACCTAGAAGGTACCAAGATGTATCGAGATTTTTGACATACATTTTGGTGGAACAATATGAAAAGGGAGATTACAGAGTTTATCTCAAGGTGCCTTACTTGTCAACGTGTCAAGGCAGAACATCAAGTACCTAGGGGTCCATTACAACCACTTGAAGTTCCCGAATGGAAGTGGGAACACATCAATATGGACTTCGTAACGGGTCTTCCCAAAGTTTCTCAAGGCTTAGATGCAATTTGGGTGATCGTAGATAGATTGACCAAATCCGCTCATTTCTTGCCTATACGAGAAAACTTTTCACTTGAACGTCTTGCCGATATGTACATAAATGAGATTGTGAGATTGCATGGCATGCCAGTTTTCATAGTTTCTGATCGAGATCCTAGATTCACTTCACGCTTTTAGATCAGTCTACAAAAAGCTATGGGCACTGAGCTACGATTCAGTTCTGCATACCATCCTCAAACGGACGGACAATCGAAAAGAACAATCCAGACCCTCGAAGATCTTTTGAGACTTTGCGTACTAGATTTCAAAGGAAGTTGGGATAAGTATTTGCCATTGGTTGAATTTTCCTACAACAACAGTTACCAAGCAAGTATAGGTATGGCTCCATTTGAGGCTTTATATGGACGCAAGTTTCGCTCTCCAATATGCTGGAATAAGGTAGGAAAAGCAAAATTGTTGGGACCCGAGTTGGTACGCTTGACAACAGAAAAGATCCAAATGATCCGACAACGAATACAGACCGCGCAAGAACGACAAAAGAGTTACGCTAATCTTCATCGGAGAGATGAGAGATTCAACATCGGAGATCATGTATTCTTACGTGTTTCTCCATGGAAAGGAGTTACGAGATTCGGAAAGAGAGGAAAGTTCAACCCTCGATTTATTGGCCCATTTGAAATCCTCGATCGAGTAGGAACCGTAGCCTACAGACTAGCCCTACCACCAAGTATGTCTCGCATCCATAACGTTTTTCACATATATATGTTACGTAAATATGTGAAGGACCCAAACCACGTCATTGAGTTAGAACCAGATGTTATAACAGAGGATTTAACGTACGAGGAGGTACCTGTTAAGATCCTAGATAAGAAGGAGCAGATCCTACGCTCAAAGGTTATACCTCAAGTTAAGGTTTTATGGAGAAACCAAGATATTGAGGAGATAACCTAGGAGCTAAAA
Organism: Hedera helix; assembly: GCA_947179155.2. Taxonomy (NCBI): domain Eukaryota; kingdom Viridiplantae; phylum Streptophyta; class Magnoliopsida; order Apiales; family Araliaceae; genus Hedera; species Hedera helix. Next base: position 8,921,067 of record OX359273.1, read on the forward strand.
ACTGAGATGAAATCTAAGTATCCATACCTCTTCGATATGTCAGGTACGTCAATTTCGGGGATGAAATTTCATAAGAAGAGGAGGTTGTAAGACCCCGAATTTTATGAAATATAAAATTTAATTTTTCTTCATATATATTTTTCATGAAACAGTAAGTGGTTAAATTGGCGAAATTGAAAGTTAAGGATGTTATGTGCAAATTTTATTTTGTTGGACAATATTTGTTTTGTCAGGGAATATTTGTTTTGTCGGGGAATATTCGGGTCGTACGACGGCGCCGAAATAACTAATTATTGGTGGACCCCACAACGGAATATTTGTCGGATATAGAAAACGACAGAAGTAACATTTCTAAATAAAAATAGTCAACGGTGTTAACTGTTAAAATACCGATGATAAAAGAATAGTAGCATACGGTAATTTATGGTATTTTTCTGTAGCACACGGTACTCTACAGTAGCACACGGTATTGCACAGTGTCTCATATTATTGGTCTGATAATTGACACCGTAACTGTTGCGCATCATTTCATCAATAATTGTCACTGCATAATATTTTATGTTATCAATTTAATAATTGTTGCTACACAGTATTTTGCATTATTGATTCAATAATTGTCATTACACTGTATTTTATATCATTGAGTCAATAATTGTTGTTATACTATTTTTAAAATTATTGAACCTAATAATTGTCACAGTAACAAATATACTATAATTTATATTATAAAATTAATAATGATCTATAACGTGTTTATTACATTATTGTTGAATTATTGTTGTTGCATTATTTTATTTTATATGTTGGACCCACAGGAAGAATAAATATAAATAAATAAATTAAATAAAATAATTAATTAATTATTATTTTAATGTGAATAGTAACGTGAATAGTAACATGTGAGACCCATGTGGGGCCCACATGAGAAATGAATTGCAAATTGAAAATGTGCTGAAGAAAGTTTGGTGAAGCAGCCAGGCGGCTGCTGATTTCTTTGACTGACGTGCAGCCACCTACCACTGCACAGTGATTTTTTTCTCCTATAAATAGCTTGCTCGGCTGAATAGAAAAATCACACCTAAACATAAAATTTTATGAGTTTTCTCTGAGAATAGTAAGGTTATCTTGAGTGTTTGAAAGCCAAAAGGAGTGCAGGAATTTTTCAAGTAAGTCTTTTATTAAAAAGTAGTAATTTCATAAATTCCTATTTTTCACGGTATTCACAAATCTTCCTTTAGAAAACTCTTCTTTAAGAAGATTCATTTTTAAAAGCTTTCTTTGGAAGATTTATTTTAGAATATTATTTTAAAAATTATTTAAAAGTAGTTATATTATACTACAAAAATTATGTTAAATATATATAATTTTGATAGTTCATATTATACAAGTTATTATACACTTTGAAATTTATATGTGGTAATTACTAATTTTATTATAAATATATAGGTTGATCAACCTCATTTTTATCAATATCCAGTCACCAGATAAGGTAAGAAATGTCATTTTTTTTACTTGTAAGGAATATCGTCTTCTTTTATATTCTATTATTTAAACTTACTACGGTAAGGGATATCATTCTTTTCATCATTATAAATAGATATTATTTTCTTTCTTACTGGAAGGGATTATCATTCTTTGATTCTCAAAAATAATATTATTTCTTTCTTGTGCCATTTATTTTCATGTATTAAATTATGGGAATGACCTTACGGCGCGGATTACCGCCTGTTGATGAATAACGTATCGTATTTGTAGACACCCAAATTTTGCGCTTGTGTACTAACCCTGACAGGAGGGCAAGATCGTAATTTGACCCGACATGCAGAAAGGAAGGTGGACCCCAACACGAAGACACCCCAACGATTTACGATTAAAGCCGCCACAACGAACAACGAGCATCAGGTTATTTGAGGCAAGGCAAACAGTTGATCCAGAAGAACCTGATTTGATCACAAAAGGCGACTAATGGCCCCTACGCTTACGATGTTCGGTGGTCTCGCTCCCCGGTGAGCGAGCGGCTGCCCAGCTCGCCGGTGAGCTGGCGGGGGTGGAAGGTAACAGCCTTCCAAAATCGAAGCCAAGCACAAAGAAATATCGCAGAAGCCAAGCACAAAGAGCAATTTATACATCAGGTAACAGCCTTCCAAAATAATATCGCAGAAATTGGCGAATTAAGACCGCGTGGCACAGAAATCGAGAAAAGCGAGTCGGACAGCCGCGGATGCACCTGTGGCCACCGACAAAGGGGACAGTGCGCGGCTCGAGGAGACAACCCGGCAGCCGAGGATTCGGCGCGGGCGGCTAGCAAGCCCAGCCGCAGATGCACCTGCGGCTGCCTGCGGAGCACTATACAGCGGCCATTTCCACCCAAGAAGAAGGAAAGAAGAAAAAGAAATAGAGTTTTAGAGAGAGAGAGTGCGCGGGAGGAGAGAGAAAAGCTTTGTTCTTGGTTAGATTTGAGTGAAAAATTCATCTTCTCTTGCTAATTAGTCGAGTGTCCTTGTGGTATTGTCCGATTCGTGAAATAAGAAGCTTTAATCGGCATTTTACAAGGTGAAAAGGGTGTTTTCTTGGTTTTTTTTATTGTTTGTATTGTTAGTATAATTTCGTGTCTTGGATTACTTGATGTAGTATGTTGTCATGATGATGATGATCCATGGGTTAGGGGTTGTTAGCGAGGGTTCCATCGGAACGTAACTTCCTCCTAATGCCCCGATGATATCCGTACGGTGATATATCGTTCGTTGTGTTCATGGATAGTTGTAGTGTTGGCACCGGGATTTTTTGATTCATATAGTACCGTAATGAGTTTATTATTGTTAGATTTTCCGTAGTATTGGTTATGTAGTGATTTGGGTAACTGTGAGCCTAGGGAGGAGACCCTCGCGATCAAATCCCGATGATGGACATTTTTGGTATATGTAATCATTGTATAGGGTTCATGGCTGTATATATGTAATATCGGGTCTTAAAGCAATACCAAATCGTGATCGGGTTAAGGCCCCGTAATAATAAATTATGTGATTGCGGGTGTTTGGGGTTATTTAGATAGCTCACATGCCCATGGATAGCCCCGACACGTTTTGAATGCTTGTTTTGATTTACGACACAAAAAACGATTTTCCAAAAATAAGGCAAACGATGAAGTTTTTCTAAAAATGATCAATTTAGGATATTAGATTCATGAGGTTTTAAAATTAAGAGTTTTGGCGAAATTTTGATCCTTGTTTGACGAAAAGGCTCCATGTGGTTTTGAAATGTCATAAAAGATATTTTTTCGTAAAAAAATAAATAAACGTTTTCATTAAACTTTGTGCATAGGGTTAAAGAGTTCTAGAAGTTGCCTTCATTTTATTTGAATTTACTGTTAGAAGGCAATGTATAGTCTCGATTCCTATTTGACAAAAGTTTAAAAACTATTGTTTTCTAAAAATGACATCTAATAAAAAACCTCATCGTTTTCGAAATTAAAATCAATCTTTATTATAAAAAGTGAAGCCTCGTCATTTGGGTCAAAAGACGTCTAAACGCTTTCCCGACAAAACACATTCGCCATATAAAATCAAATCAACCTTTATGCAAAAAATTCACCACAAACATTCATTTAGGCACACACGCACACATATGCGCACACCCACATTTTAGGATTTAAGAGGATAGGAAAACATCGAGATTGCGGTAACCGTGTTTCACGGAAGTTGGGGGGGTGCCTAACACCTTCCCCTCGCTTAAGCAAGCCCCCGAACTCTATGAATCTCGGTTCGCGGACCAATTGAATCAGAGTCACATATAAGCCAGCAATTACAAAAAAACAAAATTCGGATGAGTTGATACATCCATTTTCAAATATACCAACTGGCGACTCTGGTCAATTGGATCATTAAAAAACGACCTTTCGAAACCCCGTCGACACTAAGCCGACCCTTTTCAAAAAATCACATCTTAATCTAAAGGCTAAAATTGGAAAGGGCTTTTAATATTAAAAAATGAAACGACGAAAATCCCAGCGTCGACAATATTCATTCCTTATTAATCTCTGAGAATAACCTTACGGCGCTGATTATCCCCTGTTTGGTAAATAACTCTTCGTATTCAAATTGATGGGAATAACCTTACGGAGCGGATTACCGTCTGTTGGTGAATAACCCTTTGTAAATTTCTTATTTGTCTCTTGTAGAAATAATTTGTCTACACGAATTATCCAATGACACTTTTATTCCATATTCGTTTGTAATATTATTTTCTTTCATATTCGTAAGTGATATTATTTTCCTTTATACTCATAAGGGATACCATCTTTTTCATCTTCCATTATTCAAACTTACTATAGTAAGGGATATTAATTTCCTTCACCTGTTGTTAATCAAACCTGCTACGGTAAGGGATATTATTTTCTTTCATACACCTAAATCGAAACTTATTATGGAACTATTGCTTCTATAATTCTTGGAAATATTATATGTTCCATAATAGTTGCACTTCATCATTTCAACTGAACCTTCCTATTTTCTGAATCTTTCTATGGAACTGCAACCGTTATTCTGAACTGTGGATCTTGAATATCATTTTTAAATTTCACTCCACATCATGTGGACAATTTGGACATTGTTTGAATATGCACAAAGTAAACTTCCGATACTTATTGTTTATCATGTTTCTTCTGTTCATCATTTGTATCACTATTATTTGTATTAATCATCAAGAATCAAGTTGTTGTGAATATCTGTGGCCGGGGGCACATATGTGATATAATTGTTGAACAGATGATAGGTTAAAGGCGATATACTAGGTTAAAGGCGATACATCTGTTCGGTGTCTTTTATGGCACGTGGTGAAAGTTCTCTTTGGCCCGTAGTGCATAGATGAACTGTTGTCTGGTATGATTATGACCAAAGGCTGAATTTGGTATAATCATGACCGTTGGTATTATATTGAAAGTTCTCTTTGGCCCGTAATGCATAGATGAACTGTTGTTTGGTATGATTATGACCAAAGGCTGAATCTGGTATAATCATGACCGTTGGTGCTATATTGAATATCTTTGGCCCGTAGTGAAAAGATGAACTGTTGATTTACATGATTATGACCAGGAACTATGAATTTTTATTATCATGACTAATGGTATTTCAGATGATAAAAGTTGATAATGTTTTTCCTAAAAAGAGAAGCGAGTGGACATTATAGTCTGCATTATTCTTCTAATAGATTATTCATTCCGCTGCTATTATTGATCTGAACATTGTTCAAGAATTTAACTGAAATTTTTGATATAAACCTTGTAATCTATTGTATTTTATCAAGAACTCAACTGTTAAAGGCTAATGATAATTTATTCGTCATTATCTTAGTAATGATATTTCTTACTGGGCTATTTGAGCTCACCTTTTTTTTGTTTCATTGTTTTTCAACAGGAGATGAGAATGTAGCTGGGTCCAGCCGGGGAATGGAGTGAGAGTCCGAGGGATAGCTATCATAGTCTTCACGTATTGTAAAATAGTATGACAATAATAGTGAAGACTTAGTTGTGTATTATTATACACTGTATTGTTGAACGTTGTACTATTTTGTAATAATTTTGTTGTGGTCTTTTGACAACTCAAGTTTAAACTGTGTGGGCCTAAATTTGAGAGTGTCACATTAAACACTATTCCAAATAATCCCTATTACTCCTTTTCGATTACCATACAATCTTAGGAGCGATTAAGCCTCTTATGCACTGACAGGCACATATAAGTCGTTCATGCATTTTATCAATCACTTGAGATGCAACTATAAGCAATGACAAACAAATCAAGAAAAAATTGAAGCCAGAAAATGATTGCGGAGAAATAATTACCGATAAATATAGAAACTAACCTGGACACTAGTGAAGGTTTAGCTGTGCGGCTCGTCGGAGAAATGAGAGAATGGACAACACCCTTTTTATATGTTGTATTTGTGATTTTCTTTATTTTAATCGAAAATAAACTCTGAAGTGTAATCAATTTTAAATGTACAATTTGTAATTTAGTCTTACAAAAATTAAAAAGGGAGAAAATAGTTTTGATCATAATTAATTTTTAATATCATAACTTTAAATTATATTAAATTATATTTTTTTATTTTTGAAATAACAATTTTACACTTAATTATATTTTTTAACTTTTAAGTAGTTTACCGTATTACTTAGTACATCAATCAAATTAAATAAATTTATATTCATTTTGGATTTTGAAATTTGCACATTGATTAGGGGGGGAAATCAAAATGAGAAATTTTTGATGAAACGGATGGAATATTACAAAAAATAAAATGAGACAGCTTTCACGTCAAGTCAAATATTTCTAACTAACTAAATAATCTAAAAGTCAATTAAACATCATTAGTAAAAAAAAATATAGAAAATATTTCCTCCAGCCTCCAAAAGATATTTTTTTAAATATATTTTTCACAAATTAAAAAAATAAACTCGATGAGAACAATATTAAATAAGTTTTTATCCATTGATCCCACTAAATATATTAACAATATTTTCTCTTTCGTAAAACTAATGAACCCTACATAAGGGTAAACTAGTAAATATATAACTTTTTGAATTTAATGTTTATATTTGAGACATCTTTTGAGAGAGAAAATATTTATATATTTAAGAAATCTTCTATAGGACTTAAGAGTATAAAATATATTAGTTACCAGAACCTAGTCAACTTATTTCTTATATCAAATTATTAGATATAAGACATAAAATGAGTCCATTTGAATTTATTTTTTCTAGTCAATCTCCGAAATAGTAAAACTCAAAATTTATGTTCATTTATTCAATAATAATTAATGCAATAATTCATATTATAAACTGATTAAAAAGCATTACTAAATATTATGTATAAAATTATTATTTTAAAAATTAAAATAAATGCACACTTCAATTTAAATTTGTAAATTTTCATAAATTAACTAATATCAAACTCAAAGTGAACTCTTTTTTAACTCTTTATAGTTGATAGAGCTAAAGGAGTATATTGTTGAAATAATTTTATGAATTATAGCGCCAAGTTCAAGTAGCTTATTCAAATACTGTTTCCTCACTGTTAGTGCACAATTGATGCACATAAAAATACTCTTACTCTTACTGAATTCTTAACCTCAGTACTGGTTGATGTAGGCGACGGATTCTAGTAGGACCCCCCATTCGACTTGCGAGACATGCAACCCTTCCGTAAAGAATATATCTGTACACGTCCAATTTTAAATCCAAAGACACAAACATAAAATATTAGTAAAAATACTATAAAGAGAAGAGAGAAAAAGTGTTGTAAATGGAGGAGAGATAAATACTTTTATTACTATTTTACACAAATGTGTCTTTAAATGTGAAACTGGACGTACACATAAATATACTCTTTCCGTAACACTTCTGATGTGCCTCTGCTTTGAGGATAGTTGAAGCTTGTTACAGAAATGTTAACCGCAGTAAAACTTCTAATACAGGCTTTTGATGATGGATCAAGCTTGTTACAGAAATTTTTAACAGCGGTAATCATTGCGAGATTGTACCAGAAAAAGTTTCTAATATGCCTCTCACATCAGCTATCACCATTACGGGTTTCCCTATGCTTTGACGATAGAGATTGATTACGAAGCATGGTTTTGATGTCTTTTGAGTGATCAGCATCAATGCCCTCTCTCCTTGAAGAACTATTAGCTGCTGCCTGTTCTTTCAGGGCTTCCTTTTCCAATTTCTTTTTCTCAGCATCTGCCTGCTGTGCATTTTCGTCACGAGCTTTGTTGAACATTTTAGTAAAGACGAACAAAATTTGTGTCACTGCACACAGAGAATCAAGGAAGCTTGTCAATTGGCACATCTGAACTACAGATTTGATGTAAAAAAAAAGGGGGGGAGGGGGGGGGGGGGGGGTTAAAAAAGTTAGATTTCTTTTCTTTTTTTAAAAAAAAAAAATTAAGACTAAATCACAAATTGTACCCTATAATCTAGTCTCAAATCCAATTTCCAAGACACTTTATTTTCGATTTAAAGCACCATAAACTTTGAGAGATTTAACAATTTGCACCCTCTATATCAAAAACAATTTGCACCCTAAACTTTAGTGTGGAGGGTGCAAATTGTTTTGACACTCAACGTTTTAGGTGCTTTTAATCGAAATTAAAGTTTAGAATGGAATACAATTTTAAGCCTAAACTATAGGGTGTAATTTGTGATTTAGTACTTTAAAATTTAACTAATAACTATTAAGAACGCAAACTAGTTTTCAAAATTGCGTGTTCTCGGGGTTCACCCCTGTTTTGGGGCTCTAGTGGAATTTTATAAAGTACTCAGCATTATTCTGGAGAGAAAATCAACATATAAATTAATCACTCATACTGTTGACTAGGTGGAAAAATCTTTAATCCCCTTATTATACCAAATGAAAATACAAATAATCTCATCGGTGCAAGTTAAAAATTTGTAGTAGTAAAAAGATGTTATTATGATAAAAACACATTGCATGCATGGAAGCTTCAGGACTTTAATTGGAGTATGTCGTCATGGCCGCCAAATTCATATCCCAAGGAAAAAGGACAATATTATGTTGCAAACAACTAGTGACAAAACCACAAAATGTTAAAGAGAATAACAGGAAAGTTCAAATCAAACCTTGCTCAAAGGGGCATCGTGCAGGATCCTCCCCGAAATACTGAGATAGTGAATCTGCATTTCTTCCCTGTGGGCAAGCGTGTTAGAACTTAGAAGGGAAGGACAGCAAATTACATATCCAATGTAAAGATTAACATGTTAGGTGTTAGGACAAAGAGGTACTCACCACTTCAGAGTACAAGGAGATAAGAGACCTAACTTCAGCTTCAGCAGTATCAAGGAAACTCTTCAAGACCTGGAAGGACGGGTTTAGAATCCGTATAGGTAAAAAAATATCTTGATGGATTTACAAAACCTCAGGTCAACTAAATTTAAGAAACTGGATTCACTCACATTTGACATTTTCCCATGTAAATGTAAGAATATATAAGCATATCAAACCAAAGAAACATAGTCGATGAGATTGCATCGATTCTAGATACAGTATCAATGACAGTTGCAAAAAAATGCTTTTTTCCCTTTTTCTTAGAGGTGACATTCCCACCAAATGTGAGAATGAAATAACATTATTAACAACAGTATAACATTCCTTGCTGGTTTGATTTTAAGTGCCAAAGAAATATTCTAATAGGATACTCAGAAGTAAGGTGTGATGAGGTTAATTGTAAGCTGATAGTCTAAAGGTAGTAGATTTCTTAGTGTAGTAACCTAGACCAGTATGTACTTATCTAACCTTCTGGAAGCCTGAAGATATAGCCCCGTCGTTCTCTGCAGCAGTGAGTTCCAGCTCAACCTTTTCAAGACCTTTACTCACTGCTTGCATTTCTTCAGCCAAATTCTTCAGTTGAATCTAACCATATGGAAATCAAGATGGAAGAAGAATCAAAGAGTAAGTCTTCTGTCGTCTACCCGAAAAGTTACATAAACATGAGTATTTAACATGCTTGTTAAAAATGTATTGACGTACTTTAGAGGCCACTTCTAAATGACCAAGATCCTTGTCATAATCCAACAACTCTGGCATTTTCTCAGCAAGGATCTAATGAAAACAACGAAGAAGTTGAGCACAGCATCATGAGTACCCATAATAAACTTTGAAACTATACAGGTGAAAATACATGTAGAATTTGTGAGAAGGAAAATACTCAAACATTGGGGAAAGGGCAAGAAGTAGATGGACTGATATGCAAAATAAAATTTTGAAGAATAGCTTTGCATAATACATATAGTCCATTATTTAATACCCTTCCCATTTTACATGCCTACACTAAATAAATCCATAATTTAAGGAGAGAAAAGCTGAATGAATGTATTCCACAATTATCCCTTCATTTACTATCTGATGGGGTCCACAAGTGTTTCATTATCATTTTGTGTAAGGGTAATATAGGCTATTCATATGCATTGTGTAGTAATTTGATCCAATACACTTGCTAAGAAGCTACTAAACAACTTCTGGTACAAGAACAACTTAGAATTGTGCCTACTTCCTCCAAATTATATTTCCAAATTCTAGAATTTAAAAGTTTTAACTGCTCTAAGACCTAAAAAACTTTTAAAAAATCCTTGTGAAGATTCTGAAACTTCAACACTGGTGCGTTTCATAAGTGAGAATATTCACAATAATACCTTGCACAGATAATGCATCAATGTCATTTTGTTGTTTCTTGCACGAGTATCAGAAAGTTTAAGAAGGCTATCCAGTTTAAATCCTACAGCAGAACCTGCAATATAAACAGAAATGTGCATGTATATGCGTTAGGAATGGGACTATAGCTCGGGCTTTCTCAATAGTAACTACATTAATCTAAGAAAATTGCACCTCGAGCAGTGCCCTGATTTAACGCATTTCCCAAAGTGAGAATTGTCTGCATTACCTGGCGTAATTTGGTAGATTCTTTTACCTATATTAATGTGCATGAAATATTAAGATGTGAATAAAATATATACGTTTGAATTGAAGGAATGGAATGGAGAAAGGAATCGAATGAAAAATAGTGAATTTGATGATCATTTTGGAAGATAAATCATTCCAATGGAATGAAAATTTATTCCATTCCCTTGATTTTTATTCCATATGGGAGATGGTGGAATAAAATCCATTCCAATGAAATGGATTTATGTGATCATTTGGCTATCATATTACACTACCCACCACCACCAACCACCAAACATACACTTGAAATTCCTTAAAATCATTACATTCCTTCCTCTATTCCATTCCTTCAATCCAAATGCATTAATCAATTCACATTACTAAAGTTACCTCACTAGCAGCATTTTTTATTGTAAGAAGATTACGTTTTAAGTCATTCACCTGAAATAAGACAAGTCTTTAAGCATGAATTGCTACAAGTAACAACAGAACTCAAAATAGGGCAACATAAAAACAAGTACATAATCATTTACCTGACTAGAAAAAGTAATTTTAAATGAAAATACTCGCAATTTGGATTCAACACGTGGGACCTTCATCAACTCCATGAAAAACTGAAACAGTCAAAAACACAATATTTCTTGGTAACATACAATAAAGATTTTGCACTTCTTTTGTTACATTACATGCTCAAGAATGAAAAGAGAAACCTGTTCACACTTTCCAAGCATTTCCTTGTCCCCCGTGTAGTTCTGAAACATAGAAAAAGAGCATTAACAAAAAAAGAAATAGCAAAAAAAAAAAAAAAAACTAACAATAATAACCATACATAATGGTACAAGTATGCTATCATCTGAAGGCATGTTCAATAAATTAAGAAAAAAAATCTTAACAAAATAGCAACACCAAATTCCAATAGTCAAGACGTATCATGCAGCAAGTCATCAACACACTACTAAATCTTTGGATAAGTATTATACTACCTAATTACTTCTATGTTGAACGAATTCTCAACTTCTAAGCATGTACAATTCATCGCAACAGCTATATCAGTGACCAATCTCTTTATAAGACGTGTCGAATTGTCTTTTTTCTTACTAGCTTAAGGGGAGTTCATATTGGCACCCTTTTTCTCCAGTTAGTGCCATCATCAACTTGAAGTCTTGGAGCAAGCCCTTTTTATGCACCAGAACATCCTCTAGTCCTTATTACAGATGGCATAACAATTTGAAGTACTTTATGCTATTGTGTGAAGTTATGCCATCTCCTGCATCTCATATTCTCATAATGTAAATACCATGCAAGGCAGTCACAGAGCCAGGAATTTTTGATAAGGTGGTTGAAGTAATGTACAAAAATTGTGTTCTTGATCTGTGGAAAGACTTGTTAGGTTAAACTCCAGTTGCGAACAGCTTTTTTTAAAAGGTGTTGCTCTCTTTCTAAGTTGTCTAACAAAATAAAGGATTTTTCTTCAAATGTTCCCTTTTCTAATACTTTTCCATGGGCTATATAAAATACTAGTAATTATCTGTGCCTGAAGGTACGATATAACAAAAAATTAGATTAAAATTTAAAAAATACTATATTACTTAAAGACGTTTTACAATTTAAAATAACTTACAATCACACATAATAATTATCATAATTCACCACACCACCATAATAATTAATTTTTCTTTAAAAATAGATATCCAGAAAAATTTAAACATGTCTACAAAACTTACAATCATCAATAATAATTATCATAATTCACCACACCACCACAATAATAATAATTACTATTATTATCGTTATTATTATTATTATTATTATCATCATCATCATCATCATTATTGTTGTTGTTGTTATTGTTATTATTATTATTGTTGTTGTTATTGTTGTTGTTATTGTTATTATTATTATTATTATTATTATTATTATTGTTATTATTATCATTAGTTGCTTGAACAGTGTAAGGTGTTGTAGCAGCCTATTGCTTTCATTTTCCAGTCCATGTTGGCAGCCTTGTGGTTAATAAGAATTAATTTAGACATATTGTTAGTCCATTTCAGCAACTAAATAAGGAGCGGGAGAAACTAATTGAAAATGGGACTCATTAGTACAACTCTTGCAAGATTATGACCCTCAACTTGGGACAAACTCAGTGGGATAGAGATTAAGAAATTCACCAGCCATGTGGGTTAACTAAAGTCTTATATATATCTATATATATATATATATATATTAACTAATATCTTATATATAGATATGTAGAAGGGCAGTAAAAAAGGAAGTAGGTGCACTTGAGTGCACAGTTGTTCAGTAGCTCTATTGAAGCAAGGGAACTGAGAAGGGAAGGTTTGGGGGCTGCTTCAGCAATCCCTATGACAGTTGGTAGGGCTATGGTAAGGGGCTACACTGATTAAAAGTTTAAAAATATGGAGCATGATTCGTATGTGTTTTATAATAATAATAATAATAATAATAATAATTATTATTATTATTATCGGTATTATTATTACTATTTATGGATATTATTATTATTATTATTATTATTATTATTATTATTATTATTATTATTATTATATTAATAATAATAATTATTATTATTACTATCGATATTATTACTACTATTACTATTATTATTATTATTATGGATGTTATTATTTTGGCATGGGAAATTGGAAAAGCAACAAAGACTTTTGAGAGTGAGTTTTGGGGGGGAAATTAGTGAAAAGCAACAAAGACTTTTGAGAGTGAGTTTTGGGGGGAAAATTAGTAGGTAAGAATTAATTTGGGCCATTAATTTTGAGAGATGAAATCTGAACCGTTCTTGTGCTTTCTCAAATTTAAAATTCAAAAATGGTCCTGTTTTATTATATAGATTAAAGGTCACTAACATTACTTAATATTACCAACAATATTAAAACTCTCATTCAGTATTCACTTATAAGGATATAATTATTTCAGTTATATACATCTTTTTTAGCTCTATAAATAGACAATTTCAATCAGTACTAGAGTACTTAGCTAATTGAGAATATAGGGACACAACCATTATTTATAAAATTACAAAAATATTATTATTATTAGGAAATGATCTCAATAAACTCATAAAAATAAATAATTTAACAAATCTAACAATTTGATCAATATCCAATAATTAATAATGACAAGAGTCTCAATATTTTCACCAATGTTAATAATCATAATCTAATATTTTCAATAATGAAAATAATCCCAATATTTTCATAAACATTCAATACTTCCAAGATTAATGAAAAAAACTCTCCATTTAATAATTTAATGGTGGGAAAAATCATGATGGCAAAGTTATATATATGCACTTTTGTTCTATGAAATTATATTTTAAATATTATTTTTTTCCTACTAAGATCAAGGTGGGAAATTGCCCACCTTCATTCCTTACTGAATCCGCCTGGTGAGAGGGTGCACTTATGGAAGGAGGCTTAGTGTGACAATATGCTTTTACGTGAGCAAGATTTCCGTAATTGGAGAAATTGGTAATGAGTTCCATGTGCAGATTGTGTGAGCATCATTAATTCATTATGGATGTGGATTCCAATCAGTGGCCAATCTATTGTCAAGCCATGTGCAGACTTGTTTTTTTTCTTTACTGGATCAAGGAAGTTAACATTGTTTTCCTTTTTCCTGGTAGTGCCATCAACTTGAACCAAGCACTATTTACAAACTATATTTTATGTTATCACGTCAAGTTAAGCCATCTCCAGCATGTCATTTTACAGATATAATGTGTGGGTGCACTTTTGGAAGGCTGCTTGGCACCATGACATGCTTTACATACGCAAGAAATTGATGTATAGGAGAGCGTGTGGGTGTGGGTGTGTGTGTGTGTGTGAGAGAGAGAGAGAGAGAGAGAGAGTACCTTCAATGTTTCCATTTCTTCTTTTGTGGGACAAAATTTAATAAGATTTTCAACTTGATCAATGTCAAGGACAGAAGAATCCAAAGCAAGAATGGCATTCTGGAAACATGTATGACCATGAGTAGTGTAAAATATCTTAAATTAAACATTATCAAGGAATAAAAATTTTGACATCGAGTCAGAAGGGAATAACAATGCTTATAATCCCAAGTTATCAGTTCCGGTTTGCAGAAATGAATGGACAAATACGGTGGACCTTGAGGCAGATTAAGAAAGTAATGGTGTGGGAAATAAGAATTTCCTTTGATAAGTTATATTGTGAGTAATAATCTTAGTCATCTGACAACAGTCTATTCTCTTTCTGCTACCGATCAAACAATGACATCAGTAAACCATTTGACAAGATTGTTCTTTGCACTAATAGATGATTCACCATCTGTTATTTCATGGTAACAATAGATATGCATAGACTTTAAGTCAGATGGCTAGTAAAAATAACAAAAGCGAAACTGAAGGTTTCTAATCAAAGGAACTCCTTATTGCCAGCCCAATTTTACCATCTCAACACCTAAAAATCCGCCATTGTAAATGGCCTATTTTAAATTAAGTACTCCCTCCGTCCCATATTAAACGCCCACTTTTTAAATGACACACAAATTAAGGTAATAAATTTGTTCCTAATATACCCCTATTAAATTAATATCTCCAACTCATTGTCTTTCATTCAATGTATAAGTATATTTGAATTTTCAATGCTTTAATTACTTGTGTTTACATAATTAACATTACCATTTAGTCAACTTTTTATTTTTTCAAGATAGTCAAGTTGTTAATGGTTTCACTTTCTCATAAAGTAATTAGATGTATCTAGAAATTGTGGAGGGTACACTTGGAAAAAAGTAAGCAAAAATAATACAAATTTAGAAATGGGGCAATTAATGGGACAGATAAAAAAGGGAAAGTAGGCATTTAATTTGGGACGCAGTGACTAATAAATATCAAATGCCATGATGCTTTTTTAAAGCAAGACATTTATCTTCATTTGACCTTGTTAAGTGGGTAGTGGGATGTCCTAAAAGTCATCAAAACTTTATGAACGAAAAGGACAAATTCAATATATTTCAGGAAAGACCATAAATAACTGCTAATGTTATAATAGTTTTATTGGTTTCCTCGTAAATAAAACTTCTATGTTGACCTTATCAGCAATGGCGGCAGGCACTTGGATTCTGAGCCGGGAGAGGCCAAAACCTTTAGGAACAGAATCTAATATATAGTTACTAATATTTAAATAAGAGTATAAATAAAATCTTACAAACAATTTTTTTTTGGTAAAATGCAAATTTCATTGCAAATGCTCTAATAAATCACGAGATCTATCTTTAATTGAATCCGTAATGAAATTGCAAATAATTTATTCTAACTATACAACATCAAACTGTTATAATTGAATCCGTAATGAAACTGTTATAACAAAATATGTTTCTTCTATTTTTTATACCTTAAAGAAGGGTAAAAAGTAAAACCTATACCTATTTAAGAAAATTTATTCAACCGCATGCTCGCCCATTAGGGATTGATACAACCAATAAATAATTGTAAAGCCTAATTTATAATTTGACTAATTTCTAATATACAATTGTAGAATCCTAATTAATTTATATATTTTCACAAGAGATAACGACAACAAAAACATTAACACATAAAATCAGACAAGTCAAACAATAATATAATCACCGTAATTCTTAAATTTAAAGAACAATTATGAAAATTCCATATTCTTAAAAATACTATAAGCAAGAAAGTTAAACGATATAAACAATGACAATTTTATAAAGTATGAGAGAGTATTATATAAGATATTAAGATTAACAAACAACTTATTCGGATGGAAAAGTATATATGATATTAATATCGAATTAAAACTCTAGAAAGAAGAAAGATAAAAGAAAATAGAGAAAATAAAAAAAAGTATGGGTGAAATAGTGGGATAATAAATTTGTAAATTAATTTAATTGTATTATCATATAAATATAAGGAAGTAATTTTTCTCTGGCTAAGGCCATGGCCCTCCCCACCTGAACGTGGCTTCGCCACTGCTTATCCTTCTCCATATCCTCGAGATCACACTGATAGACTGAATTCTAAAGGAAATTACGTTTCTTTCTCATTATATTTTTTATACTAGTAATAAAAACACAGCCAAACCCAACACTGTAAAAAAGGCTCCCATCCATGACAAAAAAGTTTTGTATTAATGTCTTCATGTCACATCAAAAAAGTACCGACAGATTATCAAATCAACTTTAAATGAAAAAGTATTACTTTTAAAGGAATTGAATCCAGCTAGCCATGCAATTACAATATTACCTGCATTATGTATGTTCAATTTGATGTTTCAACATTTTAAAATTAAGAGTTTAAATAACAGAATGAACAGCTTAGTAGGAAACCACTATACAGAGATAGGAAAAAAGTACAAAAGCTAAGAAAGATTTATGGCCACTGCATCTCAGAGAAAAACTATAGTTTCCAAAGGTAATGCCATTGACCAATTAGACATTTGTAACATGATTCATGGAGACTATATACACAGAGTTGAACCTTAACAATTTCATAGCATCTTCTTAGGAAAGAAATCCATACAAGAAGTAAAATGCAATCCACTACACTTCAAATTAGGATGATATAAAGCAAGATGTTCAAAGAATAAAAATGATCTTACAATCATATCCGGCAGAGGAATCTTAATTTTAGTGAGCATAATCTCACAGTTATATGCTCTCCGCAAATCAATCTACAAAAGAAACACACAAAGAGTAACTAATTACAAAATTTATTGGCTTACAAATATCATTTGAGAGAAATTTTAAAAATGGGGAATAAATGTTATCGTATATTCCACTTGCCAATTGCACTTTTTCTGGTTTGTTGATTTTGGAAGCTCGTCTACCTCCTTTGCCAGTGCCATCCGACACAGAAGCTGCTGAGAACAGACTTTCAAGCTCTGATATATCAATTTCAGGAGCCCTACCAAGAACTTTCATCATGTGACATCAGAATTTTACAGAGACCACAAAGGAAAACATAATTCGAAGAAAATACAGATTATAACATCACGAGAGAATCCTCAGGCACATAGAATTTACATACGATGCGCTTAATCAAATACAAAAACCATGATAGGGGAAGGTTCATGATTCACCTCAAAAAGATTGACTAATGGTCTGTTCCATAAAACTGAAAGATTAGGCACAGCACATTTTAATACTGCTATTTTATTTTGATAAAAAGCACTTGAGAACAATTATTAAATTTTTTATTATATGAAACTTTTCACAATGTTTTTTACAGTCAAATAATTCATAAATTTTTTGCTACACTTCATCATTTTAAGTGGTGCTATTTTGTGTTTCAGGACAAACATATATAGAAAATTCTTAATGTTTTCATTTCTGAAGATCTAATGAAGTTAATAACAGCCTCAGTTTATTGTTAATATGGCATACTCTCGCCAAAAGTGATATCCCAAGACAGTGCATTTATAGGAAAATAAATATCAAAAACCAAAAAATGATTGTGGTGGAGTCATGGCATAGCCGAATTACTTCAGGATTCCAAATCCACATACCTTGTCTGATTTTCCTGCTTTGGGG
This sequence comes from Hedera helix, assembly GCA_947179155.2. Lineage (NCBI taxonomy): Eukaryota > Viridiplantae > Streptophyta > Magnoliopsida > Apiales > Araliaceae > Hedera > Hedera helix. Next base: position 8,939,057 of record OX359273.1, read on the forward strand.
AATCTGCCCATAAACTCCCTTGCATTGCTCTTGTAACTTTCACCCAATGTAATGGCTTTAACGAAGCTCTTTTAGGGGGAATTGAAGAACCAGTAGAAACGCGACCTCTTAATGGTCCCAAAGAGGCTCTTCCCTTTCCAGAAGACAGAGGTGGTGGTGGTGCATCTGAGCCCTTGATTCCTGGTGGTGGAGGTGGACCAGGTGCAACACCACGCCCTGGAGGTGGAGGAGCACAGGGAGGCTTTGGCGCTTGTGGAGGAGGTGGAGGTGGGGGTGTCAATCCTTGTCGAGGTGCTCCAGGAGGAGGTGGAGGTGGCAGTGGCCTTGTTGGAGCACTTGGTTTACCACCTAAAGGAGGTGGAGGTGGAGGTGGTGGCAGCGGCTTCTTTGATGCAGTGGCAGTAGATAATGGAGGTGGGGGCGGAGGTGGGGGCGAAGGTGATGGGGGTGCTAGTGCATGTGTAGATGGTTGATTAGATAGGGAGGAAAGATGTGGAGGTGGTGGTGGTGGCGGCGGCGGCGGAGGACCCTTAAAAGCAATTGAGGGGGGATGCAAAGGTGGTGGAGGTGGCAGAGGGCCTTCACTTGTATTTGATACTGAAGGTGTATAGGGATACCTATTAGGCAGACCTAAGGATGGAGGAGGAGGAGGTGGAAGCAGAGGAGACAGAGAAGAGCTTCTACTTGTGGTGAGAACTGAAGGGATAAAAGCCGAATTGGAGGGAGGAGGTGGAGGAGGCGGAGGTGGTGGTGATGGTGGTTGAGGTCCTTTATAAGAACTAACAAGCGGATGCGGGGGTGGGGGTGGGGGTGGAGGTGGGGTCGGGGGCGGAGGGGGAGGTGGAGGTCCTCTACTAGAATTTATAGGTGGAAAAGATAGTGGTGGAGAAGCACCACCACTATAGTTGATAGGGGTTGGGGGGTGAGGGGGAGGTCCATTACCAAAATTACAAGAAAGAGGTGGTAGCAGTGAAGGTGGTTTAGGGACATTAGTAAAAGAAACAGCAATAGGAGGTAATGGAGGTGGCGGTGGCATAGGGGGTGGACACGGTGGAGACTTTTCACTTCGTAGTAAAGATTGCTGATGAAGAGATGATGGAGTAATTGCAACTGTTGATTGGTCTGAAGGTGTCAAAGCAGAGGTGACATTAAATGATGCATCACTTTCAGTAGGAGAAAAAACCAAATCAACATTATCTATTATTGCTGGCTTCATTGGATCCTCAGAAGGCTTAGGATCAGATGATTCCTCAGAAGCAGAATCCTGTGATGACAGGTCGTCTTGAAAATTAATCCCCAATGCAGTAGTGTATGTTAGATTATTAGCCTTTGCAGAGTCCAGAAAATCCAAACTGTCAGCAGTACTAGATGCATTATTTTCTTCTTCAGAGTCCAAAGGTGATGAATATCCACTCAGTCTACTTCTCGGTACTGACAATTCTTTAAGATCATTCAATACTGAGAGCTGTTTAAATAACCATAAAGCAGCGTCTTCACCATTGTCGACCCAGTCAACACCAGTGAAAAGTTCTTGAACCCTAGAAAAAGCTTCCATGGGCAATCCACCTTTCTCCTCACCATTTAAGATTGCCGTTGAATCTTTCAGGGGAGAGATGCTCTCGATATCACCAAAAAGAACCTGAATTTAAGGGGAAAACTATTTCAATTAAATGTACAAGTTATATTATAAAAAAATAAAATTAAAGTCATCTAACATTCAGTCTAACTTTTCCTGAAATATTCACCTCAGCTCGAAAGCCTTTTGGATACCGTGGCTTTGAATCCCAAAGAATGTCCAAGTTCTCGCAGTTTAGCATTAAGATGTTGGATCGGATGAAAGCAGTATTAAACATCACACGGAACATCATAACTTCCCTTTCAGGATTCAAATCTAAATGGACACACTCCAATACAACATCTCCTTGTACCAAACACTGAATGTCAATCTTAATCACATCACTGTCCTTCTGCGACAGAAAATCATTCAATTTGCACCCACGTGTACAAAACTAGAAACCAGCATAAACAATTAATGGAGCAACTAAGCTTCTTACCTGAAGATAAAGTCGAAGGCTTCTATTTCTCTTGGGCATGCAAAATAACATTTGGGTTGAAAGCCCACCCTTGCTAAGGAGATTTCTCCCAAAAATGCGTACTAATGGCCTGCATCCATTTTGGTTATCGAATTTTGGAATACCACGGAGAATGAGACAATCCAAAGAAATAGCACGTTCTGGGGGAGGCCACTCTGGAGTTATATTTCTTCTGGATACATATTGAAGATAACGAAGTTGAGATGGAAACGGGTTTAACGGTGATAGCAGTTGTAACAATCCTTTAGGAGCCTCTCGATTAACAAGTTCGAGAGTCTTTCTTTCTCCGCTATGCAGTTTTCTGAATATCAAGAAACTAGCTAAAACAAATGCCAAAAGTGGCCAGCCCCCTCTCTCACAATGAAGCAAAATAACATTCTGGTGATTCCCAGCCAAAAGCCAATTCTCACAAACACGAAGGAAATGATGGATTAAAGACATTGGTAGGAGAGGACAACCCTCATATTGTCGCGGATAATCCATGACGATAACATCATACTCGCACAAAATCTCTGCAAACTGACTCCTTTTCTCACCTTCTCTGAAATTAAAAGCAAGAAAGGACGACTCCGGGAATTCTTCATGCAATTCAGTAATTATTTCATGCAAATAAAGTTGGTACATTTCCTCTGGTAAAACTTCAGTTGTAAAGCAAGAGTCAAAAACTGCAAAATAGGCAAATGCAAATTCAACACATGCACAAATAAAACTATGTCGAATGAATGCAACCATATTCACAATTAAGGGTTCACTGAATGAAGCTTCATTACCATATACTCTGTCAACAAACTCAAGCAAGCCGTCTGGGGGTCTTTTGTAAAAGAATCTACGGAAGAGGGACATATTTGTTGAACAGAACCAGAGAGCAGATGTATCCCAATAACCAAAACCTGTAGAAATGAGTTGTCAATCTACTGTTCCTCTTCAAATAATCAATTAACTATTGACGCAGGACAAGCTTTTTGGAATTGAACATTTTGCCAAAAATAATGAAAAAAAGTGGCAGTACTATAACTAGGGTGAAGCTCTGCACTCCCTACCCCTAGGATCCTCAACCGCATAAGAGTGAAAACTGATCGTAATCAACTTAGTTTTCACTATCAATATTTATCTATAATGTAAAGAGCTTGAGGGGATTACATCATTATCCAAAGAGACTCAACCCTAGTTTATTTGGGAAACAAGAAAAATATTAAAGGATTAAAATACATACTAAATAAAATTTACCTAATAACTAAAATATCCTGCATCCCCACTACAGGTGCACAAACATGCCTTTGGGCCTGGCCTGGGCCTTCCCGGCCTTGATCTTTGACCAAGCCAAGCCAAGCCAGGTTTGCAGCTTGAAAAATGTGCTTGAATGCAAAGGCTGGTCCAGACTCAGGCTAGCTAGGCCTCGCCTTTTTTTTTTTAGCTTGGTGTGGGCTGGTGGGGAGTTGGGCATGGGAGCTTATTCAGCTTAAGCCTTCCTCTTTTATTTTTTTTTCTTTTGCGTTGGGCTACTGGGTTTGCTACTAAGTGTTTTTTTTTTATTGGTTGGGTGGTTGGGCTGCTTAGTAGGAGTTGCTAGGCCAGGCCAAACCCAGGCATTTTCCAGGCCAGGTTGTGCATTGAGCTCAAAACTGCTACCTATTGGATGCCTACAGACCAGGCTTTTTTAGGCCAGGCATAGGCTACACAGCGGGTCCTAGGATTTTTGTGCTATTCTAATCCCCACTATTAAATAAAACAACTACATACATCAATCAATTGGACATAATAAAAATCCCAAAAGTAAATAAGTCAATTTCTTCTTTGTTTTGGGCGAGTGGCAATGTTTAGAAAACCGGACAGGTAATCGAACTGGAAAAGTTACCGGGTGGATGAGTCACTAGTTCAACTAGTGGTCGAACCGTTATTAAACTAGTGACGTCATAAATACATAAAAAATATATATTATTAATAATTAATAAAATTTTAAAATATCTATTTTTTATAAACTTAAATATAGTAAAATAATGTTATAATATTAATAAAAATATTTTTGTAAGAAAAAAATACTTGAAAATCGGGTCAACCGGTTCAACTAACCGGTTTTACCTGTTGAACAGATGGTCAACCGGTTTTTGACCGGGTCACTGTCAAACCGGTTTTCTAGGCTGACCGGACCGAAAAGCCAACCGGTTCCGGTCGGACCGCCGGTCCGGTCTAGTTTTCTAAACATTGGCGAGTGGTACCCATTAACTATCCTAATAGAACTATTTTGTTTAGTTAAGCTGACTAGACTACAGGTCAATTCGATTACCTGAACTAAATAGGCAAACAAGGAAAATGATATATATTGTGACTTTATAGGTCTACTTTTTTGCTGCGAGTTACTATAATTGGTGTTATTTTAACGATGTGTTTGATATAGTGGGACAACCTTATAATCCTATGCAATAGTAATTCAGTAGAAAACTTTTGCAATACATAGCAAGATTCGACAACCGAAAGGGATATTAAAACATTACATATTTGGCCCAAACTCATGAAATTGAGAGATTTGAGAAGCCATTGCTCGATATTTGATAGCAATTCCAATAGTGTTTCATAATATATACGTGTCATATGTGGATGTTTTTGGTCACCACAACCATATAGCTGCAACTTGTGACTCAAGCATTTTAATAGGGGCAATTGTGTCAATTAACCAATTTCATAAATGGCATTATTGTCATTTTACCATTAGGTTAATCAAATCTATGCTGTTTTTTGATACTTATCGCATCCATTTAGTTGAGACAACCACATCCACACTTTTGCCATATATATATAATATGGGCTTAAGATGGTTGTGGTCACTAGAGCCATCTAGCTATACCCTGAAAATTTAGTAGGGGTAAATTTTGTCATTTAAATAGTTTTATTAATGACATTGCTGCCATTTTACCATGTCATTTAACAAAATTACGTCACTTTGGCTACTAGCCACAGGCATCTAGCTATGATAACCACAACCAAACTTTTGAAATATATGTATGGGTAGACCTGACAATTTTGGCTTGGGCCCGTAAGCCGGTCTAGCCTACCTGTAAAAAACGGGTTTTGGGCCTTAAAAATACAGCCCAAGAAATCTGGACCGTTTCTGGCTCAGCCCGACTTGCGGACTAATTTTTTTTATTTTTTTTTATTACTTGACATTGTTGACAAAAAAATGTTAACTTAGAAAATGAATCAAATATAAAATTATGAAAAATATAAAAATAAATTTTAACATTTGATCTTAAATAATAATACAAAAAAGTATTATGAATAAGATATATATCACCTTTAGTCTTCTTTCTTTTATTCTTTTACTGTCTTATCTTTAATAATTAATATTATATACATTTATCAATTAATTAATCACAATATTAGTTACATTTTAATTTATAAGAGTACAAAATATCTATAAAATTATTGATTATTTTATTTTATTTACTAATAATATTAAATGATTATATAAAAATTATGTGTCATAATTATAAATAATTAGTGTTAGTATTTATTTCAAATCATAAGTCATAAAAAAAAATTGAAAAAAAAGTTAAATAAATAAATTTTATAAAATAAAATAAATAAATACTCAAATGGCCCGCGGGCCGCGGGCCAAATATTTCCAGCCCGCAAAAATCTGGCTTGTTTCTGGCCCGGCCCTTTTGTCAAGTCTATGTATGGGCTTAGAATGTTGTGGTCCTCACAACTATCTAGTTGTGGCTTAAGCATTTTACTAGGGGTAGTTGTGTCATTTTCCAATTTCATTATGACATTATTGTCATTTTACCATTTCATTAACCAAAACTACACCCTTTGGGGTGCTTGTGTGTGTTAAAAGAGAAGAATGAGAAGCTTAGAGAATTTTTTTTAGTTTTAAGGTAACATAGCTCTTCAAAATGATCGAAAACTAGTCTGTTCTCCATTTGGCTATGAAGAACTAATACAATATGCTACAATGTCCACTCAATTAGAAACTCAAACAAGGACTCTCCCCATTTCAAAATATGGGATCAATTTTAATTTTTCAAAGTCAATTCAAGATATTTTTAAATTCAAAAATTGATAGAATTCATTTAATTGTAGCCAATACAATCATAAAAAGGGTAAACTATCTAAAGAGTACAACTAACTACAAAGTTTTATTATTTTCAAAAGTTAAATGGATCACATCAAATTTAAATTTAAAAACATCTGATATTGACTTTGATTAGTCAATATTTCCGAATGGAGGAAGCATTAAACTATCAATTTATTAAATTATTATAGTATTACAAGGTTAAGTTAAGCTAGCGCCAGTGGCGAAGCTACATAGTAGGTTATGGGGTCAATTGATCCCACTCAATTTTTTTATATTTTATAATATATAGTAAAATTTAAAATTTTTAAAAATTATATACGAATCAACCCCACTGAAATTTTATAAAATTTGTAATATAGGGTTCAAATTAAAAATATATAACTTTTTCACTTAAGTCTCAAACTCATATCATTCATATACCTCTTCTATATATGTATATTCATATAATCTTCTTAAACTAATTAATAATCTATTTTATATTTTTTTTTTAGAAATTAATTATTTATAAATAATTTCTCTTTAAAAAAGTCTATTTAAGGCTCAATATGGTATATATATACATGCATATAAATATATATAGAGTTAACAATTATTATATTATTGTTGTAATGTAATCAAATGTATGTTTTATATATACAACTAGAAAGTATAAATTTATTGGAAAAAATTAGCTCGGAGGCGCTGACCCCGAACCCCCGCTAAATTATTTATAACCTCGTAATAATTTTGACCCAGTGAAATTTAATCCAGGCTTCGCCACTGGCCAGCGCCTTTTAATTTATGCTGCCGAACAGTAATTAAAAAGCTGAACACATTTATGAATAATCCAGTGAATCTGAGAAACCAGAGAACTAATGCTACACATACGAAAGAAAATCCAATCGAATTTCACAATATACATATAAGAATGTTGAATTTTGAATCAAATGAACCTGAGAGCTTAGGAGCGGAGGAACCGAGACAAACTGAGGAAGCCGCGTTTCCGTTGACTGTCGACGGAGTTTGAATTCGTTTCGGCCAGAAGTCGTGTTTCCGGTGATTGGTGGGTGTAGGAACTACGAAGTAGTAGAGACTTGAGCTTTGTTTTTTTTTGAACTTTCAAAGTTCCGATTTGGGGTTGAAAATTTCCGATTTGAACTTCGGGTTCCTAATAGAGTACTAGTACCGCTTCACGTGGGTTGCACGTGACTAATATCTTCTTATTCCTTTTAGTAACACCCGTTATTATTTTACTCCTTTCCTTTTGAAATAATATGACAAGTTTGGCTTTTTAAAATTAACAAGTTTGGAACGGTGTCAGGTACAAGGTTATCTTTTTTATATATTTTTTATTTATTAAATTAATTTAATTATAAGTTTTTCTTTTAAATTACTATCTGTGTGAGTGTGTATATATGATATTAATGCTTTTTATTATTATTATTTTTTACTTTATTATGAGATTCAGGCATGTACGTATATATAAATAATAAATTATAAATATATTCATTGAATTTGAACATGTATTATTATAATTAATTAATTAATTTATAATTGAGAATTATAAGCTTATGACCAAATTACCCTTAAAATAACCGGCCTAATTAATTTGGATAAGATCTTCAATTTCAAATGTCTTATTATATATAGTAATAAATTTTAGATATTTTTAAATTTAAAATTAACATATGTATATACCAATACTATAGATGAGCATGATGCGGTTTGAAACCCAAATCGCACATGAAATCGCTTAGGTGTGTGGTTTAACAAATTCAAAATCGCACATGAAACTGCTTGTTGATTGGTGCGGTGAGGTTTTGAACCGTGCAGTGCGATTTTATTTGGTGCGGTTTTAGTACCAAAATCAATTAAAATAATTAAATTTTATATAATTTAAATTAACAATTTAGCATCACACAATATTAAATATCACTTTGATAACTGTAACGACCCCGAAATTCGACCCACTTTATTCCCTTAAATCTTGTATTTAATAAACATTATTTTCATTACGTCCAAATTTCGGTCCGTTAATAAATCTTTCATCACCTAAATTAATCCATTATTTAATATCAATATCATCAATTACCAAATTTTCGGTATAAATTTTTCTTTTTCTTTTAATCATTGCATTAAGATATTTGGATATTTAAAATCCTTACATTTCGATCCTAGTCCCATGGATCGCAACCTTTACTTTTTCTTTCTCTTTCTTTGTACCAATATCTTAAATCTCATCATTCCAAATTTAATATCCTTTCATATCCGTATAACTATTCATTGATTTAAAATTTACAGTTATTTATTTTCATACAAATATTCCTTGTTGCGTCATTCATAATCAAACATATAATAATTTCTATCGTAACATCTATCTGGTACAATCATAGTTCAAAATTTAACTTTTCTTATTCTGTCTGGATTCTACATATATGTACATATGAAACATCATTATAAACTTAACACATGTATCCACATTGAATGGAAAATATAACAAAACGTTTCCCACCTTCTAGACAATTCATCTTTAACAATTAATCCGATATTCTTGAATTTCATTTCTTTCCTGCAAAAATGTTTATTAAGCAAGTAATGAGCACAACGGCTCAGCAAGTTCAACAGTTATACTTCACGTAGCACATACCTTATCATGCTTGGTGTGTGTCATGCATCATGTGCTTGTGCTTCTACTATAGCAATATATCTCATATATATTCATATCATTGCACAAAGTACACATTGTGGTCATATTAATCACGTATCACGTAGCACATAATTTGTATGTATTTAAACAAGAATTGCATATCATAATAGTTCAACATTTAACATAAAAGTGATTGAAGAACTTGCCTGAAAATCCAACTTATTTAATTTCTAGCTCAAAACCCTTTCTCGATCAACCTATTATCATAATATAATCAAATAATAATTATTTAACTCCTTATGATATTAATTTAATTAATTAATATCATCTCTAGGTCAATTATTAGTTTATATGGCCAATTTTATTAACTTCGTCTCATAAAATATTAATTTAACTCAATACCAAATATATTCATTACGGACAACCCGGCTCATCGGATAAATTTTAACATATCTGGTTGTCCAAAATTTATTTTAATCATTTTCTAAACTTTAAACTCAATAGATTAATATTTAAAATATTTAAATATTAATCCTCAATATTTAATATTTTTACAAAAATATTAAATTTAATGCCCAAACATCATTTCTATATTTTTAGTATTTTTCTATAATTTTCTAGAATTTTTAAACAATTTTTAAACATTTATTTCAATTAAAACTAATTCTGGGGGCATTTTGGTAATTTTCGCGCCCATAGGGACTCATTCGGTATTTCCCAAAAAGCCCAGGGGCATTTCCGTCATTTCGGCAACATTAGGGACAAATCCGGAATTTTCCGAAAAGTCCAGGGTTATTTTCGTAATTTCGGTGGCCCAAGGACACGGCGGGTATTATCGTAGAAGACCAAGGGCACGCTGGTAATTTCCAGCCGTGCCGGTCGCCCGCGCATTGCGCGGCGACTGTTCCTGCCGACGCCACAAAACGACGTCGTTTTCCAGCCCGTTTCTGGGCTTCCGCGCGATGCGCGGCCTGTCCCCTCTCAACGCCCAAAACGACGCCGTTTAATACCCTGCGGCTGAAAAAAATTAGCTGCCGCGCAATGCGCGGCAGCCTTTCTTCTTCTTCTTCTTCTTTCTCCCGAACAGTAGACCAACTTAACATTCTAACACCATTTTTGTTCCACAATTTCACAACATAATACCTCTAAAAATCATATAATTCATACATATATATCCTAAAATTATTTGGAATCATTATTCTAATTATTTATAAATTTTTCCACAAAATTAATTTATTACCAATAAATAAAAATAAAATATTTTATACCTTCTATCACTTGGTAAACCTTCTCATGAAGCTTCTCATCATCTTGATAGCACCAATTCTTTCTCCCTCTTGGTGGTGGTAGACCTCTCGGTTGGTGGTAGTGAAGGTGGCGGGTGGTGGTGTAGGAAGAAGAAAAAACACATGTTGCTTTGTTTGTTTCCTTTTTCTTTTCTTTCTTGTTTCTTTTCTTTTGCTTTCCTTTTATAACCATCTCATAAGTTGCTTAAAAAATTTCCACCGACTTAGAAATCTTACGCCAGCCAACTTTTTCTCCTTCTCGAATTTTCCATAAAAATCAAGCATGCAAATTAATAATTAAATACATTACGTAATTATTACATGTAATAAATATTTTATATACTAAATATAAAATATTTATTTTAATTCACCAAAATTCATAATATGATTTATCATTAATATTAATACCCTTTCGGTTACTTTATTTGACAAATTTTTGTACACGCATAATGACATGCATGTAATCATTTAAGGTAATTTATACCTCCAAAATTCATAAAATAATTCATATAACTTATAAAAATTATTTTTCATAATTTTTCACTCCGTTATTTGGACAACATGTTAAATTAACATGTTCACGTTTCCGAAATATTATCTTTCATAAAAGTCATAATAATTTCATTATACATAAATATAATTTTTAATAACTTAAAACATTCCTTTTTGCTTATTTATAATTCAATTTCTTTAATATTCACATTAACTTTTCTTATATAAATTATATAATTTGATATTATATAATTTATATAATTACATTATTCCTTTTTTAAATAATTTCTTAATTTCCTCCAACTTTATTCCATTTAATCACCTTATATAAATTACATAATTATTCTTATATAATTTATATAATTATTATTTTCTTCATACCTTATTTTAATTTCCTTATATAAATTATATAATTTATTATTATATAATTTATATAATTACTTTTCCTTCTCAATTAATTTCTAAATTTCCACCATAAATCTTAATTAATTTTAAAATCCATAATTACAACTTTACTAATTCCTCATTCACTTTTTATTTAATTTTGGATTAATTTAATTATTAATCCCTTAATTGTCATAATTAATAACATTTATAATTATCAATTAAACATAACATACATACAAATGTATATATATAATTATATACATATTTAATTCATGCATTTTACATTATCACATAACCTTATTTAAAATCATAATTTCTGTACTTCCACAATAATTTCATTGTACAATATATTGTACATTTACCTGGAATTTCTTTTATTCTTCATAAATTGTATTTACACAATTTATTTACTTTTCAATTATTTTAAATTCACATAATTCATCACCATCTCTGTACCAATTTAATTTACTAATTAAATCCCTTCAAACACTTTAAATTACTTAAAATAATAATTAAAAACAACCTTGATATTTTTATATCAATTAATTCTTATTTGATATTATTAAAGAAATCCTGAAATTCGGATCCTCACATTCTTCCCTCCTTAACAGGATTCCGTCCTCGGAATCATAATTGCCGTAATAATTATACGTATATTATTCATAGCACCTTGCTATACCTTCATCTTGATGAATAACAATTTAATCAATAATAATTATATTTTACCTCTTTAATATCCATAACTTACATGGATAACCTCATAATGGTCATTACTGACAGAATATTTAATTTACAATTTCTTTATAGTAATACATTTCATATTTCTCTAAAATTTTTATGAATAACACTTTAATTCATTTCTCGATATACTTATCAAGATTATTTCTCATTCTCCGAAAACTTTCATTTCTTTAATCATACTTACCCTTACACAATCCACTTACGACATTCTTATATCGCACATCATTCATACTCTGCACATTCATCTTTCTCTTCTTAGTTCATATAATTCTTCTTCATATTTCATAATTCATTTCTTAACACCTTCTATCATTCAACACTAGGTTTTAAATGCTAACCTTTACTTAATTTTATCATAATCTTTATTTGAAATTATTTTTAAAATCCTGGGTGTCACATTCACCCCTGCTTCATAAAATTTCGTCCTCGAAATTTCTATGTACTCATACTTCACAATTTCTTTGCATTTATTCCACATATATTTATTTCATTCTCGTAGTCATTGCACATTACACTTTTCTAATCCATCACATTTCATACTTTCTTTACTTCACAATTATTACTTTCTTTATCATTCACAAATTAAAATACTACCCCATCCTACCATCCAATCTTCATAAGAGTAGAAGAATTCAAAAATTTTATTTTGGAAAACTTTCATGATATGCTGAATGAACATTTATCCCGATTTACAGTACTTCGCTCCCCGAGTACTTCATACTGCAAACCCTGACAGTGGATCAATCTGTCATTAAAGTGATGGATGTTTCACCATACATTGGCACGCCAGATGATCAATCTGCAATACCTGTGTCTTGCTATGTCAGGTGACCATTTGATCAACCTGCAATAGTCTTAATCTGTTTGTTCATCTCAGCCTTAGAATTCATTCAAAAGTAATTTGATTGGGTATAATTTTCAAAGAATAGGAATTCAATATATTTCAAAATTTGTCTAGCTGAATCAATAGCTCAGACTTATATTTCTTCAATGCTTGTCTAGCTAGGTCAATTAGCATAGACTTTCTTTTAACACTTTATAATCCGCATAAATTTTTAAAACATTCATCATGTCAAAACTTTTCAAAATATCAAGCCGAGTCAAATGGCATTGACTTATAGTTCTGACATACCTTCATAAATCAAAATCATTTATGACTTCATGTTACCGCATCATTTTGACAGTCCGTTGAGAATTTCATCGTTAATAATTCCTACACCATAAACCGTACTTTATGGTGTTGAATTATCTTATAACGAAATAGTACCGCACCGTCTCAACAACACGTTGAGCATTCCGTCATTCATTACATCTGCACCGGGCTAAAAGGTGCGTGGATGATTATTTTGAAATATATTTTGATATAAAAATATTTTTGTCTAGCCGAGACAAGTAGCATAGACACTATTTAAATCGCTTAAAAAAAAAATTATTTGCATCTTTTTCCAAAGCACACTCGTGCCAAATTAGCTTGAGGCCAAAAATTTTGAAGTCTAGCAAAGCTAGAAGAATGGGAATATCCTAAATTCCCTAACATTTTTAACACATCTGCCACCTTTGTTTCTTTCACTTAATTATATTATTCCTTGCTAGGACTATTGTTATTTATCATACCAAAATTTCTATCTACTCCAACTTTTCTATACCCCCGTATAGTTCATCAAACTTGCCACACATTATGAGTCCAGGAACTTACCACAAGAATATGAGTTTTAAAGCTTGTCCTAGCAATATGTAGTCTGAGAACATATCAAAGACTGTCCATATACTAAGGGGCTCAAAACATACCATACCAATATGAGTCACGGACTTACCATATGCATGAGTTTTAAGTACTCGTGCCTAACTTTAATATTATCTATCTATCAAAAACTCTTAGCGCGACTCTAACATTTCAATGATTATCACATAGTAACTAAGTAAACACAAATCCCCCGCCCATACAAAGGATTGTGCAACTCAGTCACCACATGAGTCCTCAATTGAAATTTCGTACCCAAACTTTCTGCCCCCTTATCATTACATCTCTGTCATTCATGAACATCATTCTTGGAATTCTTTTTTTTTTTTTGTACTATTTCATAGTACCATATCTCTTTATAACATTAAAATATGCCTTTTCGACCATTAACAGGTCTTTCGTTATTTCACATTTTCACTTAATCTCATCACGTTCTTGCTTCACAACCTACTTCTTACTCGCTTCTCTTATCTCGTGATCGTATCGTAGTACGATCTTCTTACCCTTCCTGATCATGTTATTATGATCTCTTCTTATACATTTCGGATTACCTTGTCATCCCTATTGTTTAAATCAGGTGTCCCCTGATTTTCTTTGAGATTCATCTTTGAATGATTTCAATATTCTCTCAGATATATTTTTAATTGAACTTATAATTTTTCTTAATTCGTTTCATTCAAATCTTTCTTAGCATCTTTATCTCTTCCTTATAATCTTATATCTTTCATATTTTCTTTCCTTTAGCCACTATCTGAGATCTGTATTTCTTAACTTACATCTTTCTCAACTTATATCTCTTCATTCTAATTTCCCCATGTTCATCAAACTGATCACGTATTTGGACTCAGGAACTTACCATAATCATATGGTTGAGGAGCTTGTCCTAGTCAGGCCATAGTCGCCCATTCGCTAAAGGGGCTCCGCCATATAATCATGAGTCACGAGTTTACCATACGCTTGAGTTTTCAGAACACTCAACTAACCGTACACTTTCTTACTTTAGGTTATAGCCTAAGGTATCATTTTCCTAAGGGTTATAACCTCTAGCTCTGATACCAACTGTAACGACCCCGAAATTCGACCCACTTTATTCCCTTAAATCTTGTATTTAATAAACATTATTTTCATTACGTCCAAATTTCGGTCCGTTAATAAATCTTTCATCACCTAAATTAATCCATTATTTAATATCAATATCATCAATTACCAAATTTTCGGTATAAATTTTTCTTTTTCTTTTAATCATTGCATTAAGATATTTGGATATTTAAAATCCTTACATTTCGATCCTAGTCCCATGGATCGCAACCTTTACTTTTTCTTTCTCTTTCTTTGTACCAATATCTTAAATCTCATCATTCCAAATTTAATATCCTTTCATATCCGTATAACTATTCATTGATTTAAAATTTACAGTTATTTATTTTCATACAAATATTCCTTGTTGCGTCATTCATAATCAAACATATAATAATTTCTATCGTAACATCTATCTGGTACAATCATAGTTCAAAATTTAACTTTTCTTATTCTGTCTGGATTCGACATATATGTACATATGAAACATCATTATAAACTTAACACATGTATCCACATTGAATGGAAAATATAACAAAACGTTTCCCACCTTCTAGACAATTCATCTTTAACAATTAATCCGATATTCTTGAATTTCATTTCTTTCCTGCAAAAATGTTTATTAAGCAAGTAATGAGCACAACGGCTCAGCAAGTTCAACAGTTATACTTCACGTAGCACATACCTTATCATGCTTGGTGTGTGTCATGCATCATGTGCTTGTGCTTCTACTATAGCAATATATCTCATATATATTCATATCATTGCACAAAGTACACATTGTGGTCATATTAATCACGTATCACGTAGCACATAATTTGTATGTATTTAAACAAGAATTGCATATCATAATAGTTCAACATTTAACATAAAAGTGATTGAAGAACTTGCCTGAAAATCCAACTTATTTAATTTCTAGCTCAAAACCCTTTCTCGATCAACCTATTATCATAATATAATCAAATAATAATTATTTAACTCCTTATGATATTAATTTAATTAATTAATATCATCTCTAGGTCAATTATTAGTTTATATGGCCAATTTTATTAACTTCGTCTCATAAAATATTAATTTAACTCAATACCAAATATATTCATTACGGACAACCCGGCTCATCGGATAAATTTTAACATATCTGGTTGTCCAAAATTTATTTTAATCATTTTCTAAACTTTAAACTCAATAGATTAATATTTAAAATATTTAAATATTAATCCTCAATATTTAATATTTTTACAAAAATATTAAATTTAATGCCCAAACATCATTTCTATATTTTTAGTATTTTTCTATAATTTTCTAGAATTTTTAAACAATTTTTAAACATTTATTTCAATTAAAACTAATTCTGGGGGCATTTTGGTAATTTCCGCGCCCATAGGGACTCATTCGGTATTTCCCAAAAAGCCCAGGGGCATTTCCGTCATTTCGGCAACATTAGGGACAAATCCGGAATTTTCCGAAAAGTCCAGGGTTATTTTCGTAATTTCGGTGGCCCAAGGACACGGCGGGTATTATCGTAGAAGACCAAGGGCACGCTGGTAATTTCCAGCCGTGCCGGTCGCCCGCGCATTGTGCGGCGACTGTTCCTGCCAACGCCACAAAACGACGTCGTTTTCCAGCCCGTTTCTGGGCTTCCGCGCGATGCGCGGCCTGTCCCCTCTCAACGCCCAAAACGACGCCGTTTAATACCCTGCGGCTGAAAAAAATTAGCTGTCGCGCAATGCGCGGCAGCCTTTCTTCTTCTTCTTCTTCTTTCTCCCGAACAGTAGACCAACTTAACATTCTAACACCATTTTTGTTCCACAATTTCACAACATAATACCTCTAAAAATCATATAATTCATACATATATATCCTAAAATTATTTGGAATCATTATTCTAATTATTTATAAATTTTTCCACAAAATTAATTTATTACCAATAAATAAAAATAAAATATTTTATACCTTCTAACACTTGGTAAACCTTCTCATGAAGCTTCTCATCATCTTGATAGCACCAATTCTTTCTCCCTCTTGGTGGTGGTAGACCTCTCGGTTGGTGGTAGTGAAGGTGGCGGGTGGTGGTGTAGGAAGAAGAAAAAACACATGTTGCTTTGTTTGTTTCCTTTTTCTTTTCTTTCTTGTTTCTTTTCTTTTGCTTTCCTTTTATAACCATCTCATAAGTTGCTTAAAAAATTTCCACCGACTTAGAAATCTTACGCCAGCCAACTTTTTCTCCTTCTCGAATTTTCCATAAAAATCAAGCATGCAAATTAATAATTAAATACATTACGTAATTATTACATGTAATAAATATTTTATATACTAAATATAAAATATTTATTTTAATTCACCAAAATTCATAATATGATTTATCATTAATATTAATACCCTTTCGGTTACTTTATTTGACAAATTTTTGTACACGCATAATGACATGCATGTAATCATTTAAGGTAATTTATACCTCCAAAATTCATAAAATAATTCATATAACTTATAAAAATTATTTTTCATAATTTTTCACTCCGTTATTTGGACAACATGTTAAATTAACATGTTCACGTTTCCGAAATATTATCTTTCATAAAAGTCATAATAATTTCATTATACATAAATATAATTTTTAATAACTTAAAACATTCCTTTTTGCTTATTTATAATTCAATTTCTTTAATATTCACATTAACTTTTCTTATATAAATTATATAATTTGATATTATATAATTTATATAATTACATTATTCCTTTTTTAAATAATTTCTTAATTTCCTCCAACTTTATTCCATTTAATCACCTTATATAAATTACATAATTATTCTTATATAATTTATATAATTATTATTTTCTTCATACCTTATTTTAATTTCCTTATATAAATTATATAATTTATTATTATATAATTTATATAATTACTTTTCCTTCTCAATTAATTTCTAAATTTCCACCATAAATCTTAATTAATTTTAAAATCCATAATTACAACTTTACTAATTCCTCATTCACTTTTTATTTAATTTTGGATTAATTTAATTATTAATCCCTTAATTGTCATAATTAATAACATTTATAATTATCAATTAAACATAACATACATACAAATGTATATATATAATTATATACATATTTAATTCATGCATTTTACATTATCACATAACCTTATTTAAAATCATAATTTCTGTACTTCCACAATAATTTCATTGTACAATATATTGTACATTTACCTGGAATTTCTTTTATTCTTCATAAATTGTATTTACGCAATTTATTTACTTTTCAATTATTTTAAATTCACATAATTCATCACCATCTCTGTACCAATTTAATTTACTAATTAAATCCCTTCAAACACTTTAAATTACTTAAAATAATAATTAAAAACAACCTTGATATTTTTATATCAATTAATTCTTATTTGATATTATTAAAGAAATCCTGAAATTCGGATCCTCACAATAACACACAATCACACACAACTTTACTTATAATGTTTTGTCTAAACAAAAGCAAAAATAGAACCTGAAAACATGAATATATTATCTCCTTACATATGAAAATTCTAAACATAAATAATTACAATTTGGGATAATTTCAAATGTTTGTACATTATAATAATGTTTTTTGATATACTCCATTTTGACAGTGCATGGTGTGGTGCGGTGTAGTTTATTGCACGTGATTTTGTCCATAAACCAAACTCAAATCACATTTTCGATTTTTCAACCCACCTAAAATCACCATATACGCCGGAACCATTGGTGCGATTTTAATTGGTGTGGTTTGTTCGATTTTTTGTGCTATTTCGGGGGTAATTCAGTTTCTTGCTCACCCTTAACCAATACCTTATATATAAAAAGTCAAATAACAATCCTAAATGAAAGTAGCATGCACACAAGTCAATCATATTTGATATGACGTATTATATTCTTTGTAATCTTATTCATTTATTAATAAAATTTTGTTTATACAAATGCATTTTCTTTATCCATATTTAATAGATGACATTATTTGTAATAAACTCATAGTTGTTGAGCAATGCTTATAGAATCATGATGATGATCATGCTAATGAGATCTAAATTCAAAATAGCTCAAAACTAAAATTGTTCCTAATCGTGAGATCACTAAAATAGGGATTAGTGAATCCGGATAGATTAGTACATAATATGCTTATTCTTATGAAGAGGATGATTGATCTCATAATCATTTGTGTAGAAACATTAAATCAAGTATGTAGGTACTTATTAGAGAATAAGTTCACTGAATATGACTCGCTCAAGTAACATCTAATGGAGTCTTACTTGTCTGTCAATAGGAGTTCATTTTGTGATAGTAATACAAGTGATCTTTAAACTTGAGATCATCATAGTATCTTTGGATGATGAATTGTATTTTAGCATATTCCTTAAAACCTTTAGGGTGTATCAAATGGTGTGATTGAATATAATAAGTCATACATGGAGATAGGTGAATGATCAACAAAAAATCTACCACTTCTAGTAAAAGAAAAGAATATCCTATGCGATTCAATAAATAATAACTTAGTAGTCATTGGCCAAGACAGAATGGAAATTAGAAAGTAGTTTCTAATTTACATTAATTAGAGTTATTCATTTGAGGATCGAAATGCATATAATCAAATAAAATAAGACTTGACAGTATTACCATGTCTTATATTTGATTGAGACGTTGTGAGATAAAATAATTGAATTATACGGTAACTATTTGCTGAATAAGTTCTTTTGTGATTAAATGTTGAAATCTATATTATTTAAAAATTCATTAATTGCTAAGGGGGCTTACCCTTATTATGAAATAAATATTATTTATTTAAAAAAATTAAATAGTTTAATTTATTTATATAAATAAGATTAAAATAGTTCTAATTAATTTATTCTATAACCGGTTTAATATGGAGAACATAAAAGGTCACACCGCAAAAAAAAAAAAATTTATTTAAGAAGTAAATGATATAATTGTAATAATAAATTAAGTATATTTAATTTATACTATGAGGATAGAATAAATTAAATAGCTTAATATTTATTATTTAGTATTTTGAAAATACTAATTATAAATTAATAAGAGGGGTTTTATTATTATTATTACTATTATCATTATTATTTAGTTCTTAAATGGTTTAGGACTTAATTAATAAGAGTACTCTCATAATTAATAATTAAGTTCCTAAATGGTTTATGAATTATAATTATTATATTAAATTAATTTAAGTTCTTAATTAGATTAAGAGTTTAATTAAAAATCATATTTAAAGATGTTATGAGTGTTTACTAAATCTATAAATAAGAAAAGTCTTATTATGGATTGAGCTTACACACATTCACTTCCACAAGTTTTAGGAGAGTACTCATATATTCTCTAGAAAGAGAAAATTAGAGTTTGTCATCATCCACTTCTTGAATTATTATTATTATTCCTTAGTAGATCACTTCTAGAGGTCAAACACTTGAAGGACTAACGTTAATCATTAGAATCCAATCAGTGAAATTCAAGGGGAATGCGAAAGATTTGGAGGTGAACTTGTACCTGTTGAAATTTTGAGTTCTACAAGGGTATAATTCTCTAACTTCTTCTTTATTAATTAATAGTTGCGCATAAAGGTCGATCCTGGATTATGGTTTGTAAATTTTTAAATATGATTTTACCATACTTTTGCTATTTTTATGCAATTTGATTGTATGTCTATGAATTTTTATAAATCAACAGTGGTATCAAGAGCAAACTTTATGCAAATTATTAATAGTTTTGATTATATATATGTATGGGTATGTGTTTAGAATAATTTATTGGGTATAATTTATTATATAAAATTATATATTTTTTTATTAAAAGGCGTCGGATGATTACCGAATAGGAGCAATGTTGGAATTTTTTATTTTTCTTCATTGTTTCAGTTTTGGTTTGATTAAATACCAACAATGTTCTGGAACCATTCATGCCTATATTCTATATAACAAAACACAACTGTTTTTGAATTTTTCGCTCAGCTAATAAAGCATTAGGACTGTCTAAAGTTTAAGATAAATCGCACTCTTGATAGTGCCAAAGACCCAAGTTACAAGCTAGTATATATATATATATAATCCGAGGGTGGGCTGCAAATGTGACATTCCAGGATTTTTAGAATAATTCCAAATAAGGATTATGATGAATTAAGTAAAAGTTAGCATTTAAAACCTAGTGTTGAATGATAAAAGTATTAAAGAATGATTTATGATGTAAGCAATGTGCTAAATAACCTATGTGGTTCACTGAATATGTTGGATATATTACAAAGAGAAATGGAATGTGAGGAAGATTTATGAATATGAATTAAGAAAAGAAGGTTGAATGTGCAGAGTATAAATGATGTGAGGATCCGAATTTTCAGGATTTTTTTAATAATATTAAATGAGAATTTAATTGATAAAATTATCAAAATTGTTTAAATTATTTATGATATAAGTAATTTAAAGTGTGTGAAGGAATTGAATAGTTAAATTAAATATGTATCAAGATGGTGATGAATTGTGTGGATTTAAAATAAATAAAAAAGTAAATAAATTATTTGGAAACAATTTATGAAAAATAAGAGAGATTCAATGTAAATGTACAATAAATTGTACAATTAAATTATTGTAGAAGTACATGAATTATGATTTTAAATGAGGTTATGTGTTAATGTGAAAGGCATGAATTAAATATGTATATATATATATATATATATATACACACACATTTTTATGTATATGTGTGCATATGTTTAAGTGATAAATATAAATTTCATTAATTATGGAAATTAATGGATTAATAATTAAATTAATCCAATTTTAAATGGAAAATTAATGAGGGAGTTGTAATAATATAATTATGGATTTTAGATTTTATTAAGAATGGTGGAGAAAGTTTAGAATTTATAAAGAATAGATGTAATTATATAAATTATATAAGAATAATTATGTAATTTATATAAGGTGATTAAATGGAATAAGGTTGGACGAAATTAAGAAATTATTTAAGAAAGGGAAATGTAAATATATAAATTATATAATATTAAGTTATATAATTTATATATAAAGAAATTATTGTAAATAGTAAAGAAATTGAATAATAAATAAGAAAAAGAAATGTTTTAAGTTATTAAAAATTATAATTATGTATAATGGAATTATTATGACTTTTACGAAAGATAATATTTCGAAAACGTGAACATGTTAATGTAACATGTTGTCCAAGTAAAGAAGTGAAAAATAATTTTTATGGGCTATATGAATTATTTTATGATTTTTGGAGGTATAAATTATCTCAAATAATTACACGCATGTCATTATGCGTGTACAAAATTTGTCAAGTAAAGTACCCAAAAAGGGTCTAATTATTATTCATAAATCATAATATGAATTTTAGTGAATTAAAATAAATATTTTATAATTATTATATAAAATATTTATTACACGAAATAATTACGTAATGTATTTAAAATATTTTTATGCTTCATTTTTTTTGCCAATTCCGGAAGATTCACGATGGTCAAAGGCGGTGAAAAAAATTTGGCCAACTTGGGTGATTAAATTTTGTATAAAAAGAAAGGAAAGCAAAAGCATAAAAAAGGAAAAAGAAATGGAAAACACAACCCAACTCTTTTTCTTTCTTTGTTCATTCGAACACCGCCAACCGCCATGCCACCGGAAAACACCATGGCTACCAAGGAGGGAGATATATTTGATGCCATCCATGGGAGAAACAAGTATTGGAAGGTAGAAAAATTAAAGTATTTGATTTATTCATGTATTTTTGAGGATAAAATAATTTTGTGGAAAAATAGGAAATAATTAGAATAATTATTCTAAATAATGTTTGCATGTATAGTTATGAATTATATGATTTTTGGATATATTATGTTGTGAAAAATTGGTGAAAAAAGTGGTTAAATTAGAAGGGTGATGCACTGTTGCGCGGCAGCCAATTTTTTTTCAGCCACAGGGTATTAAACGGCGCCGTTTTGGGCGTGCGGAAAGGTCGTCCGCGCAATGCGCGAGGCTCAGAAAAGGGGCCGAGAAACGACGTCGTTTTGGTGGCGTCGGCTGAGGCAGGGTCGCGCATGGCGTGACCGACGGCAACGCTGGAAATTACCAGCGTGCCCCTGCCCTTTTCAAATTATACCGACCGTGTCCCTAGAGGCACGGAAATTACAGAATTGCCCCTCGACTTTCCGAAAAATTCTGGATTTGTCCCTAACGTTGCAAAAATTACAGAAATGTCCCTGGACTTTTCGGGAAATGCCGGTTGTGTCCCTAAGGGCGCGGAAATTACTAAAATGCCCCCAGAATTGATTTTAATTGAAATAAATGTTTAAAAATTGTTTAAAAATTATAGAAAATTATAGAAAAATACTAAAAATATAGAAATGATATTTGGGTATTAAATTTAATATTTTTGATTAAATATTAAATATTGGGGATTAATTTTTAAATGTTTAAATATTAATCTAATAAGGTTACAAGTTAGAAAATGATTAAATAAAATTTTTGGACAACCGAAAATGCTAAATTTTATCCAATGAGCCGGGTTGTCCGTAGTGAAGGTATTAAATATTAAGTTATGCTAATATTTTAAGGAATGAGGTTATTATAATTAACCATATAAAATTAATAATTGGTCCAGAGATGATATTAATTAATTAAATTAATATCATAATGAGTTAAATAATTATTATTTGATTATTTTATGATCATAGGTTGATCGAATTAAGGGTTTGAGCTAACAATTTAAATAACTGAACGCCAGGCAAGTTCTTCAGTCCCTTTTATGTTAAATGTTGGATTGTTATGATATGTAATTTTTGTTTTAACTGCATATAAATTATGTGCTATGTGATACGTGATTAATATAACCATAATGTGTACTTTGTGCAACGATATGAAATTATATGAAATTTATTGCTATAGTAGAAGCACAAGCACATGATGTATGACACACACCAAGCATGATAAGGTATGTTCTACGTGAAGTATAACTGTTGAACTTGCTGAGCCGTTGTGCTCATTACTTGCTTAATAAACATTTTGCAGGAAAGAAATGAATTTCAAAAATATCAGATGATATAAAGACGGATAATCACAGAAGGTTGTGAACGTTATTGTTATATTTCAATAACATAATTTAATGTGAATACTATTGTTAAGTTTATATTGCTATTTTGTATGTACATGTATGTTGAATCCAGACAGGATAAGTAAAGTTAAATTATGAACTGTGATTGGTCAGGATAATTGTTAAGGTAGAAATTATTATATGTTGAATTACGAATTATGAAACAAAGAAAATTGTATGGTTATGAACAATATTAGAATTTGAATGCCGAGCTTTACGAAAATAGTATAGAAAGAAAAAGTTAAGGTTGCGATCCAGGGACCAGGACCAAAAGGTCAAGATTTTTAAATATCCAAAATATTTCAATACAATGATATGATTGAGAAAAAGAAAAATTTATACCGAAAATTTAGTAATTGACGATTTCGAAATCAGCTAATAGATCAATTAAGGTGATTAAAGATTTGTTAACGAACCGAAATTTGGACGTCAGGCAAATGATGTTTAATAAACATGAGATTTATAGTAATAAAGTGGGTCGAATTTCGGGGTCGTTACAGTTGGTATCAGAGCTAGAGGTTATAACCCTTAGGAAAATGATACCTTAGGCTATAACCTAAAGTAAGAAAAAGTACGGTTAGTTGCATGTTCTGAAAATTCAAGCGTATAGTAAGCTCGTGACTCATGATTGTATGGTGGAGCCCCTTTAGCGAATGGGCGACTATGGCCTGACTAGGACAAGCTCCTCAACCATATGATTATGGTAAGTTCCTGAGTCCAAATACGTGATTAGTTTGATAAACATGGGGGGATTAGAATGAAGAGATATAATTTGAGAAAGATGTAAGTTAAGAAATACAGATCTCAGATGTTGGCTAAGGTTAAGGAAATCAGAAAGATAGAAGATTATAAGGAAGAGATAAAGCTGTTAAGAAGGATTTGAATGAAACAAATTAAGAAAATTATAAGTTCAATTAAGAACACATCTAAAAGAATATTGGAAACGATTCAAAGATGAATCTCAAAGAAAATCAGGGGACACCTGATTCAAGCAATAAAGATGATCAGGTAATCTAAAAAGTACAGAAAGAAATCATAATTAGGAATGATAAAAGGATCGTACTACGATACGATCACGAGATAAGGGAAGCAAGTAAGGAATAGATTGTGAAGCAAGATCATGATGGGATCAAGTGAAAATGTGAAATAACAGAGAGACCTGTTAATGGTCGAAAAGGCATAGTTTAATGTTATAAAGAGATATGTTACTATGAAATAGTACAAGAATAATTCAAAGAATGATGAGATATGAATGACAGAAATGTTATGTTAAGGGGGCAAAAAGTTTGGGTACGAAATTTTAATTGAGGACTCATGTGGTGACTGAGTTGCACAATCCTTTGTATGGGCGGGGGATTTGTGTTTATTTAGTTACTATGTGATAATCATTGAAATGTTACAGTCACGCTAAGAGTTTCTAATAGACAGATAATATTAAGTTTAGGCACGAGTTCTTAAAACTCATGCATGTGGTAAGTCCATGACTCATAATCGTATGGTATGTTTTGAGCCCCTCAGCATATGGATAGTCTTTGATTTGTTCTTAGACTACATATTGCTAGGACAAGCTTCTAAACTCATATTCTTGTGGTAAGTTCCTGGACTCATAATGTGTGGCAAGTTTGATGAACTATACGGGGGTATAGAAAAGCTGGAGTAGATAGGAATTTTAATGTGATAAATGAAAATAGTCCTAGCAATAATTTAATATTTAAGTAAAGAAGCAGAAGGTGAATTGTTAGGGAATTTAGGATATTCCCATTCTTCTAGTTTTGCTAGATTTCGAAATTTTGGCCTCAAGTTGATTTGGCACGTGTGTGCTTTGAAAAAAATATAAATGAAATTTTTAAGCGATTTTAAAAGTGTCTATGCTTCTTGTCTCGACTAGACAAAAATGTTTTTACGTCAAAATGTATTTCAAAAGAATCATCCACGCACCTTTTAGCCCGGTGCAGATGTGATGAATGACGGAATCCTCAACGTGTTGTTGAGACGGTGCGGTACTATTTCGTCATAAGATGATTCAGCGACGGAATTCTCAACGGACTGTCAAAATGATGCGGTAACATGAAGTCATAAATGATTTTGATTTATGAAGGTATGTCAGAACTATAAGTCAATGCCATTTGACTCGGCTTGATATTTTGAAAAGTTTTGACATGATGAATGTTTTAAAAATTTCTGCGAATTATAAATTATTAAAAGTAAGTCTATGCTAATTGATCTGGCTAGCCAAGCATTGAAGAAATAGAAGTCTGAGCTATTGATTCAGCTAGACGAATTTTGAAATATATTGAATTCATATTCTTTGAAAGTTATACCAAATTAAATTATCTTCGAATGAATTCTAAGGCTGAGATGAACAAAAAGATTAAGACTATTGCAGGTTGATCGAATGGTCACCTGGCATAGCAAGACACAGGCATTGTAGATTGATCATCTGGCGTGCCAATGTATGGTGAAACATCCATTACTTTAATGACAGATTGATCCACTGTCATGGTTTGCAGTATGAAGTACTCGGGGAGCGAAGTACTGTAAACCGGGATAAATGTTCATTCAGTAAAGTATGAAAGTTACCAAAATAAAATTATTTTATTTTTCCTCTACTCTTATGAAGATTGGATGGTAGGATGGGGTAGTATTATTTAAATGTGAATGACAATGAAAGTAATAATGGTGAAGTAAAGGAATTAGGAAATATGAAGGATTAGAAAATTCCAATGGGCAATGATCACGAGAAAGGAAGGAAAGAAAGATATGTGAAATAAATATAAAGAAATTGTGTTTGTTGCAAATGAATGAGATATTAATACATAGAAATCTCGAGGACGAAATTTTATGAAGGAGGGGTGAATGTGACACCCAGGATTTTTGAAATAATTTTCAAATAAGGATTATGATGAATTAAGTAAATGTTGGTATTTAAAGCCTAGTGTTGAACGATAAAGGTATGAAGGAATGAATTATGGAATATGAAGAAAATTTATATGAATTAAGGAAAGAAGGATGAATGTGTAAAGTATCAATAAGGTGGAATAGAGAATATGAATACGCGGATTGAGTAAGGGTAAATATGATGAAACTTTTCGGAGAATAAGAAACTATCTTGATAAGTATATCAAGAAATGAATTAAAGGTTATTAATAAAAATTTTAGAGAAATATGAAATGTAATATTTCAAAGAAATTGTGAATTGAATATTCTGACAGTAATGACTATTATGAGATTATCCATGTAAGTTATGGATATTAAAGAGGTAAAATATGATTATTATGGATATAGTTGCGATTTACCAAGATAAATGTGACGACCCCGAATCCGGGTCCCCCGAACCTCGAACTCGGTTCAACACGAGTACAACCTTTTTCTTATTATTCATGAATTACAACAATATTATAATTGCTAAATAATCATTTATTTACAATTTTACAACATCTCTTTCTATTCCAGAATCGAAATCTTTATACATTCCTAGTATGTCTCAATATCATACATGATACGACATTCTATTACAATCAATTTGAGTATTTAATACTCATATAACATACCAACTAAGTCTTATGCTACAGAATCATTTACCTGTCCAATTCGGACTGATATCTACAATAGATATTTAGATCTTCAATGGAAGTAATATATTTTCCTGTTCCTTGTTCTTTATCGAGAACTTTAGGTAACTAGCCTTATCTGAAAATGTTGGTTTAGGCAAGAGTGAGCACGACGGCTCAGCAAGTTCAACAGCTACACATAACACATTATATGCTTCACATAAAATTTACAATTTATACTAACATCATGTTTTTCATGCATTTCAGTTTATGACATACTGCTCATGCATATCATGCCTCGCATTTAATCTATACTTTATGTCTAACCTTTATCATGACATATAGTTCAATGCAGAACAATTGTCTTAAATCAACTACCGCATATCAACAGTTCAAATCAACTTATTGCACAAAGGCACATTAAAACATCTTTGCACATAACCACGTATGAGCACATCTCAGTTTAATAACAAACTTATAATTCATGCACATAATACAACACGTTCTGAAAAACTTGCATGGACTTGTATAACCAGCTTACGTTAATCTTTCACGTTCCTTGCACCACCTACACGGTATGTGATATCAACGGTGCACAATATCAGTCAAAGTTTGACTCAATACTAAATCTTATTTTAAAGATATTTATTTCTTCTTATCATCCCCTTTATTTAATAAGGTTAATTTCATATTTTAGTCTCTCTTTGACTTGACTCAGTGTTTCATATTCAACACCATAAATCTTTTGTTCGAAACTATGCAATTCTGACATTTATTAATGTCACTGCATTAAAACTTGGACCTTATATTTATTTAGGTCGATCCACCAATTAATCACTAATGGACCATACCCTTGGTTTAACTTAATCACATCATTTATCTCGATACTTATCATAATATTACCCACCTTGGATAATATTTTAAATTTTACTATCAATTAGTAATAACTTATAATGTTATTTAATTGTTAAATAACACTTTAAATAATCATTACTATTATTAATTTATTTTTAATAATAGTTTACCTTAATCATTATTATTAATCTTTTAATAATAATTTAATTGCTTGCTAATATTATTACCCTTTAATAATATTTTAATTGACTTCTCATTATTATCAATCATTTTAATAATAATTTAATTATTCATCAATATTATCAATCATTTAATAATATTTGAAATCCTCACGTATCATTAGTAATTATTTAATAACGATTCAACCCTTAACTATTATTACCCAATAGTTAATTACTTGTTAAACAATATTATTAATTCTTTAATAATATTCTAAATCTTTATTTATCATTATTATTTATTTAATAATGATTTAACTCTTAACTATTATTATTTAATAGTTAATTAAATGCTAAATAATATTATTAATCCTTTAATAATATTTTAAATTAATTACATATCATTATTAATTATTGAATAATGATTTAATTCTTAACTATTATCATTTAATAGTTAGTCAATAATATTATCAATATATTTTAATTACTTAATAATCTTCTTTCGATTAAGTAATAATTTATTCCACTTAATTACCATTTAATTATTATTTAATATGAATTAAATAATAATTAATTAACTAATTATCCGAACTCATTATTTAATATTAATTAAATAATAATTAATTAATTAATTAACCTTACTTATTATTTAATATTAATTAAATAATAAATAATTAGTTTATTAACCTTAATTATCCTTTAATTATTATTTAATATTAATTAAATAATAATTAATTACTTAATTAACCTTACTTATTATTTAATATTAATTAAATAATAAATAATTAGCTTTCTAACTTTAATATTCTTTAATTATTATTTAATATTAATTTAAATAATAATTAATTATTTATTTAACTTTACTTATTATTTAAGTGCAATTAAATAATAAATAACTAACTTATTCATCTTAACATCCTTTAATTATTATTTAATATTCATTAAATCATAATTAATTAATTACATAACTTCATATATTATTTAATATTTATTAAATAATATTTAATTAGATTATGAGCGTATTTATACACTAATAAATAGCTAATATATAGTGAATCACTCCAATAATTTCAAATTTTATTTTATAACATTTAACTAGGATGCCAATAGGTCAAATATTATTTTTCTGAAATTAAAAATAATTTTTCCATACTTATTAGCAATTTAGTAAGCTTTAATCCACCATTAATTCTAATAAATACCAAATTACAAACAATTTTGGATTTTAAATTTTGATAATTTTCTTTATAAAATTATAAGCATTTTCTATTTTGGAACCAACCCAAGAACCGGCCTAAAAATGCCCGAACCGGCCCTACCTAGAAATCATGAAAAACCGAAAAAAATCGAACCGGCCGGTTTTTAAAAAAAAATAGGCAGATTACTTTTTGAAATTTTCAGACTTGGGGTCTCCGACGGGAACTTGAATAAAATGAAATCCACAAGTCCGATTGAGGCCTATTTGGTATCGATGGATTCGTAACTTCCCGAACTACATTTTTCTGTCATCAAACATCAAATTTGGATTTGTTTTGGTCACGGAAATTGGCTCCAAACCGGACTGTTGTGCACAGCCCTAAAATAATGGGGTGTTTTGGTAGAAAATCCATATCTTGCTCATTTTAAATCGGATTTTAGTCATTCAACTTGGAGAATCTTCATATTTCATGGATCTATCACTCAAAATTGACGGATCATGAATCCGACTTACGGATCATGCCCAGAAATTTCAGGAGTGGCTGCCATGATTTTGGTTACTTGGTTTTCGTCGGTAAAAACTTATTTGATGATTTTGATGAAATCTTTCCACATAAATACACCCAAAAATTCATATTAAACCCATGTAACCTTAAATATATCAATCTAGCATGTTTCTACCTTTTTAGATTTTGAAAATTAGTTTTCTACCAAAGAAATTACATAGTACCCAAAGAACAATACCAAGCTAGAATGTTTTATATCTTTTGTTGATTATCCTCTTTGTTAGAACTTTGAAAAGGCTTGGATGATCAATCTTCTTACATAGATAGCTTCCTCTTGATGAGACCTCCATCTTTAAACCTTGCTCCAAGATCATCCAACCATCAATGCTCACAAGATCTAACTTTCTTTTTCTTTTTCTCTAGAGTTCTCTCTCTTTTCTCTATTGAAATTTTTGTAAAATGGCTAACCAACACAATGAATTGGTAAAACACTATATTTATAGTACTTCCTTAATCTCCATTAGCTCCTACTAATCAACCAACACTTGGACATTTAAGGCTTAAACTCATGCTTACTATAGCTTGGATGGACAAGATGATTGACAAGGATGAATGACTCCTATCAAGGTTGTTTGGAAGCAACTTTTAGAGTGTAAAACAAGCAAAATAAAGCCACACTCAACATTTTCATGTGGGGCCCCCTCCAAAATTCGGGATTTGCCAATAAATTACACCAATTTGACTTTATTTTTATATCCTATATCATTATATAAGTATCAATATATATATATATATATACCAATGTATATATATTGACCATAACTTTGACTACCATTTGGGCTCCACATTGGATCAATTTAATATTTCTATTAGGCTCGTCAATTAAATTTGTTTGAGCTCAATTTAATTACTACATTGGGCTAATATTAAATACCCTATGTTACATTTAATTAAACAAGCATTGGGCTTGGTTAATTATTACATAAATCCATGTTCAAATTAAATTATATGGACTACTAGGTTAAATTAATTTGACCTAGTTTAATACCTCAATTGGACTTATAATATAATCCAATTAGATTTGCTATAATTAATTCTACCACATTGGGTTACTTAATTAACCCATTCACGGTTAATTCTTAACCCCACATTTATTTATCTAGCAATTAACCAATGATTGGTTAATGCTATCTCTCTTGTCAACCAACTAGGGTTATTCAATTAACTAGACACTGGTTAATTTTCTACACTCAATCAATACTTGAAATGCTTCTCCCAACCATTGACCATCATTTGACTTTTAATGGTTTGGGCTACATAACTTACTTTTTATTGGCTCTCTTATTTAATTACCCATTTCATGCAAATATCTCCATATTGGGCTTACATCTATAACAACTTATTAATTAAGTAAATTACTTAATTAATTAACTTCTTAATATTGTCCTTCTAGGCAATATTCCACTTCCCTACTTGTTACTCATAACCTTAATTCTTAACTTATATAATTAATTCAATTAATTATATTACATGACTTTTCTTTTTAATCCATACTAAAACTAATTAATTTATTAGTTTTATTAAGTATTTAATTTACTTCACACGTCATCTTGTTTGACTAACAAACTCAACTATAGGTGTATATATATAAATATTAATATATTCACCTTCACTTCTCAATTGAATTTCTTTCTTAAATAAATTATCTACCTGCATCATTATCATTAAAATATTCTCACATTTAATTTTTAACAAATAATTTATGTTAAAAAAAAAATGTTTACCCATTTTCTACACATCTTCCTTCTCACCTTCTAGGTTTAAACCTTAACCTTTAATAAAATCAATTAAGATATTATTTAAAATCTTGAAATTATCTGGGATATTACAATAAAGGTATAGCAAGGTGCTATAAATAAAATACGTATGATTATTACGACAATTATGATTCCGAGGACGGAATCCTGTTAAGGGGGGAAGAATGTGAGGATCCGAATTTCCAGGATTTCTTTAATAATATTAAATGAGAATTTAATTGATAAAATTATCAAAATTGTTTAAATTATTTATGATATAAGTAATTTAAAGTGTGTGAAGGAATTGAATAGTTAAATTAAATATGTATCAAGATGGTGAATGTATGTCAGAACTATAAGTCAATGCCATTTGACTCGGCTTGATATTTTGAAAAGTTTTGACATGATGAATGTTTTAAAAATTTCTGCGAATTATAAATTATTAAAAGTAAGTCTATGCTAATTGATCTGGCTAGACAAGCATTGAAGAAATAAAAGTCTGAGCTATCAATTCAGCTAGACGAATTTTGAAATATATTGAATTCATATTTTTGAAAGTTATACCAAATTAAATTATCTTCGAATGAATTCTAAGGCTGAGATGAACAAAAAGATTAAGACTATTGCAGGTTGATCGAATGGTCACCTGGCATAGCAAGACACATGCATTGTAGATTGATCATCTGGCGTGCCAATGTATGGTGAAACATCCATTACTTTAATGACAGATTGATCCACTGTCATGGTTTGCAGTATGAAGTACTCGGGGAGCGAAGTACTGTAAACCGGGATAAATGTTCATTCAGTAAAGTATGAAAGTTACCAAAATAAAATTATTTTATTTTTCCTCTACTCTTATGAAGATTGGATGGTAGGATGAGGTAGTATTATTTAAATGTGAATGACAATGAAAGTAATAATGGTGAAGTAAAGGAATTAGGAAATATGAAGGATTAGAAAATTCCAATGGGCAATGATCACGAGAAAGGAAGGAAAGAAAGATATGTGAAATAAATATAAAGAAATTGTGTTTGTTGCAAATGAATGAGATATTAATACATAGAAATCTCGAGGACGAAATTTTATGAAGGAGGGGTGAATGTGACACCCAGGATTTTTGAAATAATTTTCAAATAAGGATTATGATGAATTAAGTAAATGTTGGTATTTAAAGCCTAGTGTTGAACGATAAAGGTATGAAGGAATGAATTATGGAATATGAAGAAAATTTATATGAATTAAGGAAAGAAGGATGAATGTGTAAAGTATCAATAAGGTGGAATAGAGAATATGAATACGCGGATTGAGTAAGGGTAAATATGATGAAACTTTTCGGAGAATAAGAAACTATCTTGATAAGTATATCAAGAAATGAATTAAAGTGTTATTAATAAAAATTTTAGAGAAATATGAAATGTAATATTTCAAAGAAATTGTGAATTGAATATTCTGACAGTAATGACCATTATGAGATTATCCATGTAAGTTATGGATATTAAAGAGGTAAAATATGATTATTATGGATATAGTTGCGATTTACCAAGATAAAGGTATAACAAGGTGCTATAAATAAAATACGTATGATTATTACGACAATTATGATTCCGAGGACGGAATCCTGTTAAGGGGGGAAGAATGTGAGGATCCGAATTTCCAGGATTTCTTTAATAATATTAAATGAGAATTTAATTGATAAAATTATCAAAATTGTTTAAATTATTTATGATATAAGTAATTTAAAGTGTGTGAAGGAATTGAATAGTTAAATTAAATATGTATCAAGATGGTGATGAATTGTGTGGATTTAAAATAAATAAAAAAGTAAATAAATTATTTGGAAACAATTTATGAAAAATAAGAGAGATTCCATGTAAAGGTACAATAAATTGTACAATTAAATTATTGTAGAAGTACATGAATTATGATTTTAAATGAGGTTATGTGTTAATGTGAAAGGCATGAATTAAATATGTATATATATATATATATATATACACACACACATTTTTATGTATATGTGTGTATATGTTTAAGTGATAAATATAAATTTCATTAATTATGAAAATTAAGGGATTAATAATTAAATTAATCCAATTTTAAATGAAAAATTAATGAGGGAGTTGTAATAATATAATTATGGATTTTAGATTTTATTAAGAATGGTGGAGAAAGTTTAGAATTTATAAAGAATAGATGTAATTATATAAATTATATAATAATAATTATATAATTTATATAAGGAAATTAAAGTGAAATATGAGAAAAATAATAATTATATAAATTATATAAGAATAATTATATAATTTATATAAGGTGATTAAATAGAATAAGGTTGGACAAAATTAAGAAATTATTTAAGAAAGGGGAATGTAAATATATAAATTATATAATATTAAGTTATATAATTTATATATAAAGAAATTATTGTAAATAGTAAAGAAATTGAATAATAAATAAGAAAAAGAAATGTTTTAAGTTATTAAAAATTATAATTATGTATAATGGAATTATTATGACTTTTACGAAAGATAATATTTCGAAAACGTGAACATGTTAATGTAACATGTTGTCCAAGTAAAGAAGTGAAAAATTATGAAAAATAATTTTTATGGGCTATATGAATTATTTTATGATTTTTGGAGGTATAAATTATCTCAAATAATTACACGCATGTCATTATGCGTGTACAAAATTTGTCAAGTAAAGTACCCAAAAAGGGTCTAAATATTATTCATAAATCATAATATGAATTTTAGTGAATTAAAATAAATATTTTATAATTATTATATAAAATATTTATTACACGAAATAATTACGTAATGTGTTTAAAATATTTTTATGCTTCATTTTTTTTGCCAATTCCGGAAGATTCACGATGGTCAAAGGCGGTGAAAAAAATTTGGCCAACTTGGGTGATTAAATTTTGTATAAAAAGAAAGGAAAGCAAAAGCATAAAAAAGGAAAAAGAAATGGAAAACACAACACAACCCAACTCTTTTTCTTTCTTTGTTCATCCGAACACCGCCAACCACCATGCCACCGGAAAACACCATGGCTACCTAGGAGGGAGAGATATTTGATGCCATCCATGGGAGAAACAAGTATTGGAAGGTAGAAAAATTAAAGTATTTGATTTATTCATGTATTTTTTAGGATAAAATAATTTTGTGGAAAAATAGGAAATAATTAGAATAATTATTTTAAATAATGTTTGCATGTATAGTTATGAATTATATGATTTTTGGATATATTATGTTGTGAAAAATTGGTGAAAAAAGTGGTTAAATTAGAAGGGTGATGCACTGTTGCGCGGCAGCCAATTTTTTTTCAGCCGCAGGGTATTAAACGGCGCCGTTTTGGGCGTGCGGAAAGGTCGTCCGCGCAATGCGCGAGGCTCAGAAAAGGGGTCGAGAAACGACGTCGTTTTGGTGGCGTCGGCTGAGGCAGGGTCGCGCATGGCGTGACCGACGGCAATGCTGGAAATTACTAGCGTGCCCCTGCCCTTTTCAAATTATACCGACCGCTTCCCTAGAGGCACGAAAATTACAGAATTGCCCCTCGACTTTCCGGAAAATTCTAGATTTGTCCCTAACGTTGCAAAAATTACAGAAATGTCCCTCGGCTTTCCGGGAAATGCCGGTTGTGTCCCTAAGGGCGCGGAAATTACTAAAATGCCCCCAGAATTGATTTTAATTGAAATAAATGTTTAAAAATTGTTTAAAAATTATAGAAAATTATAGAAAAATACTAAAAATATAGAAATGATATTTGGGCATTAAATTTAATATTTTTGATTAAATATTAAATATTGAGGATTAATATTTAAATGTTTAAATATTAATCTAATAAAGTTACAAGTTACAAGTCGTGGGTAGGATATCCCTTCTCATAATCTTTTAATTGTCTGGACGCATACGCAACGACTTTGCCGTTTTGCATAAGCACACAGCCAAGCCCCTTGTGCGATGCATCACTGTAGACCGTAAAACCTCCTGTATCGTCTGGTAAGGTCAATACAGGTGCTTCACTAAGTCTTTTCTTTAACTCCTGAAAACTTTCCTCACACTTCTCTGTCCACACGTATTTCACCGTCTTTCTTGTTAAGTTGGTCAACGGTGTTGCTATCTTTGAGAAGTCTTGAATGAACCTCCGATAGTAACCCGCTAACCCTAAGAAACTTCTTACTTCTGTCGGCGTCCTTGGTTGTTCCCAATTCATTACCGATTCAACCTTTGCCGGATCAACCGAAACTCCTTCCTTGTCAATAACATGACCTAAAAATTGAACTCTTTCCAACCAGAATTCACACTTTGAAAACTTAGCGTACAACCGCTCCTTCCGTAAAATCTCCAACACCAATCTTAGGTGTTCAGCATGCTCCTCCTCCGTTTTGGAATACACCAGAATATCGTCAATGAACACGACTACAAATTTATCCAAGTATTGCTTGAATATTCTGTTCATCATGTCCATAAATGCGGCTGGCGCATTCGTTAGTCCAAACGACATCACCAGAAACTCATAATGCCCATATCGAGTTCTGAATGCCGTCTTGGGTATATCCTCCTTCCTGACTTTCAACTGATGATAACCAGTCCTTAAGTCAATCTTTGAAAAGTACTTCGCCCCTTTCAATTGATCGAAAAGATCGTCAATTCGTGGTAACGGGTACTTGTTCTTAATTGTCACCTTATTCAGCTCTCTATAATCCATACACAATCTCATCGATCCATCCTTCTTCTTTACAAACAGCACCGGTGCTCCCCATGGAGAAACACTTGGCTGAATGTACTTATTGTCTAACAACTCCTGCAATTGCACCATCAATTCCTTTAGTTCTACCGGAGCCATCCTATATGGTGCTTTCGATATCGGTGCTGTCCCCGGTACTAAATCAATCACAAATTCTATCTCCCTGTCCGGCGGTAAACCCGGCAGTACATCTGGAAAAACATCCGTAAACTCCCTAACTACTGGTATTTGCTCCATCTCGGGACTCACCACTTGTGTGTCAACCACATGAGCCAAATACCCTACACAACCTTTCTTCAATAATTTCTTGGCCTGCATCATCGTCAGACAAGAAGACTGTCTTGACGATTTGCTGCCATAAAATACGACCTTAGACTTATTTGGTGTCTTAAGGTGTATGCACTTCTTTTGACAATCAATTATCGCCCCGTGTTTAAACAACCAATCCATCCCAAGTATTACATCAAATTCCCCCAGACGTATTGGAATTAGATTCACATTTAATTTCTGACCCCTGATTTCAGCACAACAATTTCTATGTATGTACTCTACCGGAATCACTTCTTTATTAGCAACTTCTATGTTCATTGAGTTTTCTAGTTTGTCCCTAGGCAACTCTAATCGTCTAGCGAAATCATCAGACACAAATGAACAGGTAGCACCCGAATCAAACAATACATATGCATTTATATTATTGATCGGAATAATACCTGACACCACGTCTTTTGACCCCACGGCATCTTGCACCGTCATATTGAACGTCCGGGCTGTCGGCTTGTTCTGTGGTACCGGTCCCCCGATAGCCAATTTGCTGTTATTGCCCCTGTAGCCGCTTCCCCCGTCATTCTTCTTCTTAGGGCAATCCTTTATCAGGTGGTCAGATGCTCCGCAAGAAAAGCATCTCACTTTCTTTGGGAGGGGACAATTTGGAGAAATATGTCCCACCTGCCCACAATTGTAACATGTATTCTTCCCTTTCTTGCACTCCCCGAAGTGGTTCTTCCCACATACATTGCATGCTGGCTTTTTCTGAACACTTCCTTGTTGATTCCCCGAGCTCTTGTCGTTACTGTTGTTGTCCCATTTACGCTTATTACTGTTATTATTATTATTGCCTCCGCTGTTACTGTTCTTGCTTCCCCCTTCATTTTTCTTCTTGTTTCTCTCCTGGTTAAACTTGGTCAACGCGTCGCTTCCACCTTCAGCAATGATTGACTTCTCCAACAAAGTTGCGAACGAGTCAATCTGCAGTACTGCTACCTTGTTG
The DNA here is from genome assembly GCA_947179155.2 of Hedera helix. Taxonomy (NCBI): domain Eukaryota; kingdom Viridiplantae; phylum Streptophyta; class Magnoliopsida; order Apiales; family Araliaceae; genus Hedera; species Hedera helix. The sequence continues at coordinate 8,976,797 of OX359273.1, forward strand.
AATATCCAAGGTCTCAATCCATTCTCGAACCTCCTGGCCTTGCGTTCCTCCGTGTCTACCTGATGTGGAGCGAACCTGGCCAACTCATTAAATTTTGCCGCGTACTCCGGTACCGACATGTTCTCCTGTTTCAGTTCTAGAAACCTTACCTCCATCATACTCTTCATACTTTTCGGGAAATAATTCTCGTCGAATATTTCCTTAAATTTCGTCCAGGGCACCACACCATCCCCAGCCCTATTCTGATTGGCTTCCCACCAGAAATTGGCTTCGCCCTTCATCATGTAGGTAGCAAAAACTGTCTTTTGCTCCTCAGCTACTCTTGCGATAACGAACGCCTTCTCTATCTCCTTTATCCAAGACTGGGCCTCTATCGGGTCCGACGTTCCCCTAAACTCTGGCGGTCCCACCGCCTTAAAATCTTTAAAATTCGCCAACTGATTTGGTGGTGGTGGCGGGTTTGCTACTACAGGGTGGCGGTTTTGCATTGCCTCAGCTAGCATGTCGACAAAGTTTTGCATAGGGTCTACGTTGTGTCCCCCGGCGTCGTTGTTAACTGACTCTTCTACCCCCTGGTTCCTTGGTGGTTGTCTACGTGGCGGCATTTTCTGTTATAAACAAAAATTTACATTATTATACTGGTTTCATCTTTTTCATTTCATTATTTTGTATCTTAGACAATGTTTAGCTAAAATACAAGTAATTATTTCAACACGCATATAAACATAATTTCAACTGCATTTATACTCATATGCTAAAACAGGAGTGCGTAGCACTTTACATCAAAAGCATACTGCTATAAATGCTTCTATCCCAGAGAAGCTACAAAAGATGGGATCTGACATATTCTACAACTTCCTAGAGTTGGGATTTAGTGACATATTAACCCTTTAATAAAACAAAAGTTGGGTTCTACTGCATCTATTTACATACGAAATTAGAAAATAACTACTACTACTACTGACTGCGCATCCCCCTACGGATCGCGTCGTCATACTCCTCATCCCCGATGGCCATCACCACACTCCTGCTGATGGTGTGCATAGACTGGCCCTCCTCAGCTGGGTAGTAGTGCACCCTGCTCTGAAGCCTACCATATGAAGATCGGTAGACGTAGCTAAGTCTATCCGTCCTCACCCGCTTCTCGCGGACCTCCTCCTCTAGCTCAATTATCTGACCATAAGCGGCATCCCGCTGTCTCTCCATCTCTATACGGTCCTCTATCGCCTCCTGCCAGTGTGCACGGATGGCGGCCTTCTCTGCCTGAACCTGCTGAACCTTCAGCTCAGCCTCTGCCAACCTAGTCTCAACCACTGCTAATTTAGCCTGCAGCTCTACATCCTGCTCTACCAGCTGATGAGTTAGCACCGCAAGATGCTCCACTGAATCCTCGTACTCCTGTACCTGATCCTCCAGTCCTACTATCCTCTCCTTCAGCTCTGTGTTCTCGCCAGAGAACTGGTAAGCCGCATCCCTATACTGATCCTCCATGTGCTGGTGGGTCAGATTCTGCTCCTCTAGATGCTGGACCCTTGCCTCCAGCCCCTCGTTCCTATCGGTCAGTCCCTCTATGATGTCAGCGGCAGTGGTGCCCATGCCATCAGCTGACTCCTCCTCCTCAGACTCCTCTGACTCTGCCTCATCCTCACTGTAAGGCCTCATGACTCCGCCCCAGACGGGCTCCACACGATCCCCCTCCTCAGGATCTGACTCTGGCTCCTCTACGGGTGCAGCCACCAGCGGCTGTGCAGTATCCATATGGATATCAATATAGTCCTCCTCAGCAGTGCGACTCGACTGTCCGATCTCTGCCATCCTATATCATAAAACAATAACACACGTTAGTACAGCAATAAAATATATTCATTGATGAAATGAAATGATATTTTATCATGTACATCTCGGCTCGATGGATTTTCTAAATCCATCTCCAAAAATACACAACATGATGAATCTCCCCGATTCATCCCCTAACGCACTCGATATGAGTTTAATACTAAGGTTATAACTTAGGTTTCGCAAATCCTAACGTTTCTAACCTACAGCTTTGATACCAACCTGTGACGACCCCAAATCCGGGTTCCATAACCTCGAGTTTGGTTCTCACTATTCAACACATTACTAACAATTAAATACATACATTGCATTTAAATATCGCGGAATAATACATATTGGTTCCCTTCAAAAGGTTACAATACCAAGGTCTATCAACCTTAACATAAAAACAGTTCCTATCATAAGGAATTACAAAAGGTTTAACAACCGTAAATACATAAATAAAGATCTAACTAGCATGCATAAGCTACTTAAGCTTTAGCCTTTCCTTTTCCCTTATCCTTCCTGGAGCAATCAGGATTATCTGAAAAATGGTTCATGATATAGCAAGAATGAGCAACTAGTTTGCTCAGCAAGTTTAAAACAATCATATAGATTTAATATATCATGAATGAATGGGAAATATCAACAATGATTCAACAATAGATATAACAATTGTGAATGAAACAGGATTCAAATTTTAATAAACAGAATATTTGAATCTTAAAATGCTGAGTGGTCACTAAGGACCCTGAACTAACTAGGGTATAATAGAGTTTCCTCCGACCCTTTGAGTTGTTTGGTTTTCAAGGGGATCAGCCTATTCAACCCGCTGTATATGCATTACATTTAGTCACTGGCGCCCAAAGTCGGTTTCCCGACACAAAATCCCCTAATTTAGGGTTGTTCAATTCTCAGACTTAATATAAGAAATCCGCACCCAACAATGGTTTGGATAAGCTTTTAAAAGTATTCAAGTTATTGAATTTAGAAACGCAATGTCTAGCTGAACTATTAGCTTCAGACATTTTTAATACAGTTCATGAATCAAGAACTAACAAGCTTCAAATGCACTAAGTGCGATTTTATAAACAATATGGATGTGGAATAATTTTAAATAATTAAACCACTTCAAGCTTTAACAATAAATACAAGTATGGAAACTTGTTCAACGATAATAATTGAGTAGGGTTAGAGAACTTGCCTGTTTGCTCAGCTACAATAATTGTCTAGCTTTAACTAACTTGCTTTGAAAGACCTAACATTAATAAAGTCGGTCTAATAATTAGTACGGCGTATTTGCATAACTATACGCTTAATAATGAACTTATTTACCACATAAGTACTAACACATAAATTACATTAGTCAAAACAATATTATTAACCTTATAGACACTTAATCATTTTAGGTTAATAATTTAATAAGTTAGAAAATATTTTTCTTAAGTGTTGGACACTTATTAAACCCTTAAACAACTTATTACAATTGTTTAATTAAATCATAATTAAATTCAATTTATTTTATTAACTTAATCTCTATTTAATTACTATTTAATATTGATTAAATAGAAATTAATTAATTAACTCTAGTTATTATTTAAAATAAATAATAACTAATTGTACTTACTTATTATTTAATTATAATTAAATAATAAATAATTATAACTTAGTTTTAACCTTCTTTAATTTAATGTTAATCAACCAATAATTAACCAAGTAATTAAACTTACTTATTATTTAATTAAGGAAATTAAATAATAGTTTACTAATCTTAATCCTCTTTAATTATTATTTAATGTCAATTAAATAATAATTAATTATTTAATTAATTTTAATTATTATTTAAGGTTAAATAATAATCAAATCATTCTTATTTATTATTTAAATTAAATAATAAATTATTACTCTAATAACTTAATTTCCATTAATCGTTATTTAATGTTAATTAAATAATAATTAATTACTTAATTATCTTTATTTATTATTTAATAATATTTAAATAATAAATAATTAATTTATAAATTTTATCTCTCTTTAAATATTATTTAATAGGCATTAAATAATAATTGCTAATTTATCATCTTTATTTATTATTAACATTTAAAATAATAAATAAATAATAAATTTATTTAACCTAACCATGGTTTAGCTAACTAGATTAATATTTAAAATATTTAAATATTAAACTTTATGAAAAATATCCTCCCCAATATTATTTTTGTATTATTATTATTTTTGTTATAATTTTAAATTAATTTTTAAATATTTAAATTAATTAAAATTAACCCGAATGGCATTTTCGTAAATAAGTTGAAAAACCGGACCGAGGGCAGAATGGTAATTCTGCCAAGAAAAACACGGAGGGGCATAAATGTAATTTCCCCGGAAACAGATGCTCGCGCATTGCGCGCGTAAGCCGATGCAGGACCAAAACGGCGTCGTTTTTGAAACCCCGGAAATGGCCTCCGCGCATAACGCGCGGAGTAAAATTTCACGGACGCCAAACGACGTCGTTTGGCTCCGCGTCCTCGGTGAACAGTGGCTGCCGCGCATTGCGCGGAAAGCCTTAAATTTTTTTTCTTCCCGCAGAACGTGAACAGTGACCAGAAAATACCCACTTTAATAAAAATTATACCATCAAGTAAGCTTTAAATGCTCAATAAAAATCCAAAAAAATTACCAATCATCTTATATTAATTTATAACATGAAAAATTAATTTTTTCATGATTTAATATCAATATTTTTTTATAACAAAATTTTACATCACATAAACTACCATAAATCATAACTTTTTGTATAAAACTCCATTTTGAGTGATTCGAACTTTGTTTTTCTCATGATTTAATGTTCTATAATATTAGAACATCAAATCTAAATATTATCAAAAATTATCTTTAATCATTATATTGAGATTTATTTTCACACAACCAAATACATGTTTTTCATTCAATAAAACTCATAACACATAAGTTAAACCCATGATCAACTATATAAACATACATAGCATGATATTAACCATAGAAATTATTACACTAATATTTATACCATAACTTGAAAGAAAAGCAAGATTAGGGTTTAAAAATAACTACCTTGTTTTGATAGCTATTCTCCTCTTCTTTCCAAAATATGTTGTGAAGGAGGATGGCATGAACTAACTTAGGATTTCTTCTTCTTACTTGATCTCTCAAATATTATGCTCTCACTTAAAGTTTTCTCTCAACTCTCTCTAGCTTTCTTTTGCTTGAAAATAAAAGATGAGAAATGATTTTCAAAAACTACAAAATTGTAAGTATACTTACAATGGTTATAGATATAAAATCTATATCTATCAAATTTCCATAATGAGATAGCAAGGATACTTACACAAGCAATTTAGTCCATACATAGTTGGTGAAAAGAAGCATGGTTCATGTACTTAAAAAAAAAAATAAAACAAGCAACCTTTAATTAAATAAATGGAAAATAAAATAAAAAAATCAATTTTTTTCTCTCTCCTCCATGCCATTCGGCTGATGGCTTCAAAAGTCAAAAAAAAATAAATTCATTTTTCTTATTTTAATTAATTAATAAGTTATTTAATTGTTTTTCCAAGTGGGCCAATCATTGGGCTTTAATTTAAAATACCAATTGGGCTTCTATTAAATTGTTTGGGCTACTAAATTGTCAAATTTTATTATTCCCCACTTGGGCTACTAATTGACCCATGTTGGGCTAATTTAATAATTTACACATTAATTATTCAATCCATGATTAAATAAATAATTAGATTGAATAAATAATTAAATAATTTAACCCATTAGTATTAAATTACTAAATGGACTTATAAATATTATTTATTAATATTTCACATTATTTACATTAATTAATAATCATATTAATTAATTTATTATATTTAATTCACTCATTATATTCAATTTAATTGAATATTTAATTAATAGGAAACTTATCAATTAATTTGATATTAAAACTTTAGGGTTTGTTCACTAATTTAATAACATATTAGTGACCCCCTTTAATTAATTTTAGTAATTAATTACATAATTATTTAATCACATAATTAATTAATCACATAAAAAGATTTAAATAATCTCGAAAAATAACTCGTTGGAAATTAAATTAATAATTTAATTAATAAAGATGTGGAAATTCTAGGACATTACATTCTCCCCTCCTTATAAAAATTCCGTCCTCGGAATTGTAAAAATAAGGTTACTCAAATAAAAACGGGTAATTTGCCCTCATTTCCTCCTCTAATTCCCACGTAGATTCTTCAATGGCGTGATTCCTCCAGAGTACTTTGACAGAATGAATTATCTTATTTCTCAGTTTCTGTTCCTTCCTATCGAGTATCTGAACAGGAACTTCTTCATATGATAAGTCCTTCCCGACTTGAATTGGTTCATAGGAGATAACGTGCTTGTAGTCTGGTTGGTATGGTCGCAATACCGACACGTGAAACACATTGTGAATATGTTCCAATTCAGGAGGTAAAGCTACCTCGTATGCTACTTCACCCACTCTTCTCAATATTTCGAACGGTCCTATGAACCTTGGACTCAATTTCCCCTTCTTTCCAAACCTGATCTTCCCTTTCCAGGGAGATACCTTAATGAACACAAAACTCCCCACCTCGAAGTCTCGTTTCTGTCGATGTAAATCGGCGTATTTCTTTTGACGGTCTTGAGCTGCTACTAGCCGAGCTCTTATTACCTTGATAATTTCTACCGTCTGTTGAACCAATTCTGGCCCCAACAGTCGGCGTTCTCCTACCTCATCCCAACATAGAGGTGTTCTGCATTTTCTGCCATATAAAGCTTCGTAAGGCGGCATACCTATGCTCGCATGATAACTGTTGTTGTATGCAAACTCAACTAGTGGTAGATGGATTTCCCAACTGCCCTTGAAATCCATCACGCAGGCCCTGAGCATATCTTCCAATGTTTGAATTGTTCTCTCACTTTGCCCATCGGTCTGCGGATGATACGCTGTACTCATTCTCAACTGTGTCCCCAATCTCTCCTGAAGACTTCTCCAAAATTTTGACGTGAAGCGCGGATCTCTGTCTGACACAATCGATACCGGCACCCCATGTCTTGAAACTATCTCTTTGATGTACAATTTGGCCAACTGATCCAAACTGAACCTAATCTTGATCGGCAAAAAGTGCGCTGACTTTGTTAGCCGATCCACAATCACCCAAATTGCGTCATATCCCTTCTGTGTTGCTGGAAGTCCTACCACAAAATCCATTGTGATATGCTCCCATTTCCACTCAGGAATTTCTAACGGCTGTAACAATCCACTTGGTCTCTGATGTTCGGCCTTTACCCTTTGACAAGTTAGGCATCGGCTGACACATTCTGCAACCTCCCTCTTTAAATTCGGCCACCAAAAATGCTGACGTAGATCTTGATACATCTTCGTACTTCCCGGATGTATCGAGTATCTAGTACTGTGAGCCTCTTGCAAAATTTCCTCTCGTAATTCAGGCACTAGCGGTACCCAAACACGATTTTCAAATCTCAGCAATCCCATGCTATCAATTTTAAACTTGACCTCTTCTCCATCGGTCATCCTCTTCCGGATTCTGTCACATTCCTCATCTTTGTCTTGAGCCTCTTTCACCCTATCTAACAAGGTTGGGCTCACCTCGACTTCTATTGACTCGTTTGGACTTCTCACTTCCAACTCCATTCGAGCCATCTCTTGAACCAATTGTTCTTGATCTGTCAATATGAACAATTTCTCCCTCCTCTTTCTACTCAGAGCATCCGCTACTACGTTGGCCTTGCCGGGATGATATAGAATTTCACAATCATAATCTTTGATCAATTCCAACCATCTCCGTTGCCTCATATTCAGCTCCTTCTGTGTGAAGATATACTTCAGACTCTTATGGTCTGTGAATATCTCACATTTTTCTCCGTACAGATAATGTCTCCAAATTTTAAGGGCAAACACTACCGCTGCCAGCTCCAAGTCGTGGGTAGGATATCCCTTCTCATAATCTTTTAATTGTCTGGACGCATACGCAACGACTTTGCCGTTTTGCATAAGCACACAGCCAAGCCCCTTGTGCGATGCATCACTGTAGACCGTAAAACCTCCTGTATCGTCTGGTAAGGTCAATACAGGTGCTTCACTAAGTCTTTTCTTTAACTCCTGAAAACTTTCCTCACACTTCTCTGTCCACACGTATTTCACCGTCTTTCTTGTTAAGTTGGTCAACGGTGTTGCTATCTTTGAGAAGTCTTGAATGAACCTCCGATAGTAACCCGCTAACCCTAAGAAACTTCTTACTTCTGTCGGCGTCCTTGGTTGTTCCCAATTCATTACCGATTCAACCTTTGCCGGATCAACCGAAACTCCTTCCTTGTCAATAACATGACCTAAAAATTGAACTCTTTCCAACCAGAATTCACACTTTGAAAACTTAGCGTACAACCGCTCCTTCCGTAAAATCTCCAACACCAATCTTAGGTGTTCAGCATGCTCCTCCTCCGTTTTGGAATACACCAGAATATCGTCAATGAACACGACTACAAATTTATCCAAGTATTGCTTGAATATTCTGTTCATCATGTCCATAAATGCGGCTGGCGCATTCGTTAGTCCAAACGACATCACCAGAAACTCATAATGCCCATATCGAGTTCTGAATGCCGTCTTGGGTATATCCTCCTTCCTGACTTTCAACTGATGATAACCAGTCCTTAAGTCAATCTTTGAAAAGTACTTCGCCCCTTTCAATTGATCGAAAAGATCGTCAATTCGTGGTAACGGGTACTTGTTCTTAATTGTCACCTTATTCAGCTCTCTATAATCCATACACAATCTCATCGATCCATCCTTCTTCTTTACAAACAGCACCGGTGCTCCCCATGGAGAAACACTTGGCTGAATGTACTTATTGTCTAACAACTCCTGCAATTGCACCATCAATTCCTTTAGTTCTACCGGAGCCATCCTATATGGTGCTTTCGATATCGGTGCTGTCCCCGGTACTAAATCAATCACAAATTCTATCTCCCTGTCCGGCGGTAAACCCGGCAGTACATCTGGAAAAACATCCGTAAACTCCCTAACTACTGGTATTTGCTCCATCTCGGGACTCACCACTTGTGTGTCAACCACATGAGCCAAATACCCTACACAACCTTTCTTCAATAATTTCTTGGCCTGCATCATCGTCAGACAAGAAGACTGTCTTGACGATTTGCTGCCATAAAATACGACCTTAGACTTATTTGGTGTCTTAAGGTGTATGCACTTCTTTTGACAATCAATTATCGCCCCGTGTTTAAACAACCAATCCATCCCAAGTATTACATCAAATTCCCCCAGACGTATTGGAATTAGATTCACATTTAATTTCTGACCCCTGATTTCAGCACAACAATTTCTATGTATGTACTCTACCGGAATCACTTCTTTATTAGCAACTTCTATGTTCATTGAGTTTTCTAGTTTGTCCCTAGGCAACTCTAATCGTCTAGCGAAATCATCAGACACAAATGAACAGGTAGCACCCGAATCAAACAATACATATGCATTTATATTATTGATCGGAATAATACCTGACACCACGTCTTTTGACCCCACGGCATCTTGCACCGTCATATTGAACGTCCGGGCTGTCGGCTTGTTCTGTGGTACCGGTCCCCCGATAGCCAATTTGCTGTTATTGCCCCTGTAGCCGCTTCCCCCGTCATTCTTCTTCTTAGGGCAATCCTTTATCAGGTGGTCAGATGCTCCGCAAGAAAAGCATCTCACTTTCTTTGGGAGGGGACAATTTGGAGAAATATGTCCCACCTGCCCACAATTGTAACATGTATTCTTCCCTTTCCTGCACTCCCCGAAGTGGTTCTTCCCACATACATTGCATGCTGGCTTTTTCTGAACACTTCCTTGTTGATTCCCCGAGCTCTTGTCGTTACTGTTGTTGTCCCATTTACGCTTATTACTGTTATTATTATTATTGCCTCCGCTGTTACTGTTCTTGCTTCCCCCTTCATTTTTCTTCTTGTTTCTCTCCTGGTTAAACTTGGTCAACGCGTCGCTTCCACCTTCAGCAATGATTGACTTCTCCAACAAAGTTGCGAACGAGTCAATCTGCAGTACTGCTACCTTGTTGAATATCCAAGGTCTCAATCCATTCTCGAACCTCCTGGCCTTGCGTTCCTCCGTGTCTACCTGATGTGGAGCGAACCTGGCCAACTCATTAAATTTTGCCGCGTACTCCGGTACCGACATGTTCTCCTGTTTCAGTTCTAGAAACCTTACCTCCATCATACTCTTCATACTTTTCGGGAAATAATTCTCGTCGAATATTTCCTTAAATTTCGTCCAGGGCACCACACCATCCCCAGCCCTATTCTGATTGGCTTCCCACCAGAAATTGGCTTCGCCCTTCATCATGTAGGTAGCAAAAACTGTCTTTTGCTCCTCAGCTACTCTTGCGATAACGAACGCCTTCTCTATCTCCTTTATCCAAGACTGGGCCTCTATCGGGTCCGACGTTCCCCTAAACTCTGGCGGTCCCACCGCCTTAAAATCTTTAAAATTCGCCAACTGATTTGGTGGTGGTGGCGGGTTTGCTACTACAGGGTGGCGGTTTTGCATTGCCTCAGCTAGCATGTCGACAAAGTTTTGCATAGGGTCTACGTTGTGTCCCCCGGCGTCGTTGTTAACTGACTCTTCTACCCCCTGGTTCCTTGGTGGTTGTCTACGTGGCGGCATTTTCTGTTATAAACAAAAATTTACATTATTATACTGGTTTCATCTTTTTCATTTCATTATTTTGTATCTTAGACAATGTTTAGCTAAAATACAAGTAATTATTTCAACACGCATATAAACATAATTTCAACTGCATTTATACTCATATGCTAAAACAGGAGTGCGTAGCACTTTACATCAAAAGCATACTGCTATAAATGCTTCTATCCCAGAGAAGCTACAAAAGATGGGATCTGACATATTCTACAACTTCCTAGAGTTGGGATTTAGTGACATATTAACCCTTTAATAAAACAAAAGTTGGGTTCTACTGCATCTATTTACATACGAAATTAGAAAATAACTACTACTACTACTGACTGCGCATCCCCCTACGGATCGCGTCGTCATACTCCTCATCCCCGATGGCCATCACCACACTCCTGCTGATGGTGTGCATAGACTGGCCCTCCTCAGCTGGGTAGTAGTGCACCCTGCTCTGAAGCCTACCATATGAAGATCGGTAGACGTAGCTAAGTCTATCCGTCCTCACCCGCTTCTCGCGGACCTCCTCCTCTAGCTCAATTATCTGACCATAAGCGGCATCCCGCTGTCTCTCCATCTCTATACGGTCCTCTATCGCCTCCTGCCAGTGTGCACGGATGGCGGCCTTCTCTGCCTGAACCTGCTGAACCTTCAGCTCAGCCTCTGCCAACCTAGTCTCAACCACTGCTAATTTAGCCTGCAGCTCTACATCCTGCTCTACCAGCTGATGAGTTAGCACCGCAAGATGCTCCACTGAATCCTCGTACTCCTGTACCTGATCCTCCAGTCCTACTATCCTCTCCTTCAGCTCTGTGTTCTCGCCAGAGAACTGGTAAGCCGCATCCCTATACTGATCCTCCATGTGCTGGTGGGTCAGATTCTGCTCCTCTAGATGCTGGACCCTTGCCTCCAGCCCCTCGTTCCTATCGGTCAGTCCCTCTATGATGTCAGCGGCAGTGGTGCCCATGCCATCAGCTGACTCCTCCTCCTCAGACTCCTCTGACTCTGCCTCATCCTCACTGTAAGGCCTCATGACTCCGCCCCAGACGGGCTCCACACGATCCCCCTCCTCAGGATCTGACTCTGGCTCCTCTACGGGTGCAGCCACCAGCGGCTGTGCAGTATCCATATGGATATCAATATAGTCCTCCTCAGCAGTGCGACTCGACTGTCCGATCTCTGCCATCCTATATCATAAAACAATAACACACGTTAGTACAGCAATAAAATATATTCATTGATGAAATGAAATGATATTTTATCATGTACATCTCGGCTCGATGGATTTTCTAAATCCATCTCCAAAAATACACAACATGATGAATCTCCCCGATTCATCCCCTAACGCACTCGATATGAGTTTAATACTAAGGTTATAACTTAGGTTTCGCAAATCCTAACGTTTCTAACCTACAGCTTTGATACCAACCTGTGACGACCCCAAATCCGGGTTCCATAACCTCGAGTTTGGTTCTCACTATTCAACACATTACTAACAATTAAATACATACATTGCATTTAAATATCGCGGAATAATACATATTGGTTCCCTTCAAAAGGTTACAATACCAGGGTCTATCAACCTTAACATAAAAACAGTTCCTATCATAAGGAATTACAAAAGGTTTAACAACCGTAAATACATAAATAAAGATCTAACTAGCATGCATAAGCTACTTAAGCTTTAGCCTTTCCTTTTCCCTTATCCTTCCTGGAGCAATCAGGATTATCTGAAAAATGGTTCATGATATAGCAAGAATGAGCAACTAGTTTGCTCAGCAAGTTTAAAACAATCATATAGATTTAATATATCATGAATGAATGGGAAATATCAACAATGATTCAACAATAGATATAACAATTGTGAATGAAACAGGATTCAAATTTTAATAAACAGAATATTTGAATCTTAAAATGCTGAGTGGTCACTAAGGACCCTGAACTAACTAGGGTATAATAGAGTTTCCTCCGACCCTTTGAGTTGTTTGGTTTTCAAGGGGATCAGCCTATTCAACCCGCTGTATATGCATTACATTTAGTCACTGGCGCCCAAAGTCGGTTTCCCGACACAAAATCCCCTAATTTAGGGTTGTTCAATTCTCAGACTTAATATAAGAAATCCGCACCCAACAATGGTTTGGATAAGCTTTTAAAAGTATTCAAGTTATTGAATTTAGAAACGCAATGTCTAGCTGAACTATTAGCTTCAGACATTTTTAATACAGTTCATGAATCAAGAACTAACAAGCTTCAAATGCACTAAGTGCGATTTTATAAACAATATGGATGTGGAATAATTTTAAATAATTAAACCACTTCAAGCTTTAACAATAAATACAAGTATGGAAACTTGTTCAACGATAATAATTGAGTAGGGTTAGAGAACTTGCCTGTTTGCTCAGCTACAATAATTGTCTAGCTTTAACTAACTTGCTTTGAAAGACCTAACATTAATAAAGTCGGTCTAATAATTAGTACGGCGTATTTGCATAACTATACGCTTAATAATGAACTTATTTACCACATAAGTACTAACACATAAATTACATTAGTCAAAACAATATTATTAACCTTATAGACACTTAATCATTTTAGGTTAATAATTTAATAAGTTAGAAAATATTTTTCTTAAGTGTTGGACACTTATTAAACCCTTAAACAACTTATTACAATTGTTTAATTAAATCATAATTAAATTCAATTTATTTTATTAACTTAATCTCTATTTAATTACTATTTAATATTGATTAAATAGAAATTAATTAATTAACTCTAGTTATTATTTAAAATAAATAATAACTAATTGTACTTACTTATTATTTAATTATAATTAAATAATAAATAATTATAACTTAGTTTTAACCTTCTTTAATTTAATGTTAATCAACCAATAATTAACCAAGTAATTAAACTTACTTATTATTTAATTAAGGAAATTAAATAATAGTTTACTAATCTTAATCCTCTTTAATTATTATTTAATGTCAATTAAATAATAATTAATTATTTAATTAATTTTAATTATTATTTAAGGTTAAATAATAATCAAATCATTCTTATTTATTATTTAAATTAAATAATAAATTATTACTCTAATAACTTAATTTCCATTAATCGTTATTTAATGTTAATTAAATAATAATTAATTACTTAATTATCTTTATTTATTATTTAATAATATTTAAATAATAAATAATTAATTTATAAATTTTATCTCTCTTTAAATATTATTTAATAGGCATTAAATAATAATTGCTAATTTATCATCTTTATTTATTATTAACATTTAAAATAATAAATAAATAATAAATTTATTTAACCTAACCATGGTTTAGCTAACTAGATTAATATTTAAAATATTTAAATATTAAACTTTATGAAAAATATCCTCCCCAATATTATTTTTGTATTATTATTATTTTTGTTATAATTTTAAATTAATTTTTAAATATTTAAATTAATTAAAATTAACCCGAATGGCATTTTCGTAAATAAGTTGAAAAACCGGACCGAGGGCAGAATGGTAATTCTGCCAAGAAAAACACGGAGGGGCATAAATGTAATTTCCCCGGAAACAGATGCTCGCGCATTGCGCGCGTAAGCCGATGCAGGACCAAAACGGCGTCGTTTTTGAAACCCCGGAAATGGCCTCCGCGCATAACGCGCGGAGTAAAATTTCACGGACGCCAAACGACGTCGTTTGGCTCCGCGTCCTCGGTGAACAGTGGCTGCCGCGCATTGCGCGGAAAGCCTTAAATTTTTTTTCTTCCCGCAGAACGTGAACAGTGACCAGAAAATACCCACTTTAATAAAAATTATACCATCAAGTAAGCTTTAAATGCTCAATAAAAATCCAAAAAAATTACCAATCATCTTATATTAATTTATAACATGAAAAATTAATTTTTTCATGATTTAATATCAATATTTTTTTATAACAAAATTTTACATCACATAAACTACCATAAATCATAACTTTTTGTATAAAACTCCATTTTGAGTGATTCGAACTTTGTTTTTCTCATGATTTAATGTTCTATAATATTAGAACATCAAATCTAAATATTATCAAAAATTATCTTTAATCATTATATTGAGATTTATTTTCACACAACCAAATACATGTTTTTCATTCAATAAAACTCATAACACATAAGTTAAACCCATGATCAACTATATAAACATACATAGCATGATATTAACCATAGAAATTATTACACTAATATTTATACCATAACTTGAAAGAAAAGCAAGATTAGGGTTTAAAAATAACTACCTTGTTTTGATAGCTATTCTCCTCTTCTTTCCAAAATATGTTGTGAAGGAGGATGGCATGAACTAACTTAGGATTTCTTCTTCTTACTTGATCTCTCAAATATTATGCTCTCACTTAAAGTTTTCTCTCAACTCTCTCTAGCTTTCTTTTGCTTGAAAATAAAAGATGAGAAATGATTTTCAAAAACTACAAAATTGTAAGTATACTTACAATGGTTATAGATATAAAATCTATATCTATCAAATTTCCATAATGAGATAGCAAGGATACTTACACAAGCAATTTAGTCCATACATAGTTGGTGAAAAGAAGCATGGTTCATGTACTTAAAAAAAAAAATAAAACAAGCAACCTTTAATTAAATAAATGGAAAATAAAATAAAAAAATCAATTTTTTTCTCTCTCCTCCATGCCATTCGGCTGATGGCTTCAAAAGTCAAAAAAAATAAATTCATTTTTCTTATTTTAATTAATTAATAAGTTATTTAATTGTTTTTCCAAGTGGGCCAATCATTGGGCTTTAATTTAAAATACCAATTGGGCTTCTATTAAATTGTTTGGGCTACTAAATTGTCAAATTTTATTATTCCCCACTTGGGCTACTAATTGACCCATGTTGGGCTAATTTAATAATTTACACATTAATTATTCAATCCATGATTAAATAAATAATTAGATTGAATAAATAATTAAATAATTTAACCCATTAGTATTAAATTACTAAATGGACTTATAAATATTATTTATTAATATTTCACATTATTTACATTAATTAATAATCATATTAATTAATTTATTATATTTAATTCACTCATTATATTCAATTTAATTGAATATTTAATTAATAGGAAACTTATCAATTAATTTGATATTAAAACTTTAGGGTTTGTTCACTAATTTAATAACATATTAGTGACCCCCTTTAATTAATTTTAGTAATTAATTACATAATTATTTAATCACATAATTAATTAATCACATAAAAAGATTTAAATAATCTCGAAAAATAACTCGTTGGAAATTAAATTAATAATTTAATTAATAAAGATGTGGAAATTCTAGGACATTACAGTCACTGCATTAAAACATGGACCCTATATTTATTTAGGTCGATCCACCAATTAATCACTAATGGACCATACCCTTGGTTTAACTTAATCACATCATTTATCTCGATACTTATCATAATATTACCCACCTTGGATAATATTTTAAATTTTACTATCAATTAGTAATAAGTTATAATGTTATTTAATTGTTAAATAACACTTTAAATAATCATTACTATTATTAATTTATTTTTAATAATAGTTTACCTTAATCATTATTATTAATCTTTTAATAATAATTTAATTGCTTGCTAATATTATTACCCTTTAATAATATTTTAATTGACTTCTCATTATTATCAATCATTTTAATAATAATTTAATTGTTCATCAATATTATCAATCATTTAATAATATTTGAAATCCTCACGTATCATTAGTAATTATTTAATAACGATTCAACCCTTAACTATTATTACCCAATAGTTAATTACTTGTTAAACAATATTATTAATTCTTTAATAATATTCTAAATCTTTATTTATCATTATTATTTATTTAATAATGATTTAACTCTTAACTATTATTATTTAATAGTTAATTAAATGCTAAATAATATTATTAATCCTTTAATAATATTTTAAATTAATTACATATCATTATTAATTATTGAATAATGATTTAATTCTTAACTATTATCATTTAATAGTTAGTCAATAATATTATCAATATATTTTAATTACTTAATAATCTTCTTTCGATTAAGTAATAATTTATTCCACTTAATTACCATTTAATTATTATTTAATATGAATTAAATAATAATTAATTAACTAATTATCCGAACTCATTATTTAATATTAATTAAATAATAATTAATTAATTAATTAACCTTACTTATTATTTAATATTAATTAAATAATAAATAATTAGTTTATTAACCTTAATTATCCTTTAATTATTATTTAATATTAATTAAATAATAATTAATTACTTAATTAACCTTACTTATTATTTAATATTAATTAAATAATAAATAATTAGCTTTCTAACTTTAATATTCTTTAATTATTATTTAATATTAATTTAAATAATAATTAATTATTTATTTAACTTTACTTATTATTTAAGTGCAATTAAATAATAAATAACTAACTTATTCATCTTAACATCCTTTAATTATTATTTAATATTCATTAAATCATAATTAATTAATTACATAACTTCATATATTATTTAATATTTATTAAATAATATTTAATTAGATTATTAGCGTATTTATACACTAATAAATAGCTAATATATAGTGAATCACTCCAATAATTTCAAATTTTATTTTATAACATTTAACTAGCATGCCAATAGGTCAAATATTATTTTTCTGAAATTAAAAATAATATTTCCATACTTATTAGCAATTTAGTAAGCTTTAATCCACCATTAATTCTAATAAATACCAAATTACAAACAATTTTGGATTTTAAAATTTGATAATTTTCTTTATAAAATTATAAGCATTTTCTCTTTTGGAACCAACCCAAGAACCGGCCTAAAAATGCCCGAACCGGCCCTACCTAGAAATCATGAAAAACCGAAAAAAACCGAACCGGCCGGTTTTTTAAAAAAAATAGGCAGATTACTTTTTGAAATTTTCAGACTTGGGGTCTCCGACGGGAACTTGAATAAAATGAAATCCACAAGTCCGATTGAGGCCTATTTGGTATCGATGGATTCCTAACTTCCCGAACTACATTTTTCTGTCATCAAACATCAAATTTGGATTTGTTTTGGTCACGGAAATTGGCTCCAAACCGGAATGTTGTGCACAGCCCTAAAATAATGGGGTGTTTTGGTAGAAAATCCATATCTTGCTCATTTTAAATCGGATTTTAGTCATTCAACTTGGAGAATCTTCATATTTCATGGATCTATCACCCAAAATTGACGGATCATGAATCCGACTTACGGATCATGCCCAGAAATTTCGGGAGTGGCTGCCATGATTTTGGTTACTTGGTTTTCGTCGGTAAAAACTTATTTGATGATTTTGATGAAATCTTTCCACATAAATACACCCAAAAATTCATATTAAACCCATGTAACCTTAGATATATCAATCTAGCATGTTTCTACCTTTTTAGATTTTGAAAATTAGTTTTCTACCAAAGAAATTACATAGTACCCAAAGAACAATACCAAGCTAGAATGTTTTATACCTTTTGTTGATTATCCTATTTGTTAGAACTTTGAAAAGGCTTGGATGATCAATCTTCTTACATAGATAGCTTCCTCTTGATGAGACCTCCATCTTTAAACCTTGCTCCAAGATCATCCAACCATCAATGCTCACAAGATCTAACTTTCTTTTTCTTTTTCTCTAGAGTTCTCTCTCTTTTCTCTATTGAAATTTTTGTAAAATGGCTAACCAACACAATGAATTGGTAAAGCACTATATTTATAGTACTTCCTTAATCTCCATTAGCTCCTACTAATCAACCAACACTTGGACATTTAAGGCTTAAACTCATGCTTACTATAGCTTGGATGGACAAGATGATTGACAAGGATGAATGACTCCTATCAAGGTTGCTTGAAAGCAACTTTTAGAGTGTAAAACAAGCAAAATAAAGCCACACTCAACATTTTCATGTGGGGCCCCCTCCAAAATTCGGGATTTGCCAATAAATTACACCAATTTGGCTTTATTTTTATATCCTATATCATTATATAAGTATCAATATATATATATATATACCAATGTATATATATTGACCATAACTTTGACTACCATTTGGGCTCCACATTGGATCAATTTAATATTTCTATTGGGCTCGTCAATTAAATTTGTTTGGGCTCAATTTAATTACTACATTGGGCTAATATTAAATACCCTATGTTACATTTAATTAAACAAGCATTGGGCTTGGTTAATTATTACATAAATCCATGTTCAAATTAAATTATATGGACTACTAGGTTAAATTAATTTGACCTAGTTTAATACCTCAATTGGACTTATAATATAATCCAATTAGATTTGCTATAATTAATTCTACCACATTGGGTTACTTAATTAACCCATCCACGGTTAATTCTTAACCCCACATTTATTTATCTAGCAATTAACCAATGATTGGTTAATGCTATCTCTCTTGTCAACCAACTAGGGTTATTCAATTAACTAGACACTGGTTAATTTTCTACACTCAATCAATACTTGAAATGCTTCTCCCAACCATTGACCATCATTTGACTTTTAATGGGTTGGGCTACATAACTTACTTTTTATTGGCTCTCTTATTTAATTACCCATTTCATGCAAATATCTCCATATTGGGCTTACATCTATAACAACTTATTAATTAAGTAAATTACTTAATTAATTAACTTCTTAATATTGTCCTTCTAGGCAATATTCCACTTCCCTACTTGTTACTCATAACCTTAATTCTTAACTTATATAATTAATTCAATTAATTATATTACATGACTTTTCTTTTTAATCCATACTAAAACTAATTAATTTATTAGTTTTATTAAGTATTTAATTTACTTCACACATCATCTTGTTTGACTAACAAACTCAACTATAGGTGTATATATATAAATATTAATATATTCACCTTCACTTCTCAATTGAATTTCTTTCTTAAATAAATTATCTACCTGCATCATTATCATTAAAATATTCTCACATTTAATTTTTAACAAATAATTTATGTTAAAAAAAAAAATGTTTACCCATTTTCTACACATCTTCCTTCTCACCTTCTAGGTTTAAACCTTAACCTTTAATAAAATCAATTAAGATATTATTTAAAATCTTGAAATTATCTGGGATATTACATTCACCACTTCTTATAAGAATTTCGTCCCCGAAATTATCTCATACACAATTCTACCAATTTTCATCACTGAGAATATCTCTTTACTCATCAACTTCTATGACCACCCTTTTCTAGGAAGTTCATACTTCTAAACTCATAATTCCAGAACAATGGAATATCTTGCAGAAGAATAAATTGAAAATCAATATCTTACAGAAGAATAAATTGAAAATCAAAATATTCATTAAAACTTTCATAATATGCTGAGGGGTCATCAAGACTGTGAACATCTGAATGGAATTAACTGAATTTCGAATAAATAGTATTTATCCCTGTAAATACTTATAAACAGAGTGTTTATCAATCACAAAGACTGAAAATATTTCATAGGTATACGCTAGGTGATCAGCCTATTGTACCATACGTCGTGCAGAACGTCTTAATTTTTAGGCGCAAGTCGGAGCTATATGCCGACAAAAATATATCTGCTTTAGCCGACAAAATATATTTGTTTTTGCACTTGTTCACCTCAGACTTACTACAAAATTCCGTTCCAAAATAATTTGGATTGGATAATAAAACTTGAATCAATTCTGACCAAAAGTGTCCAGTTAAAATAAATGACAAAGACTCCCATCATTGAACTGTTAGTATATTACGATTCAAAAATTCATTTCAGATTAGTTAAAATAACTAAAATTCATTTATAGGACTTCATGATACCGCATCATCTTGATAGTACGTTGAGAATTCTGTCATTAATTCATGACTTCATGATACCGCACATCTTGACAGTACGTTGAGGATTCCGTCATTTTCATCCCCACAGCGTGTGATGATTTTATAAATACATTTTGATATTTTCAAATCAATTTGTCTAGCTGAAACAATTAGCATAGACTATTCTTTAAACGTTTTAAAATACTGGAAATCATTTTATAACTTTGTCATACTACATCATACCATAGTGGGCTTTAAACATCCAACACTAGGTTACTCTGCATTGATGATTCCATCGTTTATCATCTCTGCACTAAATGCATTAATGATTTCTAAAATACATTTGTCTTTTCAAAAGCACAAAAGTGCGAATTTAGCACGATTTTAAGAATTTCAAAGTCTAGCATAGCTAGAAGATTTGGAATGTCCTAAAACCTCAAAATACCTCAAATTTCTCCTCCGCATTCTTTTCCAGCTTAATAACTATATCTGATAAAGCTCTAGTCTTACTACTTAACTCTACCCATACTTATTGTTCATCAAACTTACCACACATTAGGAGTTCAGGTACTTGCCACAATCATATGGGTCGGAGAACTTATCCTAGTCAGACCCTAATCGTCCATTCGCTGAGGGGTTCCACCATACGATTATGAGTCACGAACTTACCATCAGTATGAGTTTTAAGAACACGTACTTATCTTAATATTCTCTACATATCCAATATATTATGAGAAAAGAATCACCTTCTCACCATATATACATTGAATAGCATGACATCAGGTTCAAATCGATTATCACTATAGGAAGCTAAGTGGTTGTCAAACCAAACGCAATCTCCTGCCCATACAAGAAATTGGTCAACTCGGCCACTAATCAATATAGAAAGTTAAGCGGTCGTTAAACCAAAAACAAATCCTCTGCCCATACAAAGAACTGTTAAACTCAACTACTATATTAATATAGGAAGCTAAGTGGTTCTAAAACCAAGCACAAATCCATACAAGGAATCGTACAACTCAGCCACTAATATGAGTTCTCAATTAAAAACCCACAAACCTTCTAATTTTCTTAACTGAATACGAATTCTCTCCATTCATATTTTAGAACATCTGCCTCATTACTAGTTCATTTCTCTAGATCATTTCATGACCTTATTAGCATTTTCTTTATACTTCTCAAAATCTTATCATAAGATATTTTTCTATCATTTCTTCAAATTAGGTACAACATGACCTTTTTCATCTCTCATATATCTTCTTAAATCCATCTTTGGATAATCTTCTATATATGAATTTTTCAAATTCATCTTTTATTACTTAAACTCTTCCGGAGTTTATTCATTTATCATTTTACTTATCTTCTACTACGGTTATAGCCTAAGGTACTCTTACATAAGGTTTATAACCTATCAGCTCTGATACCAACTTGTGACGACCCCGAATCCGGGTCCCCCGAACCTCGAACTCGGTTCAACACGAGTACAACCTTTTTCTTATTATTCATGAATTACAACAATATTATAATTGCTAAATAATCATTTATTTACAATTTTACAACATCTCTTTCTATTCCAGAATCGAAATCTTTATACATTCCTAGTATATCTCAATATCATACATGATACGACATTCTATTACAATCAATTTGAGTATTTAATACTCATATAACATACCAACTAAGTCTTATGCTACAGAATCATTTACCTGTCCAATTCGGACTGATATCTACAATAGATATTTAGATCTTCAATGGAAGTAATATATTTTCCTGTTCCTTGTTCTTTATCGAGAACTTTAGGTAACTAGCCTTATCTGAAAATGTTGGTTTAGGCAAGAGTGAGCACGACGGCTCAGCAAGTTCAACAGCTACACATAACACATTATATGCTTCACATAAAATTTACAATTTATACTAACATCATGTTTTTCATGCATTTCAGTTTATGACATACTGCTCATGCATATCATGCCTCGCATTTAATCTATACTTTATGTCTAACCTTTATCATGACATATAGTTCAATGCAGAACAATTGTCTTAAATCAACTACCGCATATCAACAGTTCAAATCAACTTATTGCACAAAGGCACATTAAAACATCTTTGCACATAACCACGTATGAGCACATCTCAGTTTAATAACAAACTTATAATTCATGCACATAATACAACACGTTCTGAAAAACTTGCATGGACTTGTATAACCAGCTTACGTTAATCTTTCACGTTCCTTGCACCACCTACACGGTATGTGATATCAACGGTGCACAATATCAGTCAAAGTTTGACTCAATACTAAATCTTATTTTAAAGATATTTATTTCTTCTTATCATCCCCTTTATTTAATAAGGTTAATTTCATATTTTAGTCTCTCTTTGACTTGACTCAGTGTTTCATATTCAACACCATAAATCTTTTGTTCGAAACTATGCAATTCTGACATTTATTAATGTCACTGCATTAAAACTTGGACCTTATATTTATTTAGGTCGATCCACCAATTAATCACTAATGGACCATACCCTTGGTTTAACTTAATCACATCATTTATCTCGATACTTATCATAATATTACCCACCTTGGATAATATTTTAAATTTTACTATCAATTAGTAATAACTTATAATGTTATTTAATTGTTAAATAACACTTTAAATAATCATTACTATTATTAATTTATTTTTAATAATAGTTTACCTTAATCATTATTATTAATCTTTTAATAATAATTTAATTGCTTGCTAATATTATTACCCTTTAATAATATTTTAATTGACTTCTCATTATTATCAATCATTTTAATAATAATTTAATTATTCATCAATATTATCAATCATTTAATAATATTTGAAATCCTCACGTATCATTAGTAATTATTTAATAACGATTCAACCCTTAACTATTATTACCCAATAGTTAATTACTTGTTAAACAATATTATTAATTCTTTAATAATATTCTAAATCTTTATTTATCATTATTATTTATTTAATAATGATTTAACTCTTAACTATTATTATTTAATAGTTAATTAAATGCTAAATAATATTATTAATCCTTTAATAATATTTTAAATTAATTACATATCATTATTAATTATTGAATAATGATTTAATTCTTAACTATTATCATTTAATAGTTAGTCAATAATATTATCAATATATTTTAATTACTTAATAATCTTCTTTCGATTAAGTAATAATTTATTCCACTTAATTACCATTTAATTATTATTTAATATGAATTAAATAATAATTAATTAACTAATTATCCGAACTCATTATTTAATATTAATTAAATAATAATTAATTAATTAATTAACCTTACTTATTATTTAATATTAATTA
This sequence comes from Hedera helix, assembly GCA_947179155.2. NCBI lineage: Eukaryota > Viridiplantae > Streptophyta > Magnoliopsida > Apiales > Araliaceae > Hedera > Hedera helix. The sequence continues at coordinate 9,000,598 of OX359273.1, forward strand.
AATAATAAATAATTAGTTTATTAACCTTAATTATCCTTTAATTATTATTTAATATTAATTAAATAATAATTAATTACTTAATTAACCTTACTTATTATTTAATATTAATTAAATAATAAATAATTAGCTTTCTAACTTTAATATTCTTTAATTATTATTTAATATTAATTTAAATAATAATTAATTATTTATTTAACTTTACTTATTATTTAAGTGCAATTAAATAATAAATAACTAACTTATTCATCTTAACATCCTTTAATTATTATTTAATATTCATTAAATCATAATTAATTAATTACATAACTTCATATATTATTTAATATTTATTAAATAATATTTAATTAGATTATGAGCGTATTTATACACTAATAAATAGCTAATATATAGTGAATCACTCCAATAATTTCAAATTTTATTTTATAACATTTAACTAGGATGCCAATAGGTCAAATATTATTTTTCTGAAATTAAAAATAATTTTTCCATACTTATTAGCAATTTAGTAAGCTTTAATCCACCATTAATTCTAATAAATACCAAATTACAAACAATTTTGGATTTTAAATTTTGATAATTTTCTTTATAAAATTATAAGCATTTTCTATTTTGGAACCAACCCAAGAACCGGCCTAAAAATGCCCGAACCGGCCCTACCTAGAAATCATGAAAAACCGAAAAAAATCGAACCGGCCGGTTTTTAAAAAAAAATAGGCAGATTACTTTTTGAAATTTTCAGACTTGGGGTCTCCGACGGGAACTTGAATAAAATGAAATCCACAAGTCCGATTGAGGCCTATTTGGTATCGATGGATTCGTAACTTCCCGAACTACATTTTTCTGTCATCAAACATCAAATTTGGATTTGTTTTGGTCACGGAAATTGGCTCCAAACCGGACTGTTGTGCACAGCCCTAAAATAATGGGGTGTTTTGGTAGAAAATCCATATCTTGCTCATTTTAAATCGGATTTTAGTCATTCAACTTGGAGAATCTTCATATTTCATGGATCTATCACTCAAAATTGACGGATCATGAATCCGACTTACGGATCATGCCCAGAAATTTCAGGAGTGGCTGCCATGATTTTGGTTACTTGGTTTTCGTCGGTAAAAACTTATTTGATGATTTTGATGAAATCTTTCCACATAAATACACCCAAAAATTCATATTAAACCCATGTAACCTTAGATATATCAATCTAGCATGTTTCTACCTTTTTAGATTTTGAAAATTAGTTTTCTACCAAAGAAATTACATAGTACCCAAAGAACAATACCAAGCTAGAATGTTTTATATCTTTTGTTGATTATCCTCTTTGTTAGAACTTTGAAAAGGCTTGGATGATCAATCTTCTTACATAGATAGCTTCCTCTTGATGAGACCTCCATCTTTAAACCTTGCTCCAAGATCATCCAACCATCAATGCTCACAAGATCTAACTTTCTTTTTCTTTTTCTCTAGAGTTCTCTCTCTTTTCTCTATTGAAATTTTTGTAAAATGGCTAACCAACACAATGAATTGGTAAAACACTATATTTATAGTACTTCCTTAATCTCCATTAGCTCCTACTAATCAACCAACACTTGGACATTTAAGGCTTAAACTCATGCTTACTATAGCTTGGATGGACAAGATGATTGACAAGGATGAATGACTCCTATCAAGGTTGTTTGGAAGCAACTTTTAGAGTGTAAAACAAGCAAAATAAAGCCACACTCAACATTTTCATGTGGGGCCCCCTCCAAAATTCGGGATTTGCCAATAAATTACACCAATTTGACTTTATTTTTATATCCTATATCATTATATAAGTATCAATATATATATATATATATACCAATGTATATATATTGACCATAACTTTGACTACCATTTGGGCTCCACATTGGATCAATTTAATATTTCTATTAGGCTCGTCAATTAAATTTGTTTGAGCTCAATTTAATTACTACATTGGGCTAATATTAAATACCCTATGTTACATTTAATTAAACAAGCATTGGGCTTGGTTAATTATTACATAAATCCATGTTCAAATTAAATTATATGGACTACTAGGTTAAATTAATTTGACCTAGTTTAATACCTCAATTGGACTTATAATATAATCCAATTAGATTTGCTATAATTAATTCTACCACATTGGGTTACTTAATTAACCCATCCACGGTTAATTCTTAACCCCACATTTATTTATCTAGCAATTAACCAATGATTGGTTAATGCTATCTCTCTTGTCAACCAACTAGGGTTATTCAATTAACTAGACACTGGTTAATTTTCTACACTCAATCAATACTTGAAATGCTTCTCCCAACCATTGACCATCATTTGACTTTTAATGGTTTGGGCTACATAACTTACTTTTTATTGGCTCTCTTATTTAATTACCCATTTCATGCAAATATCTCCATATTGGGCTTACATCTATAACAACTTATTAATTAAGTAAATTACTTAATTAATTAACTTCTTAATATTGTCCTTCTAGGCAATATTCCACTTCCCTACTTGTTACTCATAACCTTAATTCTTAACTTATATAATTAATTCAATTAATTATATTACATGACTTTTCTTTTTAATCCATACTAAAACTAATTAATTTATTAGTTTTATTAAGTATTTAATTTACTTCACACGTCATCTTGTTTGACTAACAAACTCAACTATAGGTGTATATATATAAATATTAATATATTCACCTTCACTTCTCAATTGAATTTCTTTCTTAAATAAATTATCTACCTGCATCATTAAAATATTCTCACATTTAATTTCTAACAAATAATTTATGTTAAAAAAAAAATGTTTACCCATTTTCTACACATCTTCCTTCTCACCTTCTAGGTTTAAACCTTAACCTTTAATAAAATCAATTAAGATATTATTTAAAATCTTGAAATTATCTGGGATATTACAATAAAGGTATAGCAAGGTGCTATAAATAAAATACGTATGATTATTACGACAATTATGATTCCGAGGACGGAATCCTGTTAAGGGGGGAAGAATGTGAGGATCCGAATTTCCAGGATTTCTTTAATAATATTAAATGAGAATTTAATTGATAAAATTATCAAAATTGTTTAAATTATTTATGATATAAGTAATTTAAAGTGTGTGAAGGAATTGAATAGTTAAATTAAATATGTATCAAGATGGTGAATGTATGTCAGAACTATAAGTCAATGCCATTTGACTCGGCTTGATATTTTGAAAAGTTTTGACATGATGAATGTTTTAAAAATTTCTGCGAATTATAAATTATTAAAAGTAAGTCTATGCTAATTGATCTGGCTAGACAAGCATTGAAGAAATAAAAGTCTGAGCTATCAATTCAGCTAGACGAATTTTGAAATATATTGAATTCATATTTTTGAAAGTTATACCAAATTAAATTATCTTCGAATGAATTCTAAGGCTGAGATGAACAAAAAGATTAAGACTATTGCAGGTTGATCGAATGGTCACCTGGCATAGCAAGACACATGCATTGTAGATTGATCATCTGGCGTGCCAATGTATGGTGAAACATCCATTACTTTAATGACAGATTGATCCACTGTCATGGTTTGCAGTATGAAGTACTCGGGGAGCGAAGTACTGTAAACCGGGATAAATGTTCATTCAGTAAAGTATGAAAGTTACCAAAATAAAATTATTTTATTTTTCCTCTACTCTTATGAAGATTGGATGGTAGGATGAGGTAGTATTATTTAAATGTGAATGACAATGAAAGTAATAATGGTGAAGTAAAGGAATTAGGAAATATGAAGGATTAGAAAATTCCAATGGGCAATGATCACGAGAAAGGAAGGAAAGAAAGATATGTGAAATAAATATAAAGAAATTGTGTTTGTTGCAAATGAATGAGATATTAATACATAGAAATCTCGAGGACGAAATTTTATGAAGGAGGGGTGAATGTGACACCCAGGATTTTTGAAATAATTTTCAAATAAGGATTATGATGAATTAAGTAAATGTTGGTATTTAAAGCCTAGTGTTGAACGATAAAGGTATGAAGGAATGAATTATGGAATATGAAGAAAATTTATATGAATTAAGGAAAGAAGGATGAATGTGTAAAGTATCAATAAGGTGGAATAGAGAATATGAATACGCGGATTGAGTAAGGGTAAATATGATGAAACTTTTCGGAGAATAAGAAACTATCTTGATAAGTATATCAAGAAATGAATTAAAGTGTTATTAATAAAAATTTTAGAGAAATATGAAATGTAATATTTCAAAGAAATTGTGAATTGAATATTCTGACAGTAATGACCATTATGAGATTATCCATGTAAGTTATGGATATTAAAGAGGTAAAATATGATTATTATGGATATAGTTGCGATTTACCAAGATAAAGGTATAACAAGGTGCTATAAATAAAATACGTATGATTATTACGACAATTATGATTCCGAGGACGGAATCCTGTTAAGGGGGGAAGAATGTGAGGATCCGAATTTCCAGGATTTCTTTAATAATATTAAATGAGAATTTAATTGATAAAATTATCAAAATTGTTTAAATTATTTATGATATAAGTAATTTAAAGTGTGTGAAGGAATTGAATAGTTAAATTAAATATGTATCAAGATGGTGATGAATTGTGTGGATTTAAAATAAATAAAAAAGTAAATAAATTATTTGGAAACAATTTATGAAAAATAAGAGAGATTCCATGTAAAGGTACAATAAATTGTACAATTAAATTATTGTAGAAGTACATGAATTATGATTTTAAATGAGGTTATGTGTTAATGTGAAAGGCATGAATTAAATATGTATATATATATATATATATATACACACACACATTTTTATGTATATGTGTGTATATGTTTAAGTGATAAATATAAATTTCATTAATTATGAAAATTAAGGGATTAATAATTAAATTAATCCAATTTTAAATGAAAAATTAATGAGGGAGTTGTAATAATATAATTATGGATTTTAGATTTTATTAAGAATGGTGGAGAAAGTTTAGAATTTATAAAGAATAGATGTAATTATATAAATTATATAATAATAATTATATAATTTATATAAGGAAATTAAAGTGAAATATGAGAAAAATAATAATTATATAAATTATATAAGAATAATTATATAATTTATATAAGGTGATTAAATAGAATAAGGTTGGACAAAATTAAGAAATTATTTAAGAAAGGGGAATGTAAATATATAAATTATATAATATTAAGTTATATAATTTATATATAAAGAAATTATTGTAAATAGTAAAGAAATTGAATAATAAATAAGAAAAAGAAATGTTTTAAGTTATTAAAAATTATAATTATGTATAATGGAATTATTATGACTTTTACGAAAGATAATATTTCGAAAACGTGAACATGTTAATGTAACATGTTGTCCAAGTAAAGAAGTGAAAAATTATGAAAAATAATTTTTATGGGCTATATGAATTATTTTATGATTTTTGGAGGTATAAATTATCTCAAATAATTACACGCATGTCATTATGCGTGTACAAAATTTGTCAAGTAAAGTACCCAAAAAGGGTCTAAATATTATTCATAAATCATAATATGAATTTTAGTGAATTAAAATAAATATTTTATAATTATTATATAAAATATTTATTACACGAAATAATTACGTAATGTGTTTAAAATATTTTTATGCTTCATTTTTTTTGCCAATTCCGGAAGATTCACGATGGTCAAAGGCGGTGAAAAAAATTTGGCCAACTTGGGTGATTAAATTTTGTATAAAAAGAAAGGAAAGCAAAAGCATAAAAAAGGAAAAAGAAATGGAAAACACAACACAACCCAACTCTTTTTCTTTCTTTGTTCATCCGAACACCGCCAACCACCATGCCACCGGAAAACACCATGGCTACCTAGGAGGGAGAGATATTTGATGCCATCCATGGGAGAAACAAGTATTGGAAGGTAGAAAAATTAAAGTATTTGATTTATTCATGTATTTTTTAGGATAAAATAATTTTGTGGAAAAATAGGAAATAATTAGAATAATTATTTTAAATAATGTTTGCATGTATAGTTATGAATTATATGATTTTTGGATATATTATGTTGTGAAAAATTGGTGAAAAAAGTGGTTAAATTAGAAGGGTGATGCACTGTTGCGCGGCAGCCAATTTTTTTTCAGCCGCAGGGTATTAAACGGCGCCGTTTTGGGCGTGCGGAAAGGTCGTCCGCGCAATGCGCGAGGCTCAGAAAAGGGGTCGAGAAACGACGTCGTTTTGGTGGCGTCGGCTGAGGCAGGGTCGCGCATGGCGTGACCGACGGCAATGCTGGAAATTACTAGCGTGCCCCTGCCCTTTTCAAATTATACCGACCGCTTCCCTAGAGGCACGAAAATTACAGAATTGCCCCTCGACTTTCCGGAAAATTCTAGATTTGTCCCTAACGTTGCAAAAATTACAGAAATGTCCCTCGGCTTTCCGGGAAATGCCGGTTGTGTCCCTAAGGGCGCGGAAATTACTAAAATGCCCCCAGAATTGATTTTAATTGAAATAAATGTTTAAAAATTGTTTAAAAATTATAGAAAATTATAGAAAAATACTAAAAATATAGAAATGATATTTGGGCATTAAATTTAATATTTTTGATTAAATATTAAATATTGAGGATTAATATTTAAATGTTTAAATATTAATCTAATAAAGTTACAAGTTAGAAAATGATTAAATAAAATTTTCGGACAACCGAAAATGCTAAATTTTATCCAATGAGCCGGGTTGTCCGTAGTGAAGGTATTAAATATTAAGTTATGCTAATATTTTAAGGAATGAGGTTATCATAATTAACTATATAAAATTAATAATTGGTCCAGAGAAGATATTAATTAATTAAATTAATATCATAATGAGTTAAATAATTATTATTTGATTATTTTATGATCATAGGTTGATCGAATTAAGGGTTTGAGCTAACAATTTAAATAACTGGACGCCAGACAAGTTCTTCAGTCCCTTTTATGTTAAATGTTGGATTGTTATGATATGTAATTTTTGTTTTAACTGCATATAAATTATGTGCTATGTGATACGTGATTAATATGACCATAATGTGTACTTTGTGCAACGATATGAAATTATATGAAATTTATTGCTATAGCAGAAGCACAAGCACATGATGTATGACACACACCAAGCATGATAAGGTATGTGCTACGTGAAGTATAATTGTTGAACTTGCTGAGCCGTTGTGCTCATTACTTGCTTAATAAACATTTTGCAGGAAAGAAATGAATTTCAAAAATATCAGATGATATAAAGACGGATAATCACAGAAGGTTGTGAACGTTGTTGTTATATTTCAATAACATAATTTAATATGAATACTATTGTTAAGTTTATATTGCTATTTTGTATGTACATGTATGTTGAATCCAGACAAGATAAGTAAAGTTAAATTATGAACTGTGATTGGTCAGGATAATTGTTAAGGTAGAAATTATTATATGTTGAATTACGAATTATGAAACAAAGAAAATTGTATGGTTATGAACAATATTAGAATTTGAATGCCGAGCTTTACGAAAATAGTATAGAAAGAAAAAATTAAGGTTGCGATCCAGGGACCAGGATCCCAAGGTCAAGATTTTTAAATATCCAAAATATTTCAATACAATGATATGATTGAGAAAAAGAAAAATTTATACCGAAAATTTAGTAATTGACGATTTCGAAATCAGCTAATAGATCAATTAAGGTGATTAAAGATTTGTTAACGAACCGAAATTTGGACGTCAGGCAAATGATGTTTAATAAACATGAGATTTATAGTAATAAAGTGGGTCGAATTTAGAGGTCGTTACAAATGATGTGCAATAGAGAGTATGAAATAAATGGACTGAGTAAGGGTAAGTGCGATTAAAGAAAGAAAATTTCTCAGAGAATGAGAAACTATCTTGATAAGTACATCAAGAAACGAGCTAAAGTTTTATCAATAAATTTTTTAGAGAATTATGAAATGTAATACTACAAAGAAATTGTGAATTGAGTTAAGAATTTAATACTCTGACTATTACGATCATTATGGTGTCATCTATTAAAGCTGTGAGTATGGATATTAAAGAGATAAGTTATGGTTATTAGTGAGTTTAATTGTATTTATCAAGATAAAAGTATAGCAAAGTGCTATAAATGAGAGACATAAGGTTATTACGGAATCCTGTTAAGGGGGGAAGAATGTGAGGACCCGAAATTTTGGGATCACTTTAATAATATTAAATAAGAATTTAAATAACAAAATTATCAAGGTGGTTTAAATTATTTATGATTGATATATTTTATGTGATTTAAAGGGTGTGATGGGATTTAATTAGTAAATTAAATCTGCACGGAGGTGGTGATAAATTATGTTGAATTAATATAAATGAAAAATAAATAAATTGTTTAAAAATAATTTATTAAGAATAAGAGAAATTTCATGTAAGGGTACAATAAAAATTGTACAATAAAATTATTGTGGAGATACGAAAATTATTATTTAAATGATGTTATGTGATAATGGGTGATATATGGATTAGACATGTATATAGATATATTTGTATATATATATATATGTGTGTGCATGTTTAATTGTAAATTTCAAAATGTTATTGATTATGGAAATAAAAGGGATTAATAATTAAATTAATCCGGAAAAATTTATGAAAAAAGCTAATGAGGAAGTTAGTAAAATTGTAATTATTGATTTTAGATTTAATCAATAATTATGGAGTAAGTTTAGAAATTAATTAAGAAGAAAAGTAATTATATAAATTATATAATAATAAATTATATAATTTATATAAGGAAATTAAAGTCAAGTAAAGTAAAATAATAATTATATAAATTATATAAGAATAATTATATAATTTATATAAGGTGATTAAATTAAATAAGGATGGAAGAAAATTTTTATAAATTGTATTTTGTGTAAAATGGGAATTATATAAGGATAAAGTAATTATATAAATTATATAATAATAAATTATATAATTTATATAAGGAAAGTTAAAGTGAATAGTAAGGAAATAATAATTATATAAAAATGATTATATAATTTATATAAGAAGAATATATTAATTAAGAAAGGAAATATAAGTGTACAAATGGTACAATATTTTATTATATGGTGTATAATTAAGATTTATTAAAAATTATGTTTATGTATAATGAAATTTTTATGATTTTTATGGGGGATAATATTTCAGAAATGTAAACATGTTGTCCAAATAACGAAGTGAAAAAGTATGAAAACTAATTTTTATATGTTGTATGAATTATTTTATGAATTTTGGAGGTATAAATTACCTCATATAATTACATGCATGTCATTATGCGTGTACAAAATTTATCAAGTAATGAACTTGAAAAAAGTATAAATATTATTTATAAATCAATTTATGATTTTTAGTGAACTAAAATAAATATTTTATATACATTATATAAAATATTTATTACACGAAATAATTATGTAATATATTAAATATTTAATTATGCATGATTTTGTGGCTTAACCGACTTTGGTAAGTCGGTGGAATTGTGGTGTTTGTCCAAATTGGCTAAATTGATTATAATATAAGAAAATAAAATAAAGAAAAACAAAAAGGAAGGAAAAGAAAATGCATAAACACATGCTCTCTCTTTCTTCTCCTCCCACCTCCATCACCGCCACCCGTACACCACCACTATCAAAAGGAAAATTTTTTTTTGGTGCCATCCAAGAGTAGAACAAGCCTCCAAGGAAGATTTTCCAAGCTTTGGAAGGTATCAAATTAAATTATTTGGTTTATTTTGGTATTTTTGGTGATAAATAAATTGTGTAGAAAAATTAGTAAATAATTAGAATAATTATTCAATATAATTTTTGGAGGCATATTTATGGATTATATGATTTTTAGAGTTATTACGTTATGAAAAAGTAGAGCAAAAATGGTATTTTTGTGATTGGGTTGGTTTACTGTTAATGGAAGAAGAAGAAGAAAAAAAATTTAGGCCGCCCGCGCATGACTAAAATGACAGCGTTTTGGAGCGGTTGGGGTAGGGCTGCGCCATGCGCGGCTGTGACTTTGTCCACCGCAGGTCAAACTGTGAGGAATCGAATTTTTGAAATTCTTTAATAATAGAAATTTAATTATTAAATTTAGCAAGATTGCTCAATTTATGGTTGATATTTTGTAAGCGATTGAAAGTGTGTGAAGGAATTTAAATGGTAAATTAAATTGGTACAGGGGTGGTGATGAATGATATTGATTTAGAGTAATTAAAAAATGAATAAATTGTTCGGAAATAATTTATGAAGAATAAAAGAAATTTCATGTAAATGTACAATGAATTGTACAATTAAATTATTGTGGAAGTGCAGAAATTATTATGTGAATGAGGTTGTATGGTAAGGTGAGTAATGTAAATTAAATATGTGGATATATATGTATAATATGTTTGTTTAATTGTTATAATTATAATTTCGTTAATTATGGAAATAAAGGGATTAATAATTAAATTAATCCAATTTTTTTATTGAAGAGTTAATGAGAAAACTAGTAAAGTTATAATAATTGATCATATATTTAATCAAGAATTTTGGAAGAAGTTTAGAAATTAATTGAGAAGGAAAGGTAATTATGTAAATTATATAATAATATATTATATAATTTATATAAGGAAATTAAAATAAAGTATGAAGAAAATAATAATTATATAAATTATATAAGAATAATTATGTAATTTATATAAGGTAATTATATAAAATAAAGTTAGAGGAAATTAAGAAATTATTTAAAAGAAGAATGTAATTATATAAATTATATAATATTAAATTATATAATTTATATATAAAGAAATTATTGGAATATTAAAGAAATGAAATAATAAATAAGAAAAAGGAACGTTTTAAGTTATTAAAAATTATATTTATGTATAATGTAATTGTTATGACTTTTATGAAAGATAATATTTCGGAAACGTGAACACGTTAATGTAACATGTTGTCCAAGTAACGGAGTGAAAAATTATGAGAAATAATTTTTATATGTTAGATTAATTATTTTATGATTTTTGGAGGTATAAGTTACCTCATATAATTACATGCATGTCATTATGCGTGTACAAAATTTGTCAAGAAAAGTACCCAAAAGGGATATCAATATTATTTATAAATCAAATTATGATTTTTAGTGAATTAAAATAAATATTATATATTTGTTATATAAAATATTTATTACACGATATAATTACGTAATGTATTAAATTCATTAAATTGCATGTTTGATTTTTTTGAAATTTATCCGAAAGTTGAAGGCGGTGGGTAAGGTTGGTGGAATTGTATTAAGTTGCAAAAGAATTAATTGCCTTGAGGGATAAAAAGGAAAAGAAAAGAAAGAAAACAAAAGTAACAAAACAATACACATATATTTCTCTCTATATTTTCTTCTACCACCACCACCACCACCCGTGCACCACCCGGAAACTCCATGGCCACCACCAAGGGGAAAATTTTTGGTGCCTTCAAGGAAAGGAATCAAGCTTGGAAGGTATAAAAATGAATTTAATTAATTTATTTTGTGAAATTATGGTGGTAAAATAATTATGTGAAAAATAGAAAATAATTAGAATAATTATTCCAAATAATTTTAGAATATATATGTATGAATTACATAATTTTTGGAGTAGTTTTGTGTGAAAAATTTGGAGCAAAAATGGATTTTTTTTGGATGAAGTTGATATACTGTTCGCGAGAAAGAGAGAGAAAATTTTTCTGAGAAGCCGCGCATTGCGCGGCGCTGTGTGTGTGTGAACAGGGACCAGAAACGACGTCGTTTCTGGGGCTAAAGGGCGATCGCGCCATGCGCGGTAGGAAGTTTCCGGAATCAGGGGGAAAACGACGTCGTTTTGAACGACCGAGGGTCGGTCCGCGCAATGCGCGGCCGACCGAAACGCGGTAAAATTACCGCATTGCCCCTGCCCTTTTTCAGAAATACCCAACGTGTCCTCAAGGTCACGGAAGTTACAGAATTGCCCCTGGACTTTCCGGAAAATTCCGGATTTGTCCCTAACGTTGCCAAAATGACGGAAATGCCCTGGACCTTTTCTGTTAATGCCGGATGGGTCCTTAAGGGCGCGAAAATTACCATATTGCCCTAGAAATTAATTTTAATTGAAATAAATGTTTAAAAATTGTTTAAAATTCATAGAAAATTATAGAAAAATACTAAAAGTATAGAAATGATGTTTGGGCATTAAATTTAATATTTTTGTAAAAATATTAAATATTGGGGATTAATATTTAAATATTTTAAATATTAATCAAATGAGTTTAAAGGCTAGAAAATGAATAAATAAAAATTCGGACAACCGAATATGCTAAAATTTATCCGATAAGCCGGGTTGTCCGTAGTGAGTGTATTTGATATTAAGTTAAATGAATATATTAAGGGACGATGTTAATATAATTAACTGTATAGGTTGAAAATTAATCCGGAGATGATATTAATTAAATAAATTAATATCATAAAGAGATGAATAATTATTATTTGATTATTTTATGATCATAGGTTGATCGAGTTAAGGGTTTGAGCTAACAATTTAAATAGCTGGATTTCAAGGCAAGTTCTTCAGTCCCTTTTATGTTAAATGTTGAACTATTATGATATGCAATTATTGTTTTAAATGTATACAAATTATGTGCTATGTGATACGTGTTTAATATGACCACAATGGGTTCTTTGTGCAACGATGTGAGATATATTGCTATATTTGAAGCACAAGCACATGATATATGACACACACCAAGCATGTTAAGGTATGTACTACGTGACGCATAAACTGTTGAACTTGCTGAGCCGTTGTGCTCATTACTTGCTCAATAACATTTTTGCAGGAAAGAAATGACATTCAAGAATATTGGATTTTGTTAAAGATGAATTGCCTAGAAGGTAGAAAACGTGATTGTTATATTATACTGCAATGTGGATAATTTGTCGAGTTACTTGGATATGTTATATGTACATGTAAGTGGGATCTGAATATGATGTGTATAGTTAAACTATGAACTAAAATTGTTCTATATGAATATTATGATAGAGACAATTATATATCTATGTTTAAATGATGAATCATGAGACAAAGAATATTGGATGAATATAAACAACATTGAATTTGAATGTTGAACTTTATTAAGTTTCATGATAATGATGATAGAAAGAATAAGTAAAGGTTGCGATCCAGGGACTACGAGACGGGTTGTCCGCATAGAATGTGTTCTATATTAATTAAATTAATATAGTAGAGTGCTAATCAATTATTATTTAATTGATTTTACTATAGGTTGTCGAAGAAAGGATTATTAGCCGTTAATTTAATAACTGGACATCGAGGCAAGTTCTTCAGTACTTGATGTTATATGCTTACTTTGTTCAAAGGCATATAGAAATGATGTGTTATGTGATTTGTGGATAATATGACCACGATGTGTATTTGGTGCAATAATGTGACTATATGTGAATTTGATTAATATTTGCTTTACGTAATGGCTAATCTGAAATAGATATTATGCACGTGAGATATATTGCTTTAGTAGAAGCACAACTCATGATGTATGACACACACAAAGTATATTATGTGCTATGTGATGCATGTAAGATGTAAACTGTTGAACTTGCTGAGTCGTTGTGCTCATTCCTTGCATAATATAAATTTTGCAGGTAGAAATGAAACTTTAGGAGTATTAAATCATGACTAAAGATTATGTGCGACATTAGTGGAAGTTACAAATGTAATTGCCATATATATTTTAATTGTATATAGAAACTGGATATGATTAAATTAATGGAATGAGTATTTATAATTCATGAGATTTATATAAGTCAGATTCTGATCGGATAAATAAGGTTTAGTCATGTAATTTGAGTATTCAATAATACTTATTATGAAAGAAAAGGAAGAGTAAATGTTGCGATCCAGAGATTAGGATCGAGATGTAAGGATTTTAAATGTTCAAATATTTTAATATAATGATTGGAAAAAAAAATTTATACTGAAAAATTCTGAAATTGATGACGTAAAGTCAATGAGTGGATTAAATAAGGTGATTAAAGATTTATTAACGGATCGAAATTTGGACGTTAAGGAAATAATGTATAATAAATATAAAATTTAAGGTAATAAGGTTTGTCGAATTTCGGGGTCGTTTCAGCATGTAAAAGGTGTTTTGGGTATATATATATATATATATATATATATATATATATATATATATTATTAATATATATGATATATTTATAACATATATTAATTAGCCAAACAGTTTGATAATTTTGTGGAGATTTTAAAGTTTCAAAATAAAAGAGTTTATTTTGTATAATTTTGAAATAATAAAAATAAATAGTTTATTTTTAAATAATTTTATAATTAAAATAAAAGATTTATTTTAAATATGAAATTAAATTTTATGTAACTTTAATTGTCTATTAAATAATATCAATACATATATAGAATGTTTTATTTAATTCATTAGATGAATATTATTTATTGATATATATAATAAATAAATGGGATTGATTATGGACTATTGACTAATATGATTAGATTTATTTTAATTAGATGCATGAATGAATGTGTTTTATAAATGGGGTCTGCATATCTCGTCTTTTCTAATTTTTATAATGTAAATTCTATGTCTCTCTTATGTACTTTCCCTTGACTGTTGATCAATGTTTATATTTATTGCAAATAGTTTTGTAATATGATTAGTTAGAATTATTTTGAAAAATTGGAGCAAAGAAGCAAGGAGCACATGAAAACCCGTTTGTAATGGAGCCTGAATTTAAATATAATAGTTACATTTAATTTGACCTTTTGGTTCACTTGATGGCTCTAGTGAACCAAATTAGAATAAAAGTCCATAATCAATTCAAATAGAATATAGTATTCTATATGTGCATGCCTAATATATATTTATTATATATTATCTAAACATGCTTCGCATGTTAAATAATATGACACGTATTTTATATATATATGTGCATGTGCGCTAAACAAGATGAGACAATTAATATTAATAAACCCCTCATGATGTAGAATAAATATTATTTATAAAATGAATTAAAATATTTAATTCATGAATTAAAATGTTTAATTCATGAATTAAGAGGAGTTTAATTCAATTAAATAAAATTAGAATAGTTTTAATTTATTTATTCTACCACTTATAATATTAAGTTGTAACGTTCAAAGATATTAATAAAAATATCGAACGTTGCCTTCTAGATTGGTAAAATGATAGAGTATCAAATAATCATTATAAGTTTGTTGTGTCACACAAAACTTATATAAATTTTTTGAGATGTTATTTTATCATATTTTATGCTTATAAAAGAATTAAACAATACTGTTTTGTTGTGTCACACAATGACAATGTTTTTCTCTTCACTTATATGGAAGTGCTAGGTCAAACGTAACTTGGATAATTTTGATTTGGATGTGTCGCACATGATCATAATAATCTAAGAGGCAAAATAAAAGGAGTTACATGTTGATGTATTGACAAAGAGTTGTCTACCTATTTATTTATATATAGTTTGTTGTGTCACACAAGGCTATATACATTTGAAATAAGATCCTTATTCTCACTAGCAAATCTTTAACTAAATTTGTTGAACTATATACAGAGGGTAATATAGTTTGATGAAACACAATTTTAAATAAAGACCTATTTAACTTGGTGATTAATAAAATGAATACATGTTAATGTTGTTATTAATTCACTTAAAGAATATTGCTATGTTTAATTCACTAATACTGCATAGCATATTAGATGCTAACAATTTAATCGAACCGAATTGTTCGGATTGATTAAACAAATTTGAGAATAGTTCTCAATGCTGAAAAGCTAGCAAAATGTCTTTAATTTGCCTATCCCTGCAAACGTTGCAGACTAAGCCTTTGACGAAGATATTGCTATTTTAAGAAATGAAAAGATGATGCAAAGGTGGCTTAATGCATCATGCTCGCATCCATAAGTATTGAGTTACAACATTAATACGAGAAAATGGATGCACCTACTATATTATTGCATATTCAATAGTTGTATGAAGAACAAAGTAGGTCAACTAGGTATATGATATCTAAAGAGCTCTTCTAATCTATAATAACCAATGACACTACAGTTCAGACACGTGTTCTAAAGTTGATCAATTTGATTGATCAATTAAGACTACAGGTTTTGTCAATGATGAAAAGTTGAGTCAGGATTCGATCTTGCAGTCACTCACTGACTCCTATTCACAATATGTTGTGAACTTCACATATTAATAAGCTAGTCGTCAGTTTAACTGCTTTGCTTAATATGTTGAAGACTGTTGAGAGTCATTTTTCTTCGAAGAAAAACCAGGTCTTACTCGTAGATGAATCTACTAACTTGAAGAAGATAACTAAATGTGTTTCTGAGGGGTCAGAAAAGATAGAAGGCAATAGAAAGACTAAATAAAAGACATAAATAAAAGTGATTCCAAGGGCAAAGGAGTTTGCTTTCATTACGACAAACTAAGACACTGGAAGAGGAACTACAAGGAGTATCTTGCAGTAGTTAAGTAAACGAAGCTTAGTGAAGCTTCAACTGCAGATATAAATTTATTCATAATGAAATAGAACTTTCTATAAGTCAAGTTCTACTTGGGTATTAGATACCGGCTGATGATCTTAAATATGTAAGTCGTTGCAGAGACTAGATAGAAGTAGAAGGTTGAACTAAAGATAAATAATCATATGTATAGGGAATGGATCAAAATGTTGCTGCATTAATCATATGAACTTACAGTTTAACATTGCCTACGGGTAAGTCCATTTAGTTAGTAAGATGTTACTATGTTAATTACTTGATGAACTTTGTAAACTTGACATACATGAAAGTACTAGGGATAACCCGTGCCTGAAGGCACGGTGCAACTAATATAGCAGTTGAGTACTGTATCCAATATTTTTAGATTGAAAAATCTAAAATTGTTGTGGACTCTTAGTTTCATATAGAACTGAGAGTCCAATAATTAATACAAAAAGATTGATACTCAATTCAGTCATAATTTCTTTTCGAGGTAAACATTAGGGTGCTACTCATTCCCAACTTAAATTAGTTCTTGGCAGGTTTGAGCAATTAATTGATTGACGATAGCAGACTCAAATTTGTGTAATATAGTATTTTCGTGCATCCCACACACCTTTCCTTTATTGACAAAACAAAATGAGAAGTTTGACAGCATTTATTTGCCTCCAGTATCTCTAACCATCGATCAATATGATCCATGAACAGTATTTTCTATGGAAAAAAGATAGTACTGCAAGCCATTTGGAGGATCCTGTTGAAGGTTGTTTTGATTTGATGATGATAACTGTTGTGCAAAAATGATTGTGGTAAATGTGCTTACATGGTTGATTGTCAATGTGTATCTGACAAAGTGCTTATGTGTTAATGTGCTTATGTGCTTAAGTGATTATGTGCGTAGATACTATGAAAGTGCTTATGTGCTTAAGTGACAAAGTGATTATATGTTAATCGAATTATGTGTCTACATGATCATGTGTGTATGATATTTTACCTATGTCTAATTACTATAAATCCAGACACTTGTTTGACACAAATATGATCTTGCTGAAAACTATCTTGTCTTATAAAAGAAAATGAAAGTTATCTGGTTTAAATGTTGTAAAGTCCTTTTAAAAGATACTTGTGTACAAAGGACTTAGATTTTAAAGATCAGAAATGTTAGGTTGATCTTTCAGTAGGAGTCACTCTGCATAAAAGATGTATGATATAAGCAGAGTAGCATAAGATTGTATCATTGCTGTATTTATGTATGACAGAGTCTGTAAAGTCCTTTCGATATATAATGATGTAATAATGTAAGAAAGAACTTGGTTAGAAAAGATCAAATATGTTAGGTTGATCTTATGTTAGATCTGTTCAGTGTACATGATCGTAGAACGGACTCTACGATTCCAAGCAATGAAGACTCAACGATTCAGTATAAATCGTAGAGTGAACTATACGACTCCTTACCAGGATAACTCTACGATCTTCAAAGAGAGTCAGATGTGCAAGAGGTCTACTGAATATACAAGCTAAATTTAAAGAACTGATCAGGTACAAATCGTAGAGCTGAACTCTACGATCGTTGAACAGTCAGCTAAGCTTGCCAGCAGTTAACGCTGTATCAGAGAATAAATGTACTCTACGATACAATCAATCTTGCAAGATCGTAGAGTAAATTTGAAGAACAAGCACATACTAGAACTATACGATTTGCACAGTTAGAAGAAATCATAGAGTGAGGCTGGATGTCAAAGTCAATACAGAAGACTGTTCTACACATAGAACAATTGTTGAGTAGAAATAGAGGATGTGCCAACTGAGACAACAACTCAACGATTCCACTAAAAAGCACTGCAGTCAGCAACTTCACGACTAACGCAGAAGGACAAGCTAAGTAGAACGGAATCATAATGCAAAGCACTGCAGACAAACTCTACGATCTGAACACAACAGCAAGATCGCAGAGTAAAAGAGAAGATCACTTCAACTCAACCATTTATCCGACATACTTCAAGTAACGAGTGGAGCTGAATTCGTAGAGTCCAAATGAGCAGACATCACTCTACGAATTCAATAAGCAGCAAAGAATCATAACTGCAATATGGTGCGAGAAGAGAGAATGTATTTCTCTTCCAGATTCGAAAGAGATTAAGTGCTTTTAAGATACAGATGCATGTCAGAGTCACAGACGACTTTGTGCCTAAACAACTATAAGTCAGGACTCACTGCTCAGGAAAATGGTGAATAAAGTCAGACTAATGGGACATCTCTGAATGCATCAGAACAGTTGGTTCTAAAAGTCAAGGAAGGTATTTATTGATGAATCAGAAGATTAATTAACAAAGGATATAATAATCCTTGCTGAACAACTCTGGGAGTACAACGGCTATAAATTCAGAGAAAGCTGAGCTACAGGTTAATATATCAGAACATGTCAGAAAAGGGAAAAGCACTGACACAAACAGCAAGAAAGTCAACATCGAAGATATTAAAGATCTGCACAAAGCTAAATGAAACCAACGGGATTTCTTTCAACGGTAAAATATGCACAGAGATATAAAGGCTAAAATAACATACAGAAAAAGGGGTTGTTGTTGAGAATACAAGAGAGATGATGGTAGACAACAACCGATCGTAGAGTGAAACAGAAAATGAATATGCTGAAGGACTCTACGATCCATCAGAACACTAACACTGAATAGAGAGAGATATAGAGATAAATGACTCTATTACAAGAGAAGTGTTTAGAGCTGCTAGGCACATAGTAGAGAGAAGCTTAAACGCCAACTTGATACAGATATGGAAGCGACTGAGTACCAAAAAGGAAGGAGCATTACAGTCATCTCAGAAGCCCATCTCGAGAAGCTATAGACAGTCTATCATAAGAAGGAACAACTGAGTACCTAAAGGAAAGAGCTTCACAGTCATCTCAGGAGTTCGTCTCGAGAAGTTATCAAGTACTAAAGGAGCTGAAGTTCAAAAGCCTAGCAGCACAATGGGTGATCACAAGAAGATATTGAGCATATAAAGAAGTCAAGCATCATTGCCGAACTCAATATCATTTAAGGAATGATCACATCCTGCTACTGAGTATTTAAAGACAATGGAACTTAAAGTACAACTCAGTAGCAACTCCAACATTTATCAACATGCAAGGAGCTAAGTCTGTTGGACTTGAAGAGGGCAGTTATGTCCTTGTCCTAGTGACTAAATGAGCCAAGTCTGCTGGACTTGAAGAGGGTAGTTGTGTCCTTGTCCTAGTGACTAAACAAGCCAAACCTGCTAGGTTTGAAGGGTTCTTGGTGAACCAGAGGTTCCAAGCGTGATGAGCTTGAAGGGTTCTTTATGAACCATTCTTAGTGGATTACCTACTCGTTGTAGTAGAAGAGTGGAGTAGGAGTTATTCATCTCCGAACCACTTAAAACTCTTTGGTGTCTTTCACATTCAGTCATTTACATTATGTTATATATATATATATATATATATAGATATAACTGCTAAAATTAGTTTACCTGACAAGTGGCTATCTTCATTACAGTCTTAATTCAACGGAGAAGTTTTACAAATCTTTAAGGGGAGTTTTCAAACTAATATTCCGCTGTGTAAACAAATCTTGATTAAATGAATTAATTAGTAATAAACTTTTGAAGTCAACAAAGAAAAAAGGTTTTTACGAGATCTATTCAACCCCCCTTCTAGATCTTGTGTGCCTCTGGGAACTAACAGATCCAATGAGGGGAAAAAAAGATGTAAAAATCCAAAAGACAGACTTTTGTATATATACCAAAAAGTATAAAATAAGCCCTCTAAGGCCAAATAAAAAAGTATTGTCATAACACCAATTAAATCGCATCACCATAACATTTTTTCCTCACTATTTTTTTTAAAATTGGATAAAAGATTCTCATATCATGAGTCAGAGCATACTACAATAGTTTCTCTCGATATAGCCCGCAAAAATACCAAAGAGATGACACGTAATTGCCCGTGCCTAAAGGCACGACGTAGATTAAAATTTCAAAAATACTCTATTACCTAAAGACTCTTTACAACCTAAAATAACTTATAAATTAATTAGAATGAATCTGAACCATCCTTGTGATTTTCCACCTAAATCAATTTGCATGTGGAAACATAACGATTGCAATACCCGAAAAACAGGAAAAGAACGTTAATGCTAAAAGGGTGGCCCATGTTGTTTACGTGTAATTTTTATTTTATTTTATTATTATTATTATTATTATTATTATTATTATTATTATTATAGTATAGTTGTGAATTTGGTTTAGGAGAAAAATGTGAGTGGATATATTTTTGAAAAAAAGATGTTGAATCAGGGGAAAAATGAGTGATAGATTAGTGACCGTTAGATGTTAAAGTCTTAAATAATTTTAGACTGTTGGATGTTGAAGGCTAAATTGATTTGAGGCCATTGGATGTTGAAATCTTGGGATTTGAGCCGCTCTATTTTATTATATAGATTTTAAAATTGAACAAACTAAAAACAAATAGATGATATGAATCATACATTCATGCAACACTGTTAACTCGATCATGTTAATTAAAGAAGACTAAACAAGTTGTATAAAGAAAGGCTTTTAGAGCCTTTTGATTATGAATCAAATATAACTTGTAAATCTTGTATCATGGATAATATGACTAAATCTCTATTTAGTGGACATGGAGAGAAAGTTGCAAAGTTATTAGAGATGATACACACAGTTGTGTATGAGACCTATGACAACAATTGCAATAGGAAGGTATTCATTACTTTCACTGACGATTCTAGAGTTCGATATATGTATTTGATGAAATACAAATCCAAATCGTTTGAAACGTTTAAAGAATTCAAAAGTGAAGTATATAAACTAAAGGCCAAAAGCATTAAAGTTCTTCGATTAGATCGAAAAGGGAATACTTAAGCAATAAGTTTTTAGATCATCTCAAGCGAAATGGTATTCTCACACAATAGACATGATGATGATCCATGATGAGTTATTGTTCGCCTTTTTCCGTTCAGAAAATACTTCACGCAAGTGCACGTGGTTTAAGTGTAGTATAAGGCTAGCAAGGTATCGTTCCCACGAGGAATTGTAAATTAAGCATTGAATCACTAGTTAATAATTGAAATAACATCGATTGAATTTTGTGGTTTGAAAATATTGTCAAGTAATGTAGCTAATTTCAACAATTAAATTACTCAAAACTAAAATATCTGGATTTAAAACCGTTTAGGGTTTACAACTCAATCACTTGTTATCAACTGAACCAATTTATCGCTATGAAGTTAATATACATGCACAAGATTGCTAATTGAGAACTCTTTAATAACTGAATAATATCTCTCGATTATTATTCAGCAAATCTTCTCCAATTCTACCGATTATGGAATGAATTGAAGAAGAACGTCACTTTAAAACAACAACCTATATTTCTATGATTGCTGATTTAAAAAGATGGTAAGCTTCAGTTCTCTACCAATTACATGCAGCAACTGAGTATATTTCTATCTCAATCACAACTTACATTAACAATAAGTTCACATGCTACCATGCAAGGGTCTGATTTCATACATCATCTCTCAATTCTATATGAAATACTAGATTAAATTACTGGCCAAGTAATTAAAAATAACAATCACTCGTGGTAGTCAAACCCACATGTATATAACAAGCACAGATAATAACTTGCTTCAGATTATACAGATAATCGCATTGCAAACCCTAAACAATAAAATTTAGCTCATATTCAATCTAAGATAACAAACACAAGAGTGAATTCTAGCCATAAATAATAATTGAAGTACAAGAGTTCAGAGATAAACTAAATATGTAATCTTGCCCTTCTCTGCACCAAGACCAGAATTTCTTCCGTCAACTGCAGATTTCTTTCCCTTCGCTCAATTCGCTCTATGTATTTCTCTCTTGCTCTCAGCGTATCCTCTTCTCTGATTATCTTTTCTTTTTATTTCTTTTTCTGACCTTCCTTTCGTTCCTTTCAAAACTCCGGCTGCTTCGCATGTTAACCGCCCAAAAACTGACTTAGCAACTGCTCAGCATCGTGGGAGAAATCAGTCGATTGAACGTGACGCAGCTGCTTTAATCATCACGCAGCTGCGTTGAAATCGCCTCACGCAGCTGCTTCACTCTTAACACAGCTGCGTTGAAATCACCCGACGCAGCTGCTTCAAAAGTCATGCAGCTGCGTTGAAGTTACGCAGCTGCTTCAGTATATCACGTAGCTGTGTCTAAACATTCTGGAAAAAATGGCTTCTGTGACGCAGCTGCTTCAATTTGTGACGCAACTGCGTGAACCTGACTTCGAAATTACTGAAATGCCCTTGCAAGCTATTTTCCATGCAAACCTGAAATAAATGCACAAAAATGCATAAAATTGAAATAAAAATGCTTAAGGACTACAATATATAAGTTAAGAAACACTTATTTTTAATGTACAAAACCGACTTAACAGTTATACCAATCTTCCAGTATCCTTCTAGGGTTATACCTTAGCAACGACCGCAAATCTATTAAACAAGATACCTTCAAATTTCGTCCCTAAGACTCTTATGAGTTAGGGACAGGGAGAAAACCAAGTCCTAAATATGTTAAGATTTGGATTGTCCAGCTTATGTTAAAAGGGTTGACGGTGATAAGCTTAGAACAAGATCTGATAAGTGTAAACTTGTGGGATATCCTAAAGAAAGTTTAGGGTATCACTTTTATAATCCGACTAATTAAAAAGTGTTTATTGAAACATGCTGCCTTCTAGGAAACTGAGTTTTTCCATAAATGATTAATGGGAGTAAAATAGATCTTGAAGAAGTTATAGAACCACAAAATACTATAGATCAAGTGAAGGAATTTGTAAAAGTAGATAAACCTATTGTACCACAACCAAGTCGTAAATCTGGTTTAGTACCGAAGATACCTGAATGGTATGGATTCATCATAGATGATGATAATGAGGTACGCCTCATAGTAGATGATGATCCAGTTACATATGATGAGGTATGAGTATTAGATACTCAAGAGAAATGATTGATGATTATAAAATTCGAAATGGGTCTTTGGAGAAAGACTAAAGCAGATGACAAGGTGGAGACCTAAAAGACCTGACTAGTGGTAAAAAGATTTCAAACGAGGTCAATGAATTGACTAAAATGAAACTTTTACTAGTGAAAATGCATATATCAATTTGAATTTCACTTGTAGTTGTAGCTTACTATATAAAATGATGTATGTATGATACAACTAAAAGGATTTGTCTCCATATAGATGGAGTAAATCAAGTATGAAAGCTACAACGATCCAATTATGGATTGAAGCAAGTTTCTCAAAGATGGAACATCAGTTTTGATGAGACAATCAAAGGAGTTTGATTTTATCAAAGACGATGATGAACCAAGTGTGTACAAAGGTTAGTGAGAGCACTGTGACATTCCTAGTATTATATGATGATATAATACCGATAAGGAATAACATACCGATGCTACAATCATTAAAGATATGGTAGTCTAAAAACTTCTCCTTCAAGGACTTAGAAGAAGTATCCTAACATTCTATCCAGAATAAAGGTCGAGCTTGCATGGCTTCTGCCAGCATCTCAGCGAACATTCTCATAGGATTGGGTTGATCCCCAACCTCATTTTCTGATTCTGCAATACGTTGATTGCGTGGTCTACCTCTTGGCGGCATGATCTGCTAAAGAGCAAATCTTAGACTTACGCTTATAATTCTACACATTAAGTTAGCCAAATTAACAGTTAAAGTCAAAACTACATACCGAGCACATTTGATTTAACAAAGAAATAACTGCATTTATATTCATATACCAATGTTTTAATACAGACTCAACAAGTGGCATACTTCTATAAACGCTCAAGGCACAAGTTGCCTATCAACAACTATCTTCTAATGAACAAAAGTGAGGATTCACTACCATCTACCCCTCTAACAGAACAAAAGTTGGGGTCTAACTGATATCCTATGCATACACTAAAACATAAGGATTTACAGTAGCTAAAACGTCCCTAATAGAAACAAAAGGTGGGACTCACTACTACTAGGTACAAATAAGATAACAACAATAAATCACCGCCTGTTGCGGCGAACAGTCCTACAAATAGCCCTGCGTAAAGCCTGCTGGGCCAACTCATCCCCTGTATGGCGACGAATCCAGCGTCGGCTGTTACCCGCCTCCCTAGGGTACCTCATAACACGATGCCTCAATCGATCAAACGAAGTATCAATGACATACTCCAAGGTGTTGATCCTAGCGGATCCAACTCTAACTTCTCTCTCTAGGCTACCAACCCTCCTAGTGGCCTTGAGCCATGCCTCCTGTATCTGTATCCTGTTAACTTTCTCCTTATCAAGCTCAGCCCCGACGGTCTGAAGAACTGTCTGACTCGCCATCTTCCTACCGTCCAATCTTTCCACCGTCTGCCTCAGCTGACTGATCTAAATCATAGACTGCTGTATTGTGGGACCCAATGAAGGTGAAGCGCTCTCCAACTGCTGAATTTGGCCTGCAAATTGGCCACCTTCTCCTTTAGTTTCATGTTCTCACTAGAGAACATGTAAGCTGTGTCCCTATACTGGTCCTCGGTCTGCTGATGAATCTGGTTCTGCTCCTCCAGGTGATGAACCCTATTCTCTAACTCGTCGTTCGCCATAGTCAGCTCATCGATGATGTCACTGGCAGTAGTGCTCATGCCATCAACGTACTCTGCTGACTTTTCCTGCTCTCGTCCTCAGATTCGGCCTTATCCTCGTTGTAGGGCCTCATCACTCCACCCCTGACGGGCTCCGCGGCATCCCTACTATCATCCTCCTCCGGATCGGACTCTCCTACCGGGGATACAGGTGCAACGAGTGCATACCCTACCAACTGCTGCGTATCCACTGGTATATCAATGAATACTACGTCCTCTCGAGCTCCACTCGTCTCGCTTATAGCCATCCTATAACACAACAGAAAAACTAACATCAGTACAGCAATAAAATATATTCATTGAAGAAATAAAATTATAGTTCATTGGGTACGACTCGACTCGATGAATTCCCCAATTCATCAAAACCACATATGATAAATCTCCTTGATTTATCTCCTAACACTCAATACGAGTTTACTACTAAGGTTATAACTTAGGTTTCGCAATCTTAACGTTTCTAACTTTCAGCTCTGATACCAACCTGTGACGCCCCCAAATTCGGGTCTCAAATACATGGATCCAGTCATCACTATTCAATACAAACATCCACCTCTAAACAATAAACAATAACTAAGTGTGGAATAATAAACATATGTTGTTCATTCAAAATGTGTTACTAGTCCCAAGATACGATAACCTTACACAAAAGTACATAAATACCCTTAATAAAGTACTTAGGGTTTACATCACAAAATAAGTAATTTTAGCTAGATCAATAAACTAAATACTGTCTCTTGAAGTCTATCACTTCATCTTTCCCTTACCCTTGTTCTTTCCAGAAGTCTTGGGTTCCACTGCAATAAAGTTCATGATATAGCAAGGGTGAACAACTAGTTTGCTCAACAAGTTTAAATAACAAAGGAAACAATATATCATGAATGAAAGGGAATAACTAAAACAATTCAACAATATGAATAACATAAGCAGTAATAATGATTTGCTTTTAGAATCAAGATAGTCAAATAGACTATGAACTATAAACATCTACTAGAGTCAATAGCAGGTTGACCCAATGGTTACTACCAGAAATATGTATCCGAGGGGATCAGCCTCAGTACAATATGTGTATGCATAACATTTAATTTTCGTGTTTTGTACCTGATATTAGATACAAGGTACTCCCTTATAATAGGGAGGTGTTCATAATAGTCCAAGAATCCGCATCTTCAATGATTTAGATAGCTTTTAAAATCTTTAACATAAATGTCTAGCCGAACAATGACTTAAACCTACTTTGAACAGTTCTTTAAACAATAGAACGTTAAATAAAGTACAAGTCAAAGACTGTACAAGATGAAGTGCACCAAGTGCGAATAACAACAACATCGATGTGGAATAATTGTAAAGTAATTTAAACCACTTAAAGCATGCTTAAAATTATAATTCAAGCTTAAATAAATAACTTGCTCAATGAAATGAGTTTAGAGATAAGGAACTTGCGCAAAATAAAGTTCGAAGTTAGGAAATTTGCTTGTCTGCTCAGCTACAACAACCTAGCTTTAATTAAATGGCTTTGAAGGACCTAACATTAATTAAGTCGGTCTAACAATTAGTACTGCGTATACTGACATGTTTTTACGCTTACTATGAACTTATCTAACAAATAAGTTTAACACATAATTCACATCATTCGACATACTAACATAATCACTACGTAAACACACTTAGGTTAATGATTTAATAACTTATGAGTATTCATCCTAAGTATTAAACACTTAATGAACCTTTAAATAATTTAATCCAATTGTTGGATTAGTGAGTTATTAAGTATGTTATATTTAATTAACTCTTATTTATTTAATTACCATTTGTTCTGAATTAAATAGTAATTAATTAACTACATTTAGTTATTATTTAATTATAAATAATAACTAATTAGTCTAACATAAGTAATTAGTTTATTTATTTTAATGCTTCTTAAGATTAATTAGATAATAATTAATTATTTAATTTTATTATAATCTTCTTTAATTATTATTTAATTTTAATTAAATATTAATTAATTAATTAATTAATTAACCTTACATCTCTTTCATTAATATTAATTAAATAGTAATTAATTACCTAATTATCCTTATTTATTATTTAATATAAATAAATAATAAATAATTAAATTATTAACTTTATTTATCTTTAGTTATTATTTAATGGTTAATTAAATGACAATTAATTAAAAGATAAATCTTATTTATTTTGGATTGTCATTGATAACCAAAATCAAAAGTTTTCTGTTCTCCTATCGTCGGGTGAATAGTCACTCAACGATTTGTACAGTCTGTCTTAGCAGACTTACTCTAAGAATCAAATGGTCTGCGTCAACAACTTAGTCGACAATCAAAAGCAGTTCTACGACCGGAGTGATTTCACCCTACGATCACTCTGTAATGGCCGAGACCTAGCTGAGGCTACACTACGATAGCCAAAGGCTTTGGTCGAGGCTACACTACGATAGCCGAAGCCTTTGGCCGAGGTCACTCTAAGATAGCCGAAGGCTTTGGCCGAGGCCACTCTATGATAGCCGAAGGCTCTGGCCGAGGCTACACTACGATAGCCAAAGGCTTTGACCGAGACCACTCTACAATAGCCGAAGGCTTTGGTCGAGGCTCTGGCCGAGGCCACTATACGATAGCCGAAGGCTTTGGCCGAATGCCACTCTACGATAGCCGAAGGCTTTTAGATTTCAGTTTTAAACACAATAATGAACATATTAACCCTTCTGATTCATTTAGACAGTTTATCATTACTTGGTGATTTTACTAGTTTCTTTAATAGGTTGACATGAACACAGGCTACTTCACATCCATTATACAGCTTATATATATTGGACTCATCATGGTTCTTCATAACAAATTCCTCCCAACAGCAAGTAACCACAACAACCCATTTTAACATAATATGGAACAATAACTAACTTCCTTAAGATATTAAACAGAATTATTTATACCTTAAAGCTGGTTTGAAACGAAATGAGATCCTAGTTGCTGTTCTTCTTCTTCTCCTGAAGTAGGCGATGTAATCCGAGGACATCTACTTCACAGTTACCATCACTGGATACTTTACTCACAACTTCCCGATGACTTCCTTACCATCTCTCACTGACTACACTCCTTCTATAATTCGGAGCTCACAATGACTCTCTTGCATCAGTATTGAATAACTCAGCAAGATTTTTCAAGAGAAAACATGGTCTCTATTTATAGGAAATCATTACCCGTTGGTTACTGAAGTTTAGGTGGAAACTTTACCAACCCATCTTTCAGCCATACCCAAAAATTACCACTTTAGGTTATACTCGGCAGAGTAGGGTTGCTGACTGAGCTCGACAGATTGTACACACAAGCAAAGATAAATTATTAGATTAGCCGTTAACAGTAAAGGACCCCATACCGGGTCATCTCTGATTTGGGACAATATACCGACTTAACTGCCCAGCAACCCATACACTCAATTAGCTATTCTCTCTCCTCCTATTCCACAGCAGGTTTGGGGATTTGTGTCCCAAAAGATTGTCACATGTTAACTCTTTTAATAAATAATAAATTACACAATTAATTCCAAGTGTGCTCATGCTTTGGACTTCCTTTAATACCCAATGGATTCCTATTAAATGACTTGGACTATTATTTAATCAAGTCTATTTAATTTAACACTAGCCATTAAATATAACCCAATGGTTGGTTATTTAATTTAATTGTATATTTAATTAATGACAACTTATCAATTCTATTGATATTAAAACTTTAGGGTTTGTTCACTAATTTAATTAAACTATTAGTGACTCCCTTTAATTAACTCTATCAATTAATCACATAATCATTTAATCACGTAATTAATTAGTCACATAAAAAAAATTTAAATAATCTCATAAAACTAACTCATTAGAAATTAAATTAATAATTTAATTAATAATGATGTGAAAATTCTAGGACATTACAGGTACAGTGCATTGGAAAAATTTTAAACAGCAAAGAGTTGTTGATTTAGTGATAAATACATAGTAAATAACTATAAGTGAAGCTGCAAGGGTGATTGTTTGGTTCAACAAGTTCATTATAGAACTTATAATGGTTCTTAGCATTAAAGAAGTTTAATTCGCCAAGGAACCTATGTCTCATCTGAAATCCAAACATGTGTTACAACACTTTTGTATGATTAAAGAAATCATTAAAAGAGAAGATGTCACCTTGGAGCGTGTCGACTCTCTTGACAACATAACAAATCCATTTACTAAAGTATTTACTCAAAAATAATTTGATCGTCACTTAGAGAAGATGAGTATTAGATACCATGGCAATTAGCTTTAGTGTAAGTGAGAGATTGAAAGTAGTATGTACACAAGTCAATCATATTTGATATGATGTATCATATATTTTGTAATCTTATTCATTTATTAATAAAAGTTTATTTATACAAAGACATTTTCTTTATCCATATTTAATAGATGATATTATTTGTGATAAACCCATAGTTGTTGAGCAATGCTTTTGGAATCATGATGATGATCATGCTAATGAGATCTAAATTCAAGATAACTCAAAACTAAAATTGTTTATAATCGTGAGATCACTAAAATGGAGATTAGTGAATCCGGATAGATTAGTACATACTATGCTTGCTCTTATGAAGATGATGAATGATCTCATAATCATTTGTGTAGAGACACTAAATCAAATATGTAGGTGCTTATTAGAGAATAAGTTCACTGAACGTGACTCGCTCAATGAACACCTAAACTTGCCTGTCAATAGGAGTTCATTTTGTGATAGTAGTATAAGTGATCATTGGACTTGAGATCATTATAGTATCTTATGTATGATTAATTATATTTTGGCATATTTCTTAAAACCTTTAGGGTGTATTAAAGAGTATGATCGGATATAATAAGTCATACATAGAGATAGGTGAATAATCAACAAAAAAGTTGTCACTTCTAGTAAAAGAAGAGAATGTCATATGTGATTCGATAAATGATAACTCAATAGTCCTTGGCCAAGATAGAATGAAAATTAAAAAGTAGTTTCTAATTTACATTAATTAGAGTTATTCATTTGAGGATTGAAATGCATATAATCAAATAAAATAAGACTTGACAGTATTACCATGTTTTATATTTGATTGGAACATTGTGAGGTAGAAGGATTGAATTATACGGTAACTATTCGCTAAATATGTTCTTTTGTGATTAAATGTTGAAATCTATATTATCTGAAAAGTCATTAATCGCTAAGGGAGCTTACCCTTATTATAGAATAAATATTATTTATTTAAATAAATTAAATAGTTTAATTTATTTATATAAATAAGATTAAAATAGTTCTAATTAATTTATTCTATAACCAGTTTAATATGGAGAACCTAAAGGGTCACACCGCAAAATAAAAATAATTATTTAAGAAGTAAATGACATAATTGTAATAATGAATTAAGTATATTTAATTTATACTATGAAGATAGAATAAATTAAATTGCTTAATATTTATTATTTAGTATTTTGAAAATACTAATTATAAATTAATAAGAGGGGTCTTATTATTATTATTATTATTATTATTATTATTATTATTATTAATATTATCATTATTATTTAGTTCCTAAATAATTTGTGAATTAATTAATAAGAGTAATCTCATAATTAATAATTAAGTTCATAAATGGTTTAGGAATTATAATTATTATATTAAATTAATTAAGTTCCTAATTAGATTAGGAGTTTAATTAAAAACCCTATCTAAAGGTGTTAGGAGGGTTTACTAAATCAATAAATAAGAGAAGTCTTATTATAGATTAAAGTTACACACATTCACTTCCACAAGTTTTGGGAGAGTACTCATATATTCTCTAGAGAGAGAAAAATAGGGTTTGTCATCACTCACTTCTTGAATTATTATTATTCCTTGGTGGATCACCTCTAGAAGCCAAACACTTGGGTGGCTAACGTTGATCATTAGAATCAAATCGGTGAAATTCAAGGAAAATGCGAAGGATTTGGAGGAGAACTTGTACCCGTTGAATCTTTGAGTTCTACAAGAGTATAATTCTTTAAATTCTTCTTTATTAATTAATAGTTGCGCATAATGGTCGATCATAGATTATGGTTTGTAAATTTGTAAATTTTATTTTACCATGCTTCCACTATTTTATGCAATTTGATTGTATGTTTACGAATTTTTACAAACCAACACTAAATTAAGTCAACCATTAATTAATTAGTAGTTAACTTGTTTGATCGTCTTCTTTCTGTGGAAGTTAACTCAGTTGTTCATCTTTTTCTTCCCTCTCACACAAATAACAAATTAAACAATCTCTTTTCTCGAATCTCAATAGGCCCCAAAAACTTGTTGGGTATTTTCTATATGAATATATGCGTGCAAGTATACACGGTCAACAAGTAATAAAATGATAAGTCAAGTATCGATCCCACAGAGAATTACATCTAATATTTTTCAAGTACTAATTTTATATCAACTCAATCTTATTTAAACATATGAATTAAATTAAAATTACCAATTAAACTAACTAATAAAAATAAATAATAAAATAAATAAATCTAAGATTATTAATTTCACCCAATGCTTCATTCAAATATCATAATTCTCCATTTAATTATATGGTCACGATGAATTGTTAACCAGGAATTCTTAATTATTTATAAGCCTCTTTCCATTAGCAAATAAAATTATCCATTCTAATTAAATTACTATATTCCTATGTAATTTAAATTAGAACTGATTCATTAAGAACAAATTTCCTAAATTGGTTACATATGGCATATAGGTATATTCCTATCCTATACACAAATTATGAATTCCAACTAACGTAGAATATCACAAACATATGTCATTATACTCAGATTCAAATCTATAATCAATATCCCAATTTCATATAGATTATCCCAAATTAATTACTGGCCAAGCAATTATTACATGAACGCACAAAATATAAAGATCAATTCATATAGTGCCAATTAAATGAAAAAATAATCAATTTAAACTAAACATTAACCTCCATTAAAATCTTAAATTAAATAGTCGTTCATAGCAGATAAAATTATAATCACAAAATATTCAACAAATAGAAAGACATAAATAATAAAAAGACTAGAGAAGAAAAATAGTCTCCCGCCAATCTTTTATCTCCAAGCTTATTTCATCCATGACATCCATCTTTGTTGATATATTGCTTGCTCTTGAACTCCAAAATTTGGAATGGAATTAGCCTCTCATAATGTTCATTGACTTTTTCCCAACACCTAAATAATACATAGAATGAAAATATTTATAGGAGTATTTATTTTTCCTAACCCTAGTAGGAATTAAAATCCAATTCGAAATCAAAAAGTAGCAAAAATCCCGAAATCTGGTAATAACGCGCAAGCTAAACGCGGCGTTGACTTAGTCAACGAGCGTTTTTCTTTTTCTTTTTCTTTTTCTGAACATCCGCACATTGCGCGGACTGTTCTTCAGCCGCGTCCCTTGAAACGACGCCGTTTCACGCCTGTTTCATCCATTACCGCGCCATGCGCGAACGCCAGCAGTTTCGGATTGAAACGACGTCGTTTGATCTCCGTGTTTTGCCTATACACGCGCCATGCGCGGCTGTCCCAATTTGCGGAAATTGCAATTTTGCCCCAGCCGCTGCATATTTACCCTTTTAGCCCTCAGAGTTGCTGTTAATTTCAGATTTGCCACCAATGATTATTTTACCTACAAAATAAAATATAAATTAATTAAAAATAAATAAAAATAATATAAAAATACTATAAATAATAATAATGCATAAATTTAAATAAATGATCTAAAATTAATTAAAATACTTAAAAACTAACAAATAATTAAGTCTAAAAATATCTAATAAATAGGTATAAAAGCCCATTATCAAATACCCCCAAACTTAACTCTTTGCTTGCCCTCAAGCAAAACAAAAATAAAAACTAAGATTCTACTACTCAATAACTCAAAATTACTCAAGCAATGAATCAATATGAATTTCAACTTTAGCCTAAAAGATTTTTTAAATGATAACTTAAAGAAAATTTTAAAATTATGCAAAGTCATAAAATTTCAACATATTTATTAATATTACTTTAATCAAGACATGTCGTGTGTGTATGAATCCAAATGTATCAAACTAACGAAAAAGCTTAGATCCGCTCACATAATTAAATGTTTCATAAAAGATAAAAATATATATAACAAAACTCTATACTTTTATTTTTCACATCACTCAAAGCTAATAAAAAAAATATAACTTAGGAGGTCAAAAAGTTTTTTTTTTTCCATCTTTTAAGCACCTCTAGGGTTATTAATTTCTTTTAAGCTCTTTTTTTTTCCAATTAAATGGGCGCATTTTATGCTCCATCCCTTTTTTTTTTCTTTTTTTTTCCTTCTCGGTGAGTGCATTTTATGCTCTATCTCACCAACGAGTGCGTTTTACGCTCCATCTCACTTCTCTTCACATATTTATGAGTGAGTGCGTTTTATGCTCCATTTCAACTCATCTCAACTTAATTTCCTCCACAAGATAAATTAGTTTTAATAATCCCATAAAATTCACTTAAATCATCTCTCATAAATCATATTTTACCACAATTTCACTTCAAGTTACGATCAAATAAAAATATAGAATTCAAAAATATCTATTATGAGCATTTAACCCAATAAACTTCCCTTAAGTTAAAAGTAGCTCAAACACTTGGACATCTGCATAAAAATTTAAAGGATTTCAAATAAAATAATTACTAAAAAATAGTCAAAATTCAAACTATGCAAAAATTTATTCATTTTTTCAAAAGTTATTAAATAAAAATCAATTTTTATCATTGACCAAAAATTTTAAAATCCAAAGTAATTTATTGCCCAAGTGACTCATCCTAAAAACAAAACAATGAAAAATATGCATATCTAACTAAAAACACAATGATTTTTTTTTTCCCGAAATGCAAAATACCTACATGCCTAACTAATGAAAAAAAATAATAAAAATAAATAAATATTGTGACATACTTAAAACAGACATTGTCCTCAATGTATAAAATAAGAGAATTGAAAAACAAATGACTTCCCTGAAAATATAGCATTCATCCCCTTTTCTGTTAAGCTTGGTTCGTAGGATAAGAACATCGGAAAGGCTAAGGCACCACACACAATAACCTGCAAATGTAATTAAAACAATTTATTAAAATCTAATAAAACTAAAAATAAAACAAAAACTAAATAACTAAAAATAAAAAATAAAAATCCTAAGCTACCCACTTTCGTAGGACTCACGATTGCACTTAGCATGTGCAATAAGCCTTTAAGCGCCATGGTACCCCAAGTGGACGAGTTGTGTCTCGTGAGGGTTTGCAGTGAATTTACCCACAAAATTCAAAAATTTTAAACTAAAATAAAACCTAATTTAAAAAAAAAAAAATCTTTCAAATTCACCCCACAAAATTAAAAAAATACAAAATAAAAAAATAAAAAAATAAAAAAATAAAATAAAAAATAAAAACTAGACAATAAACTAAAATAAAATAATTACTAAGGTAACACAACCTTAAAAAAATAAAATAAAATCTATACCTAACTATACAAAACACATGAATAACCATACTTATCAAAACGAAATATAGAAGACCCCCAAACTTGGAACTGACAATGTCTACGAATAAGCAATAAAATAATTAAATTCCAAGACCTTCCCTGTCAATTGATCAGTTGTCATCCACAATAATGACCGTCTCCACATTACGCAAAGATATGACCTGCACAACAAAAATAAAATAAATAAATAATAATAATAAAAAATAAAAAAATAATAAAAAGTACAAAATAAAAATAAGAATAAAATACAAGTTTAAATTAAGATCAATTTGATTGAAATCAATATTGAAAAACAATTAGAAAAATAATTCCTCGGCAACGGCGCCAAAAACTTGTTGGGTATTTTCTATATGAATATATGCGTGCAAGTATACACGGTCAACAAGTAATAAAATGATAAGTCAAGTATCGATCCCACAGAGAATTACATCTAATATTTTTCAAGTACTAATTTTATATCAACTCAATCTTATTTAAACATATGAATTAAATTAAAATTACCAATTAAACTAACTAATAAAAATAAATAATAAAATAAATAAATCTAAGATTATTAATTTCACCCAATGCTTCATTCAAATATCATAATTCTCCATTTAATTATATGGTCACGATGAATTGTTAACCAGGAATTCTTAATTATTTATAAGCCTCTTTCCATTAGCAAATAAAATTATCCATTCTAATTAAATTACTATATTCCTATGTAATTTAAATTAGAACTGATTCATTAAGAACAAATTTCCTAAATTGGTTACATATGGCATATAGGTATATTCCTATCCTATACACAAATTATGAATTCCAACTAACGTAGAATATCACAAACATATGTCATTATACTCAGATTCAAATCTATAATCAATATCCCAATTTCATATAGATTATCCCAAATTAATTACTGGCCAAGCAATTATTACATGAACGCACAAAATATAAAGATCAATTCATATAGTGCCAATTAAATGAAAAAATAATCAATTTAAACTAAACATTAACCTCCATTAAAATCTTAAATTAAATAGTCGTTCATAGCAGATAAAATTATAATCACAAAATATTCAACAAATAGAAAGACATAAATAATAAAAAGACTAGAGAAGAAAAATAGTCTCCCGCCAATCTTCTATCTCCAAGCTTATTTCATCCATGACATCCATCTTTGTTGATATATTGCTTGCTCTTGAACTCCAAAATTTGGAAAGGAATTAGCCTCTCATAATGTTCATTGACTTTTTCCCAACACCTAAATAATACATAGAATGAAAATATTTATAGGAGTATTTATTTTTCCTAACCCTAGTAGGAATTAAAATCCAATTCGAAATCAAAAAGTAGCAAAAATCCCGAAATCTGGTAATAACGCGCAAGCTAAACGCGGCGTTGACTTAGTCAACGAGCGTTTTTCTTTTTCTTTTTCTGAACATCCGCGCATTGCGCGGACTGTTCTTCAGCCGCGTCCCTTGAAACGACGCCGTTTCACGCCTGTTTCATCCATTACCGCGCCATGCGCGAACGCCAGCAGTTTCGGATTGAAACGACGTCGTTTGATCTCCGTGTTTTGCCTATACACGCGCCATGCGCGGCTGTCCCAATTTGCGGAAATTGCAATTTTGCCCCAGCCGCTGCATATTTACCCTTTTAGCCCTCAGAGTTGCTGTTAATTTCAGATTTGCCACCAATGATTATTTTACCTACAAAATAAAATATAAATTAATTAAAAATAAATAAAAATAATATAAAAATACTATAAATAATAATAATGCATAAATTTAAATAAATGATCTAAAATTAATTAAAATACTTAAAAACTAACAAATAATTAAGTCTAAAAATATCTAATAAATAGGTATAAAAGCCCATTATCAAATACCCCCAAACTTAACTCTTTGCTTGCCCTCAAGCAAAACAAAAATAAAAACTAAGATTCTACTACTCAATAACTCAAAATTACTCAAGCAATGAATCAATATGAATTTCAACTTTAGCCTAAAAGATTTTTTAAATGATAACTTAAAGAAAATTTTAAAATTATGCAAAGTCATAAAATTTCAACATATTTATTAATATTACTTTAATCAAGACATTTCGTGTGTGTATGAATCCAAATGTATCAAACTAACGAAAAAGCTTAGATCCGCTCACATAATTAAATGTTTCATAAAAGATAAAAATATATATAACAAAACTCTATACTTTTATTTTTCACATCACTCAAAGCTAATAAAAAAAATATAACTTAGGAGGTCAAAAAGTTTTTTTTTTCCATCTTTTAAGCACCTCTAGGGTTATTAATTTCTTTTAAGCTCTTTTTTTTTCCAATTAAATGGGCGCATTTTATGCTCCATCCCTTTTTTTTTTCTTTTTTTTTTCTTCTCGGTGAGTGCATTTTATGCTCTATCTCACCAACGAGTGCGTTTTACGCTCCATCTCACTTCTCTTCACATATTTATGAGTGAGTGCGTTTTATGCTCCATTTCAACTCATCTCAACTTAATTTCCTCCACAAGATAAATTAGTTTTAATAATCCCATAAAATTCACTTAAATCATCTCTCATAAATCATATTTTACCACAATTTCACTTCAAGTTACGATCAAATAAAAATATAGAATTCAAAAATATCTATTATGAGCATTTAACCCAATAAACTTCCCTTAAGTTAAAAGTAGCTCAAACACTTGGACATCTGCATAAAAATTTAAAGGATTTCAAATAAAATAATTACTAAAAAATAGTCAAAATTCAAACTATGCAAAAATTTATTCATTTTTTCAAAAGTTATTAAATAAAAATCAATTTTTATCATTGACCAAAAATTTTAAAATCCAAAGTAATTTATTGCCCAAGTGACTCATCCTAAAAACAAAACAATGAAAAATATGCATATCTAACTAAAAACACAATGATTTTTTTTTTCCCGAAATGCAAAATACCTACATGCCTAACTAATGAAAAAAAATAATAAAAATAAATAAATATTGTGACATACTTAAAACAGACATTGTCCTCAATGTATAAAATAAGAGAATTGAAAAACAAATGACTTCCCTGAAAATATAGCATTCATCCCCTTTTCTGTTAAGCTTGGTTCGTAGGATAAGAACATCGGAAAGGCTAAGGCACCACACACAATAACCTGCAAATGTAATTAAAACAATTTATTAAAATCTAATAAAACTAAAAATAAAACAAAAACTAAATAACTAAAAATAAAAAATAAAAATCCTAAGCTACCCACTTTCGTAGGACTCACGATTGCACTTAGCATGTGCAATAAGCCTTTAAGCGCCATGGTACCCCAAGTGGACGAGTTGTGTCTCGTGAGGGTTTGCAGTGAATTTACCCACAAAATTCAAAAATTTTAAACTAAAATAAAACCTAATTTAAAAAAAAAAAAATCTTTCAAATTCACCCCACAAAATTAAAAAAATACAAAATAAAAAAATAAAAAAATAAAAAAATAAAATAAAAA
Source organism: Hedera helix (assembly GCA_947179155.2). NCBI lineage: Eukaryota > Viridiplantae > Streptophyta > Magnoliopsida > Apiales > Araliaceae > Hedera > Hedera helix. The sequence continues at coordinate 9,038,966 of OX359273.1, forward strand.
ATAAAAACTAGACAATAAACTAAAATAAAATAATTACTAAGGTAACACAACCTTAAAAAAATAAAATAAAATCTATACCTAACTATACAAAACACATGAATAACCATACTTATCAAAACGAAATATAGAAGACCCCCAAACTTGGAACTGACAATGTCTACGAATAAGCAATAAAATAATTAAATTCCAAGACCTTCCCTGTCAATTGATCAGTTGTCATCCACAATAATGACCGTCTCCACATTACGCAAAGATATGACCTGCACAACAAAAATAAAATAAATAAATAATAATAATAAAAAATAAAAAAATAATAAAAAGTACAAAATAAAAATAAGAATAAAATACAAGTTTAAATTAAGATCAATTTGATTGAAATCAATATTGAAAAACAATTAGAAAAATAATTCCTCGGCAACGGCGCCAAAAACTTGTTGGGTATTTTCTATATGAATATATGCGTGCAAGTATACACGGTCAACAAGTAATAAAATGATAAGTCAAGTATCGATCCCACAGAGAATTACATCTAATATTTTTCAAGTACTAATTTTATATCAACTCAATCTTATTTAAACATATGAATTAAATTAAAATTACCAATTAAACTAACTAATAAAAATAAATAATAAAATAAATAAATCTAAGATTATTAATTTCACCCAATGCTTCATTCAAATATCATAATTCTCCATTTAATTATATGGTCACGATGAATTGTTAACCAGGAATTCTTAATTATTTATAAGCCTCTTTCCATTAGCAAATAAAATTATCCATTCTAATTAAATTACTATATTCCTATGTAATTTAAATTAGAACTGATTCATTAAGAACAAATTTCCTAAATTGGTTACATATGGCATATAGGTATATTCCTATCCTATACACAAATTATGAATTCCAACTAACGTAGAATATCACAAACATATGTCATTATACTCAGATTCAAATCTATAATCAATATCCCAATTTCATATAGATTATCCCAAATTAATTACTGGCCAAGCAATTATTACATGAACGCACAAAATATAAAGATCAATTCATATAGTGCCAATTAAATGAAAAAATAATCAATTTAAACTAAACATTAACCTCCATTAAAATCTTAAATTAAATAGTCGTTCATAGCAGATAAAATTATAATCACAAAATATTCAACAAATAGAAAGACATAAATAATAAAAAGACTAGAGAAGAAAAATAGTCTCCCGCCAATCTTCTATCTCCAAGCTTATTTCATCCATGACATCCATCTTTGTTGATATATTGCTTGCTCTTGAACTCCAAAATTTGGAAAGGAATTAGCCTCTCATAATGTTCATTGACTTTTTCCCAACACCTAAATAATACATAGAATGAAAATATTTATAGGAGTATTTATTTTTCCTAACCCTAGTAGGAATTAAAATTCAATTCGAAATCAAAAAGTAGCAAAAATCCCGAAATCTGGTAATAACGCGCAAGCCAAACGCGTCGTTGACTTAGTCAACGCGCGTTTTTATTTATTTTTCTTTTTCTGAACATCCGCGCATTGCGCGGACTGTTCTTCAGCCGCGTCCCTTGAAACGACGCCGTTTCACGCCTGTTTCATCCATTACCGCGCCATGCGCGAACGCCAGCAGTTTCGGATTGAAACGACGTCGTTTGATCTCCGTGTTTTGCCTATACACGCGCCATGCGCGGCTGTCCCAATTTGCGGAAATTGCAATTTTGCCCCAGCCGCTGCATATTTACCCTTTTAGCCCTCAGAGTTGCTGTTAATTTCAGATTTGCCACCAATGATTATTTTACCTACAAAATAAAATATAAATTAATTAAAAATAAATAAAAATAATATAAAAATACTATAAATAATAATAATGCATAAATTTAAATAAATGATCTAAAATTAATTAAAATACTTAAAAACTAACAAATAATTAAGTCTAAAAATATCTAATAAATAGGTATAAAAGCCCATTATCAAATACCCCCAAACTTAACTCTTTGCTTGCCCTCAAGCAAAACAAAAATAAAAACTAAGATTCTACTACTCAATAACTCAAAATTACTCAAGCAATGAATCAATATGAATTTCAACTTTAGCCTAAAAGATTTTTTAAATGATAACTTAAAGAAAATTTTAAAATTATGCAAAGTCATAAAATTTCAACATATTTATTAATATTACTTTAATCAAGACATTTCGTGTGTGTATGAATCCAAATGTATCAAACTAACGAAAAAGCTTAGATCCGCTCACATAATTAAATGTTTCATAAAAGATAAAAATATATATAACAAAACTCTATACTTTTATTTTTCACATCACTCAAAGCTAATAAAAAAAATATAACTTAGGAGGTCAAAAAGTTTTTTTTTTCCATCTTTTAAGCACCTCTAGGGTTATTAATTTCTTTTAAGCTCTTTTTTTTTCCAATTAAATGGGCGCATTTTATGCTCCATCCCTTTTTTTTTTCTTTTTTTTTTCTTCTCGGTGAGTGCATTTTATGCTCTATCTCACCAACGAGTGCGTTTTACGCTCCATCTCACTTCTCTTCACATATTTATGAGTGAGTGCGTTTTATGCTCCATTTCAACTCATCTCAACTTAATTTCCTCCACAAGATAAATTAGTTTTAATAATCCCATAAAATTCACTTAAATCATCTCTCATAAATCATATTTTACCACAATTTCACTTCAAGTTACGATCAAATAAAAATATAGAATTCAAAAATATCTATTATGAGCATTTAACCCAATAAACTTCCCTTAAGTTAAAAGTAGCTCAAACACTTGGACATCTGCATAAAAATTTAAAGGATTTCAAATAAAATAATTACTAAAAAATAGTCAAAATTCAAACTATGCAAAAATTTATTCATTTTTTCAAAAGTTATTAAATAAAAATCAATTTTTATCATTGACCAAAAATTTTAAAATCCAAAGTAATTTATTGCCCAAGTGACTCATCCTAAAAACAAAACAATGAAAAATATGCATATCTAACTAAAAACACAATGATTTTTTTTTTCCCGAAATGCAAAATACCTACATGCCTAACTAATGAAAAAAAATAATAAAAATAAATAAATATTGTGACATACTTAAAACAGACATTGTCCTCAATGTATAAAATAAGAGAATTGAAAAACAAATGACTTCCCTGAAAATATAGCATTCATCCCCTTTTCTGTTAAGCTTGGTTCGTAGGATAAGAACATCGGAAAGGCTAAGGCACCACACACAATAACCTGCAAATGTAATTAAAACAATTTATTAAAATCTAATAAAACTAAAAATAAAACAAAAACTAAATAACTAAAAATAAAAAATAAAAATCCTAAGCTACCCACTTTCGTAGGACTCACGATTGCACTTAGCATGTGCAATAAGCCTTTAAGCGCCATGGTACCCCAAGTGGACGAGTTGTGTCTCGTGAGGGTTTGCAGTGAATTTACCCACAAAATTCAAAAATTTTAAACTAAAATAAAACCTAATTTAAAAAAAAAAAAAATCTTTCAAATTCACCCCACAAAATTAAAAAAATACAAAATAAAAAAATAAAAAAATAAAAAAATAAAATAAAAAATAAAAACTAGACAATAAACTAAAATAAAATAATTACTAAGGTAACACAACCTTAAAAAAATAAAATAAAATCTATACCTAACTATACAAAACACATGAATAACCATACTTATCAAAACGAAATATAGAAGACCCCCAAACTTGGAACTGACAATGTCTACGAATAAGCAATAAAATAATTAAATTCCAAGACCTTCCCTGTCAATTGATCAGTTGTCATCCACAATAATGACCGTCTCCACATTACGCAAAGATATGACCTGCACAACAAAAATAAAATAAATAAATAATAATAATAAAAAATAAAAAAATAATAAAAAGTACAAAATAAAAATAAGAATAAAATACAAATTTAAATTAAGATCAATTTGATTGAAATCAATATTGAAAAACAATTAGAAAAATAATTCATCGGCAACGGCGCCAAAAACTTGTTGGGTATTTTCTATATGAATATATGCGTGCAAGTATACACGGTCAACAAGTAATAAAATGATAAGTCAAGTATCGATCCCACAGAGAATTACATCTAATATTTTTCAAGTACTAATTTTATATCAACTCAATCTTATTTAAACATATGAATTAAATTAAAATTACCAATTAAACTAACTAATAAAAATAAATAATAAAATAAATAAATCTAAGATTATTAATTTCACCCAATGCTTCATTCAAATATCATAATTCTCCATTTAATTATATGGTCACGATGAATTGTTAACCAGGAATTCTTAATTATTTATAAGCCTCTTTCCATTAGCAAATAAAATTATCCATTCTAATTAAATTACTATATTCCTATGTAATTTAAATTAGAACTGATTCATTAAGAACAAATTTCCTAAATTGGTTACATATGGCATATAGGTATATTCCTATCCTATACACAAATTATGAATTCCAACTAACGTAGAATATCACAAACATATGTCATTATACTCAGATTCAAATCTATAATCAATATCCCAATTTCATATAGATTATCCCAAATTAATTACTGGCCAAGCAATTATTACATGAACGCACAAAATATAAAGATCAATTCATATAGTGCCAATTAAATGAAAAAATAATCAATTTAAACTAAACATTAACCTCCATTAAAATCTTAAATTAAATAGTCGTTCATAGCAGATAAAATTATAATCACAAAATATTCAACAAATAGAAAGACATAAATAATAAAAAGACTAGAGAAGAAAAATAGTCTCCCGCCAATCTTCTATCTCCAAGCTTATTTCATCCATGACATCCATCTTTGTTGATATATTGCTTGCTCTTGAACTCCAAAATTTGGAAAGGAATTAGCCTCTCATAATGTTCATTGACTTTTTCCCAACACCTAAATAATACATAGAATGAAAATATTTATAGGAGTATTTATTTTTCCTAACCCTAGTAGGAATTAAAATCCAATTCGAAATCAAAAAGTAGCAAAAATCCCGAAATCTGGTAATAACGCGCAAGCTAAACGCGGCGTTGACTTAGTCAACGAGCGTTTTTCTTTTTCTTTTTCTGAACATCCGCGCATTGCGCGGACTGTTCTTCAGCCGCGTCCCTTGAAACGACGCCGTTTCACGCCTGTTTCATCCATTACCGCGCCATGCGCGAACGCCAGCAGTTTCGGATTGAAACGACGTCGTTTGATCTCCGTGTTTTGACTATACACGCGCCATGCGCGGCTGTCCCAATTTGCGGAAATTGCAATTTTGCCCCAGCCGCTGCATATTTACCCTTTTAGCCCTCAGAGTTGCTGTTAATTTCAGATTTGCCACCAATGATTATTTTACCTACAAAATAAAATATAAATTAATTAAAAATAAATAAAAATAATATAAAAATACTATAAATAATAATAATGCATAAATTTAAATAAATGATCTAAAATTAATTAAAATACTTAAAAACTAACAAATAATTAAGTCTAAAAATATCTAATAAATAGGTATAAAAGCCCATTATCAAATACCCCCAAACTTAACTCTTTGCTTGCCCTCAAGCAAAACAAAAATAAAAACTAAGATTCTACTACTCAATAACTCAAAATTACTCAAGCAATGAATCAATATGAATTTCAACTTTAGCCTAAAAGATTTTTTAAATGATAACTTAAAAAAAAATTTAAAATTATGCAAAGTCATAAAATTTCAACATATTTATTAATATTACTTTAATCAAGACATTTCGTGTGTGTGTGAATCCAAATGTATCAAACTAACGAAAAAACTTAGATCCGCTCACATAATTAAATGTTTCATAAAAGATAAAAATATATACAACAAAAATCTATACTTTTATTTTTCACATCACTCAAAGCTAATAAAAAAAATATAACTTAGGAGGTCAAAAAGTTTTTTTTTCATCTTTTAAGCACCTCTAGGATTATTAATTTCTTTTAAGCTCTTTCTTTTTGAAGAGTCTCTCCCCTAGATTGCAATTTTATTTTTATTTTTCTTGTTTTATATTACAAGTTTGATAACCCGTGCGAGGCACGAGTTAATTTGTATAATTTTTTTTTTATAAATATTTAATAATTTTTTATTAGTATATTTTTTTTTTTTCATTAACATAATAATCATATTCTACTACAATTGAAAGAAATTTAATTACTTGTAATATTATGTGATGAAAATTACAAATTAATTGTTAAGAAGAAACTTTTCATATTTCTTTTGAGAGAAATTAATTACATTTATTTAAGTAAAATTATATATAACTTTTAATATTTCAAGAAAAAACTTTTCTTATTTTTCATCCATAATATAGTGACCCAAAATTTTGCTCCTGTCTTCTAACCATGGCAGGTGAGCAAAATTGTCATTTCACCCAGACATATGAGAAAGGATGGCAAGCCTCAATACATGTTTTCGAAGCTGTCACAACAAGCTACGATTGAAGTTGTCGCGAGCCTTTACAAGTATCGGATTACGCAAGACAAGATGATTGACTAACCAGAATCGTTAAGAGGATGCTTATACCTTTTGCTTTATCTTACCATATCCAAAGTTGGTTAAGCCCTATGTCATTGCGTAGCCCTCGGAAAGAGCTTTTCAGAATGGTATGACACATCTCTTAATTCTTCTCGGATTACAAGTTATGGACGTTCTAGCACAAAGTACAAGAAACCGACGGCGCGACACGAAAATGGAAGTAGGTGGACCCCACCCTAGATAGTTGCAGGTGTACCTACAACCAACCTCAAGTAAACCTATGGCCAAGGCTAAATACTTATATAAGGCAATTTTTAGCTCATTTTATAGAAGGAGAGCCATTTTTAGAGAGAGAAGCTCTTAAATTTAGAGAGAGAAAATTCAGCCTAGAGAGAGAAAGTGTTATTTTAGAGAAAGAAAGTGCTAGAAAATCTTAGATTTTAGTATGTTCTCATCAATCTTTAGTCCAAATAGCAAGATTCATTGAAGATTCTAGCTCAAGGCGGCCATTTTCACCGATCCCAATGTGAAAAATTCATTGTACATCTCTATATAGATCTATCATTAGATGTAAAGTTTACGATGTTTTTGATCTTTTGTACTATATGTATAGATCTATTTTAAATCTAGTATTTTTGATATATTACGATACTAAATATTCGATTTTTGCTTGATTTAACTATAGATCTATTATGGATCTGATATTTTTGGCATGTTACGATATTAAAGATTCAATTTTTAACTTAGATTTGGCCTATCTTTGGTAGATATACTACATTATCGGATTAGGGATGGCTAGATAGGATCTCGCATGTATGAAATTTCCCCATTGCCTCTCGATGATATCCTTTTGGCTATTTTATCGATATCTTATATATTCAGCTCCTTCTTTTATCGAACATTTTATTCAGGAGTTGAATTATTTTAACTACGAAGTTAACCGTATGCCCCATCCTAGATCCGTATCTAGTGATGAGCGGATCCTACCTTTTTGGTCAGTCAAGACTCCATTGCTATGGAACGAACTGTTAGCCAATCTGGGATACATTGTCGGCTAGATCCTTATCGCGTAACCACGTGGATCTAATTTTATTATTATTATAATTTTATTTGGATTTGTTGCGATTTTATTACGATTTTCATTATGTGAGCCTAGGAAGGAAGTCAAGACCCTTAAATATCGATTTAAAGGATATTGATGGAATTTTGACGATGAACGATTTTTACGGATGTAATATTTACTATTCCATTTCCTTGTAAAATGTAAATCTTGGACCTTAAAGCGACATCAAGAATCTCAAAAGACGGATTTAAGGCCCCATAATAGAGGAGATCTTACGTGGAGTTTGGGGCTATTTTGATGGATTACATGCCTGCGGGTAGCTCCAAACTTATTTGTGATGGCTTGGTTTTATCTTTCGACACAAAAAGCAATTTTATCAAAAAAGGATAAAGATTTTATAAAATTGAATCAAACTAGGTTATTATGTGAGGATCCGAATTTCCAGGATTTCTTTAATAATATTAAATGAGAATTTAATTGATAAAATTATCAAAACTGTTTAAATTATTTATGATATAAGTAATTTAAAGTGTGTGAAGGAATTGAATAGTTAAATTAAATATGTATCAAGATGGTGATGAATTGTGTGGATTTAAAATAAATAAAAAAGTAAATAAATTGTTTGGAAACAATTTATGAAAAATAAGAGAGATTCCATGTAAAGGTACAATAAATTGTACAATTAAATTATTGTAGAAGTACAGGAATTATGATTTTAAATGAGGTTATGTGTTAATGTGAAAGGCATGAATTAAATATGTATATATTTATATATATACATTTTTATATATGTGTGTTATGTTTAAGTGATAAATATAAATTTCATTAGTTATTGAAATAAAGGGATTACTAATTAAATTAATCCAATTTTAAATGGAAAATTAATGAGGGAGTTGTAATAATATAATTATGGATTTTAGATTTTATTAAGAATGGTGGAGAAAGTTTAGAATTTATAAAGAAGAGATGTAATTATATAAATTATATAATAATAATTATATAATTTATATAAGGAAATTAAAGTGAAATATGAGGAAAATAATAATTATATAAATTATATAAGAATAATTATGTAATTTATTTAAGGTAATTATATGGAATAAAGTTAAAGGAAATTAAGAAATTATTTAAAAGGAGAATGTAATTATATAAATTATATAATATTAAATTATATAATTTATATATAAAGGAATTAATATGAATATTAAAGAAATTGAATAATAAATAAGAAAAATGAATGTTTTAAGTTATTAAAAATTATATTTATGTATCATGGAATTATTATGACTTTTATGAAGGATAATATTTCGAAAATGTGAACATGTTAATGTAACATGTTGTCCAAGTAACGAAGCGAAAAATTATGAAAAATAATTTTTATAAGTCATATGAATTATTTTATGATTTTTGGAGGTATAAATTACCTCATATAATTACATGTATGGCGTTATGCGTGTACAAAATTTGTCAAGTAAAATACTCAAATGATGTATTAAAATTATTTATAAATTATGTTATGATTTTTGGTAAATTAAAATAAATATTTTATATACTTTATATAAAATATTTATTACACGAAATAATTACGTAATGTATAAAATACTTTATTTATGCATGATTTTTTTTATGTGGCTTATTCGAATATTTTGCATGGGAGGTGGAACGGTTTGGCTATTCAAAAATGGTTAAATGTTCAATTATAAAAGGAAGAGAAAAGAAAAAAAGAAAAGAACAAAAAACAAAGAATAATACTCTTTCTCTCACCACCACTCCCACCGCTACCATCACTACCACCATAACACCACCAACCGAGAGCTTTATCACCATCAAAAGATGAGAAAAGATCAAGCTTCAAAGGAGGTTTTAGCTTAAGGAAGGTATAAAAATTTAATTGTTTGGATTATTTTGATATTTTTAGTGGTGGAAATTTTTTATGAAAAATTAGTAAATAATTAGAATAATTATTCTAAATAATTTTAGGATGTATATTTATGAATTTCATAATTTTTGGAATAGTTTTGTTGTGGAAATTTGGATCAAAATGGTGTAATTTGTGTTAATTGTTGGCTGCCGGAAGAAAAATTGGAAAGAGAAAAGAAAAGGAAACCCGCGCATTGCGCAGATGAGAATTTCCGGAACTGGACCAAAACGACGCCGTTTTGGACCCGGGAGGGACGGGCCGCGCCTTGCGCGGCAGAAGTTTTCGGAAGAAGGGGCCGAACGCCGTCGTTTTGGGACGTCCGGGGGTCGGTCCGTGCAATGCGCGACCGACAAATTTTATGAAATTACGGTTTTGCCCCTTAGCTTTCCGGTAAATACCGAACGTGTCCCTAGCTGTGCAAAATGACCGGAATGCCCCTGAACTTTTCGAAAAATGACCAACGTATGCCCAAGGCCACGGAAATTACGAAAATAGCCTGGACCTTTTCTGTTAATGCTGGATGGGTCCCTAAGGGCGCGAAAATTACCATATTGCCCCCAGAAATTAGTTTTAATTGAAATAAATGTTTAAAAATTGTTTAAAAATCATAGAAAATTATAGAAAAATACTAAAAATATAGAAATGATATTTGAGCATTAAATTTAATATTTTTGATTAAATATTAAATATTGGGGATTAATATTTAAAAGTTTAAATATTAATCTAATAAGATTACAAATTAGAAAATGATTAAATAAAATTTTCGGACAACCGGAAATGCTAAATTTTATCCGGTGAGCCAGGTTGACCGTAGGGAATGTATTTAATATCAAGTTAAATTAATTTATTAAGCAACGAGGTTAATATAATTAACCATATAAATTAATATTTGGCCATAGATGATATTAATTAAGTAAATTAATATCATAAAGAGATAAATAATTATTATTTGATTATCTTATGATTATAGGTTGATCGAGTTAAGGGTTTGAGCTAACAATTTAAATAACTGGACGCCAGGCAAGTTCTTCAGCCCTTAAATGTTAAATGTTGAATGTTATGATATATAATTCTTGTTTTAAATGCATACAAATTATGTGCTATGTGATACATGATTAATATGACCACAATGTGTACTTTGTGCAACAATATGAATATATATCAGAGATATTGCTATAGTAGAAGCACAAACACTTGATGTATGACACACACCAAGCATAATAAGATATGTGCTACGTGAAATAAAACTGTTGAACTTGCTGAGCCGTTGTGCTCATTACTTGCATAATATAAACTTTTGCAGGTTAAGAAATGAATTTCAAGAATATCAGATTATATAGAGACATAGAGACGGATTTTACTAAAAGGTTGTGAATGTTATTATTAAATGTTTTTATTATGATCCAATACGGATAATTTGTCAAAGTTATATTGATATGTTGTATGTACAGATAAGTTGGATCCGAATATGATGAGTATAGTTTAAATTGCGAATTGTAGTTGTTCGACATGAATATTATGATAGAGACTATTATATGTCTAATTTTGAATTACGATATAAGAATATTGCATGGATATAAATGATATTAAATGTTGAATGTTGACCTTTATGATACGGGATTACAGGAAGAAAAGAAAAAGTAAAGGTTGCGATCCAGGGACTAGGATCCAGATGTAAGAATTTAAATATTCAAATATTTTAATACAATGATTGAATTGAGAAAAAAGAAAAATTTATATGAGAATATTTGATAATTGATGATTTTGAAATTAAATAATGAATCAATTTAGGTGATGAAAGATTTATTAACGGACCGAAATTTGGACGTAAGGAAGATAATGTATCATAAATACAAAGTTTATGGGAATAAAGTTGGTCGAATTTCGGGGTCGTTACATATTATATCCAATCTTCAGATAAAAGTGGAAGTAGCAGAAGACTTTGATTCCCTATTTGACGAAGGGTTTTAAAAAGTGTTTTCTCCAAAACGTCACCCAAAATATTTTATCAAAACGAAATATAAAGAAACGAACTTCTCTTTAAATGATCAAATTCTTCGTGCATAGGTTCAAAGAGGTTTGAAGTTGCTTTCAACATAACACACTTCCCACGATTTCGATTCCAAAGCTCAATGACGATATTCTAAATTTTCTACTAAATCACACATGTACACGTACACACTCACACATATTTTCTATCTCAAAGACATTTTAAGGAATGTATTGAGAAAGCGCTAACCGTGTTTTCACGGAAGTCAGGGGATGCCTAAAACCTTCTCATCGTTTAAGTAAGCCCCCGAACATTATGAATCTCGATTGAAAACCAATTATTCGGAGTCACATATGGGTCATCTCAACTGTGAAATTCTAAAAACTCGGATGAGCTGGTACATCCATTTAAATTTTTATCAACTGATGGCTTTGGTTAATTGGCCCATTATCATAATTAAACTTTCAAAACCCTATCGACATTTATGCCGACTGTCGACGCCGGGATTTTCGTCGTCTCGTTTTTTATTATTAAAATGTCCCTTTCCAATTTTAGCCTTTTGATTTAAATGTGATTTTGAAAAGGGTCGGCTTAATGTCGACGGGTTTTGAAAGATCGATTTTTATGAGCCAATTGACCAGAGTCGCCAGTTGGTATATTTGAAATGGATGTACCAACTCATCCGAGTTTGTTTTCGTAATCGCTGGCTCATATGTGACTCCGAGTTAATTGGTCCGCAAACCGAGATTCATAGAGTTCGGGGGCTTGCTTAAGCGAGGGGAAGGTGTTAGGCACCCCCCGACTTCCGTGAAACACGGTTACCGCAATCTCGATGTTTTCCTATCCTTTTAAATCCTAAAATGTGTGAGTTGCGTGTGTGTGCGTGTGTGCCTAGGTGAATGCTTGTGGTGAATTTTGTTTGGATTTTTGTATGGCAAATGTGCTTTAACTGGAAAGCGTTTTAACGTCTTTTGACCCAAATGACGAGGCTTCGTTTTAAAATAAAGATTGATTTTTAATTTCGAACCGATGAGGGTTTTTATTTAGATGTCATTTTTAGAAGATAGTTTTTTAAACTTTTGTCAAATAGGTATCGAGACTATACATTGCCCTCTAATAACAAATTAAATAACATGAAGGCAACTTCTAGAACTCTTTCACCCTATGTACAAAGTTTAATTAAAACGTTCATTTATTTTACGAAATCATTTTTTGTGACATTTTTTAAAACCAACTAAAGCCTTTTCATCAAATAAAGATCTAAGTTCGCCAAAACTCTTTACTTTTTAAACCTCGTGAATCTAATATCCTAATTTGATCACTTTTACAAAATCTTCATTATTTGCCTTATTTTGAAAATCATTGTTGTGTTGTAAATTAAAACAAGCATCCCAAAACGTGTCGGGGCTATCCACGGGCATGTAAGCCATCCAGACAACCCCAAACACCCACAATCACATATTTTATTATTATTACGGGGCCTTAACCCGAACACGACTTGGTATCGCTTTAAGGCCGGATATTACAAAATACACATCCATGGACCCTATACCATGATTACATATACCAAAATGTCCATCATCGGGATTTGACCACGAGGATCTCCTCCCTAGGCTCACATTCACCCAAATCATGGCACAGCCGACCCTAAACCAAATCTAACGAGATTTAACATTTCTATCACATTACATAACCCAAATATCACAACTTAATCACTAAAACTATCCATTACCACAACGAACGAGATATCACCGTACGGATGTCATCGGGGCGTTAGGAGGAGTTACTTTCCGATGGAAACCTCGCTAACAACCCCTAATCCACGGATCCTTTATCAACATAACAACATATTACATCACATAACCCAAAACATAAGCTATATTAACAATACAAGCGATAGAATACCAAAAAGACAATCTTTTCACCTTGCAAAACACGGATTCAAACTTTTATATCACGAAATGGATACACCACAAGATTACTAAGCTAAATAGCACAACAATATGGATCTATTGCTTGGATCTAACAGCAAAACAACCTCTCTCTCTCTCTTCCCCGCGAGCTCTCTCTCCCCTCTTTTCTTTTTCTTTCCTTTTCTTTTTTCTTCTCCCTCGTTCTCGGGTTGAAGATGGCGATCTATAGTGCTTCAGCAGGCAGCCGCAGATACATCTGCGGCCAGCCGCAGATGCATCTGCGGCTGCCTGCTGTGGCCGTCTCCTCGGCTGCCGTGTGCCGCCCTCGAGCCACGCGAACGTCTTTTTGTCGGCAGCCGCGACTGCATCCACGGCTGTCCGGCGCATTTTTCTCGAATTTCGTGCCACGCGGTATTAATTTGCCAATTTCTGCTGTATTATTTTGGAAAGCTGTTCTTTGATACCTGAATCAATTCTGGGAATGGTTTCCCGACGTCGAGACGCCACCCTAATGCTGTAATTGCAGTGTCCTTGGCCCTTTTTGGCGATTCGCATCGGGTTCTGTCTGGATGGCCCGTAGGCCTCGCCTCAGATGCCTCAATTCTCGTTTTGCGTTTGACAGCCTTGATCGTAAGCCGTGGTGGGAACTGCATTTTGGCGCCCACCTCTCCTTGTCGTATATTGGGTCACTTGAAGATTTTGCCCTCCTGTCAGGGTTAGTAGAGAAATGCAAAATTTGGGTGTCTACAGCTGCCCCTCTTTATCATATCTATGGAATGAAATATGAAATGGACATGATAAAGAAGTAGGCACCCGATGCACAGGAAAGACAGTATGTGTTTTATCGATGCAATGCATATGTCGAGACAATGCAAATGCCGCACTTGACATGATCGTGTAGGGGTCGATTCGAATTCCACGAATGGATGCCGCTGGGGTTTCGTACCCGACGGTCGCTCTTGGATTGGTCAGGTATCGTATCTGACGGGTCGTTTTTCAATTGGTCAGGTATCGTATCTGACGGGTCGTCTTTCAATTGGTCAGGTCTCGTATCTGACTGGTCGTTTTTCAATTGGTCAGGTATCGTATCTGACGGGTTGTTTTTCAATTGGCCAGGTATCGTATCTGACGGGTCGTTTTTCAATTGGTCAGGTCTCGTATCTGACTGGTCGTTTTTCAATTGGTCAGGTCTCGTATCTGACTGGTCGTTTTTCAATTGGTCAGGTATCGTATCTGACGGGTTATTTTTCAATGGGCCAGGTCTCGTATCTGACGGGTCGTTTTTCAATTGGTCAGGTATTTCTAAAATCTTAAATCTCAACATGGGACACGTTGCAGGCTGACTCGGGGAGCAAAAGGGAGGCAAAACGGGTCACCGAGACCAACCGCAGATCCATCTGCGGCCAGCCGCAGATGCATCTGCGGCTGGGATCGGCCCCTACATTAGATCGCGACCCCCACGTTTCTTTTCACTTTCTGGCTGTCCCTTTCGCTCGTTTTCGGTTTTCCTCGCCCCCTACCCGGCTTTTTCGTCTTTTGGACCTCTTTCGGCAAAATCTGCTCCGATTAAATCCGTCTACGTACTTTGGGTAACGTTTTAACTCATTTTTCTTTGATTTTTCGCTTTCATTTGACTATGTATTTACTTGTGTAAATATTTGATCTTAGTAATGCATGCCTATATGAGATATTGGGGTTAGCCATAGCATATATAAACGAATGGGTCTTGCGGTCATGCTTTATTTACTTTGAAAAACCATGATTTTATTCATTTTATGCTCATGGTGCATCATTTTCACTTGCATTTGGGATTTGTTGGTTGTCTGACTTGATTTTAAACATGCCGGATCGTGCATGGGATGTCCATTTTACAAACGAGACTCTGCCGAAATTTCGGGAAATCTAGCGCACCCCTAGGGATTTATTCATGCATTTCCATTTCATAAACATGTCATGCTGCCCTATGACTTTTAGCAATATGCAATAAGATTTGTTTTGAAAGATAACGAGTTAAGGGTGTACCTCCTTTTCGTGATGCCGTTTCAGCCATGGATCCTGATGCTCCCAGTGGCTCCGCAGTGCCCCGGGTGGCGGGTGTCCGACGTCGCAGAGCGGCCACCCCAGCTCCAGCTCCCGTTCTGACCCGTCATTCCCGTAGATTGGCGGAGTCTATCATTCGCCCCGTGCAGCCGGATATTGATGAGGATGCCCCAGCTGAGGCAGAGGCGGGCCCTTCGGGCACAGCGGCTCCTCCCCCCACGCGTCGGACTTTACCAGGGGCCCGTGCCAGGATACCTGATTTGCTCGGTCCGACTCTCAGTAGTCATCCCTCAGCCTACCTGGCGGCTAACGAGGTATATCCGTCATTTAACTTCATTCAAATCCGTATGGTTACCATGCTTGAATTTCGATGGTTGTCACAGGTTCCTGAGTTTACCCAGCCTCGGGGCAACTGGTTTAGCATCTACACTCTCTATCATGCGCTGCATTCCGACTATAGGGGGATGGTAGATTCCTGGGGCTTCAGACATTTCTTCACCATTGCCCCTCGCCGGTGTCCGTGGGGCTATATGAGGGCTTTAGCTGAGCGCTGGTTCCACCATACACAGTCGCTCCATCTTCTCGACTGTGAGCTGATGTTGACCCCTCTCGACTGGCGTTATATCACCGGGGTGGAGTTTTCTGGATCCCGGGTCCCTCTGGAGACTGACATCACCACCGCAGCTGTTCGATCCCTGTTGGGCTACTCTCCCCATGATAAGGTCTTTAAGGCCCGCAGCATCCGATCGGGAGCCCTGGCTGTAGATGCCATTGGAGGGGTCCTCTCCGAGCCATTCCCTGAGGACCGGTCTACTCGTGATTTTCTGCTCTGCCGTCTGTTTCTGACCATTATGAGGGGCTATTTTCTGGGGAACAACTCCTCGACTATCCATTTCAGCATCGTCGGAGCCACCAGGGATGTTGACCGGATCGGGGATTACGACTGGGGCTCTTTCACCTTTGCTTACTTCCTCCAGGGTCTTCGTCTCCGCTCAGAGGGACAGACCGATGCTTGGCTCGGCTTCTACCCCTTCCTGCTAGTAGGTCCCTTTTATCATACAGTTCTCGTTTCGTCCCATTTCTTTGTTCCTTCTGGCTACTTACGGCTTTTCTGTTTTGTTTGACAGTTCTGGGCCTACGAGAGATTACCCTACTTGCGGCCCGTTACTACCCTCGGCCCGGAGACTTATCCAGGGGTCGTAGATGGCATCATAGTACTCTCGAGGAGACCCCAGTGTCCGATAGTTTCGCTCATTGTCGGCTGCAGTTAGAGCTGATCTCGTCTGCGGATGTGACCTGGGTTCCTTACACGGCGGATCATTTGGCGGCTGGCCTTGCTGGTGGTTATGCCGCGGACCTGGAGCATGCCTTGTCCACTCGCCGTATTCCGTTTCTGACCTACGGTGGATGGGAGCTATATCTGGGGGAGCGCGCCATCAGATGTGTGACTGGGGAGGCTCGTATCCCCTTGGCCCCTCCCTCAGAGAGAGCTTGGTTTGCGGATGCCCACCTTCCAGAGGCCCTGATGGCCGGGGAGGACGGCTATATGCTTTTTGTTGGTCCGTATACGAGCGAGAGCTTCAGTGCCTGGTGGAGACCCCGCACTATCGGTCCTCAGACCCGGGCTACTTTCTTCCTCGGAGACCTGGTTCACGGGTCGGTGATGATGGCAGATTGGATGGAGTGCGTCCGTGTCCCCACCCATTCGGACCAGATTGCTTCACTCACTCGGAGGGTGGATCAGTTATCTCTCTTCGTTCGAAGCTTGGGCCGAGATCCAGAGGAGGCTTATGCTGCAGACCCGCAGGGATCTGATTTTGGCGCGGGCCCCGGTACATCGGATGCCCCAGTTCCGCCTTATTCCTGCCCAGACCTTAATTTTGAGGGTGAGGTTGCCCTTCCCCAGGACTTGCCTGCAGATCAGTTTGACGATGACACCTTCATTGATGGCATAGATTTCACTGATTAGACTTTGATAGGCTAGGATCTCTGTATTTAAACCTGCTCGTTTTACTATCATTTCTCATTTCATGTATTATGTACAGACTTATTTCAATTTATGCACAATCATTTACTTTTGATGATCCATTCATTCCATTATAGCTCGTATGATGTATGATTTGTTATATAAGGACAAATTGACCCCTGTATAGTCTTTTGATACCGCTTTTTACAGATGTCATCCCTGGACGTGGTTCGCGTGGACCCTCGCGCCCCCTCAGGGATTATTGGCAGGCTCTTCTTGTGGCTGGATAGTTTGCTACCCTCCGACCGAATCATCGCAGAGGGTCTTTTGGGACACTCCTTGGCTCTACTGTCATTTCAGGTGCCGCCGGACTTTGTTGATGGCATTCTCAGTTGTTGGATCCCGGACCGACAGGTGTTCAGGTTTAGGCTGGAGTATCTGACTCCCACTCTTGAGGAGTATGCTCGCTTCACCGGTTTATCAGTGGATGGTCCCTGTGCACGGGTTACCTCGGGCCATATGCGCCGCCAGTTTCTGACTTTCACAGGCTTGCGGAGGACAGCCCTGCTATCCGTGACCTCCTCGAGCCACCTTGTTCCTCTATCCTTCCTGGTTGATAGATTTGGCTCGGTGGATAGCTTCTATCGGTTTTCCAGTGATTTTTCAGTATCTGAGGAGCGCTGGGGCGCTTTGAGAGTGGATGTTTTGATGGCCTGTGTCATATCAGCTCTGTACATGCCCGCAGGGGACGACCTCATGGATATGCGGGTTATCGTAGCGGTGCAGGCTCTCCAGGAGGATCATACTATCCTTCCCATGATACTTGCCGAGACTTACCTATCTGCCTCGTATTGCCATTCCTTTTCTGGTCGCACATTCAGGGGAAGCTCCATTTTGTTGTACGTATGGTTCATGAGCCATCTCAGACCTATCGGACAGTTTCGTCGGCATGGGTTTTGTTTCAGTCACAGCTTGGCCATGCAGTTCTCATTCCGTCCCCGGCGATGCACGGATACAGCCTCATGGAGGGAGCTCTTATCGGCCATTGAGGAGCCTTTCCATCTTCTGATCTATTCGGGTTATTGCTCCTTCCAGAGTTTCCTGACTCATGTGCCACCTTTTGATTTCCTCCCTCTCCTTGGCTTGAGGGGGTGACGACTTATCATCCCTTAGCTGTCATGGGGCAGTTTGACCAGATGCAAGATCTCCATCTCTTTACGGGAGCTGCTGACTACCGATTTCTCATATCGCCTCAGACGGAGAGGGAGCTGCTGAGGGTATACGACCTTTGGTCACACAGGGTCTCGGCCGAGTTTGGGGACAGTCACCCCGGTCAGACACCCGATTATCTGTTATGGTTGCACGGGGATTCAGAGATTGCCGACTTTGACCCGATCGGGGTATTGGATGGTTCCCGAGGACTTTTTCCAGGTGAGACTAGTTCAGGTGCGATTATTTTTCCGGATGTTTCAGGATTATCGCCCAGATCTGGTATTGAGGAGGTTTCCACTTCGGTACATGCCCATTCCTTTGACTTGACTGATCGGATCCAGAGATTGATGATTGAGGGTACCCGGCTCCGGTTCGTTTTGAGTGCTACTGAGACTGAGAGGGATACCGCCTATGCGGAGCGGGATGCTGCTGTACTGGCCCGGGATGCCGCCCTTTCCGCCAGAGATAACATCGTAGAGCAGGCCCGAGTCATCATGGAGGGCCATTCCACGACTGTTACCAGTGCTGCTGCTCTTTTGACTCGGATTGACATGATGGGACAGCAGACTGTGGATGAGCTGGAGGTTTATGATGCCTCGACTATTCTGTCTATCCTGCTCCAGCTGGTCTCTGACCTGTAGATGATTTTATTTCCTGCACGGACTATGTCAGTTTCATCACTTTTATTTAGAAGACAGACTTGTAATCAAAATGTTTTGTATATATAGAGAAATATTTGTGGTTTTAGTCATTTCCCTTTTTGATGCATCGTCGCCCTTCATTGGATCCTCATTTTATCCAGCTGATTATGATTTTGATATATTGCCTTATTTCTTTCCTCAAGTCTTGATTGGAACTCCACAGATATTGCCGCGTGCCCCCCTTTGATTTCATCGGAGTGAGTCTTGGACTTTGGGCTAATTATGTGGCTAGGTTTGGGTAAGTTTTGGAGTGTATAGGATTTCGGGATTTTCTGGAAGTGGTTTCGGTTATAGGGACAATGTTTATTATTTTGGTATAGAACGGACCGGGCCATGACGGCTGAATGTATTTGTCCAAAGTAAGGTTTCGGGTTTTCTGGAAATGGGTTTGGTATAGGGACGAGACTTATTATTTTGTATAGAACGGACCGGGCCATGACGGCTGAATGTATTTGTCCAAAGTAAGGTTTCGGGTTTTCTGGAAATGGGTTTGGTATAGGGACGAGACTTATTATTTTGTATAGAACGGACCGTGCCAGGATGGCTGCCTACGTACTCCCACAAGGTCGGGAGATCAGGTCCTACGTAGTTCGAAATACAAGGGAGATAGAAGAATTTTTTTTTTTTTTTTTTTTTTTTTTAAGCGTAGAACCGTTTCACAGAGTCAGCATTCAGGGGCTGCGGAAATACCTCGCCATCCATTTCTTGTAGGACAAGGGCCCCTCCAGATAGGACTTTCTTGATCACAAAGGGTCCTTCCCAACTTGGAGCGAATTTCCCTTTGGCCTCGTCTTGACAGGGCATGACCCTCTTTAACACTAAATCATTTTCCTTGAACTTTCGGGACCGTATCTTTTTGTTGTACGATCGAGAGATGCGTTGCTGATACAACTGACCGTGTAATATAGCCGCCACCCTTTTTTCATCTATTAAGGCTAACTGGTCGTATCGACTTTGTATCCAATCCTCCTCGTCAATCCGAGCATCGAGCAAAATTCGGAGGGATGCCATCTCCATCTCTACTGGCAAAACGGCCTCCATCCCATATACCAAGGCGTAAGGGGTCGCCCCTGTAGACGTACGAACTGATGTCCGATATGCAAACAGTGTGAGGGGTAGCAAGTCTGGCCATCCCCGATGATCGGCAGACATTCTCGCCATAATTCTCTTTATATTCTTATTCGCGGCCTCCACGGCCCCATTCATTTTGGGCCTGTAAATGACAGAATTGAGATGCTTGATCTTGAATTGGGCGCACAACTCTTTCATAAGGGCATTGTTCAGATTCTTGGCATTGTCGGACACCAAGATTTCAGGCTGTCCGTACCGGCAAATGACATTGTTCCTGATGAAACTGACTATAACCTCCTGCGTTACTTTGGGGAACGAAGCTGCCTCTACCCATTTAGTGAAATAGTCAATCATGACGAAAATGAACCGGTGGCCGTTGCTCGCTTTGGGCTCCACGGGCCCGATAACATCCATACCCCACATGGAGAACGGCCAAGGGGAAGTCATACAATGCAGTTCATTAGGAGGTGCATGCATCACATTACCGTGTGCTTGGCATTGGAAACATCGCTTGACATGATCGTCACAGTCAGCCTTAAGTGATAGCCAGTAGTGCCCTGTTCTCAGAATTTTCTTGGCCAGCATTGGTCCACTCATGTGCGGCCCACATACTCCACCGTGCACTTCGCCCATGATTTTCTGTGCTTGAGTTTCGTCCACACATCGCAATAATCCCAAGCCTACATCCCTCTTATACAGGGAGTCTCCGCTTAAATAGAATTTCATCGCCATCTTCTGGATTCTCTGCCTTTCCGTTCCGTTTGCCTGGTCGGGGAGTGATCTATCCCTCAAGTATTTGTGAATGTCATGATACCAAGGCTGATTTGGTTGAGCCACATCTTCTGACAACTCCGATATGTATTCTTCGTAAGCGGGGGCACTTTGTACTGTTATTTCAATCTGTGGGGTGGCTTTGCTTTTGAGCACATGGATTAACGAAGCCAGGGTGGCCAATGCATCGGCAAAGTCATTCCGCCCCCGGGGAATGTGTCGGAAAGCTACGTCTTCAAATTCTTGCATCAATCGGACTACATACCGGTGGTACGGGAGTAACCGAAGTTCCTTAGTGCCATATTCCCCAGTCGCCTGTCTGATTATCAATTCTGAATCTCCGAACATGGCTAATCTTTTCACTCCCATATTGCGGGCGAATCTCAGTCCCAATATGCATCCTTCGTATTCGGCCGTATTGTTTGAGTTACTGAACTTTAATTTGGTGAGAACAGGGTATTGCTCGCCCGTAACGGATACCAGGACCGCTCCAGCTCCAGCCCCTTCAGCATTCATGGCACCGTCGAAATACATTTTCCAAAACTGCCCTTCGTCATCACACATCGCCTGTTGGACCCACAGTATGTCTTCACCCGGTAGGAAAGTCTCTAAAGGCTCCATCCCCCCTGTCGGCATCTCTGATAATTGATCTGCAATTCCCTGCCCTTTCATGGCCTTCTGGGTAACATACAGGATGTCGAATTGCTGGAGGATTAACTGCCACCTTGACAATCGACAATTCAGTATTGGTCTCTCAAATATATACTTCAAGGGGTCGATTCGCGAGATCAAATAGGTAGTGTGTCCATGGAGGTAATGCTGTAATCTCATAGCAGCCCAGGCCAAGGCGCAACATGTTTTCTCGATCGGCGTGTAATTCTGTTCACAGCTGCTGAATCTCTTGCTGAGATAGTAAATGGCATGCTCCTTACCGGATTCACTCTTCTGCCCCAGCATACAACCCATCGCCATATCATTCACGGATATATACAGGAAAAGGGGAACCCCGTCCTTTGGCGGTACCAGCACTGGCGCTTCTGTTAGTTGCTTCTTAATAGTCTGGAAGGCCTTTTGGCATTGACTGTTCCACTTCCGGGAGGCGTCTTTCCTTAACAGTTTGAAGATTGGTTCGCAGGTGGTGGTCAGATGGGATATGAACCGACTGATGAAGTTTATCCTCCCCAAAAATCCCCTTATCTCTTTCTCTGTACGGGGAGCTGGCATATCCACAATAGCCCTGATCTTAGCCGGATCCAGTTCGATGCCTCGATTGCTCACCAAGAATCCAAGAAGTTTACCTGACTGAACCCCGAAGGCACATTTGGCTGGATTGAGCTTCAAATTATACTTCCTGAGCCGCTCGAATAGCTTCTTAAGGTGAGTCACATGGTCAGATTCCGCCCTCGATTTCACAATGATGTCATCCACGTAAACCTCTATCTCCTTGTGCATCATGTCATGGAACAGGGCCATCATGGCCCTCTGATAAGTGGCTCCCGCATTTGTGAGGCCGAAGGCAAGTCGTCTATAACAAAATGTGCCCCAGGGGTGATGAAGGCAGTCTTTTCTCGATCCTCTTCCGCCACCATTATCTGGTGATACCCAGCGAAACAATCGACAAATGAATACATTTCATACTGAGCTGTGTTATCCACCAAGATGTGTATGAAAGGCACTGGGAAGTTATCCTTAAGACTGGCCTTGTTCAGATCTCTATAATCCACGCACACTCTCACCTTTCCTCCAGGCTTTGCCACGGGGACTATATTGGAAAGCCATTCTGGGTAAGTCGACACCATGATGATCCCAGCCCTGAACTGCTTGACTATCTCTTCCTTCACTTTTAAGCTCCATTCCGGTTTCAATTTTCTCAGCTTCTGCTTAACTGGCCTGAAACCCTCCTTGATAGGCAATCGATGTACCACAATATCCGTGGACAAACCGACCATGTCCTCGTGTGACCAAGCAAACACATCCTCATATCGGCTCAAAAGTTCAGCTACCTCTGTTTTCTGGTCTGGAGTCAAGTCTGCCCCAATTTTTAGCTCTTTGGGGTTTTCAGGGGTTCCTATGTTGATGGTGATGGTTTGGTCTAGGTTGGGTTTGGGTTTATCCTCGACCCACTCTTTGATCTCGTCGGGAGCGTCGTCATCATCTGCTTCGTCCTGCTCAATTCCCATCAAATCGAAATCCAGTTCTATATCAAAATCATAATCGTCTTTCAAATTTGGAAAATCGTTTGTTAGGCTAGAATGACTCAAATCGGTACACCTGACATGAAACAAAAATATTTGTCATATATATAAACATTAGGTACATGACTTCCTTTTCAATAATCATGACAAAAGTATGAAATAGACGTGCAGATACATAAAACAAAAACACCGTCTTAAAAACCCCCTGATCCCCCTACTGGACAAAATTCCCGGACACTCCTGCATTTACCCTTTTCTGGATACTACTGGCTGCATGGTCCAATTCCTGGGGATCACTTCGGTTTTATAGCTAGTGATGGAGGGAATCTCTGTATCTGGCACCTCCTCTATGATTGCGGCAACTTGGCTTTGGCTCTCATTTTCACTTTCCTCGGGCACTTCTAACCCGGCCCAATTTATAAATGGCATGATCTGCTTGCCTTCAGTCATCTTCTCCTTTCCCTTTTCATTGGGGCCCGACTGCCCCGGGAGATGGCACTTTTTCTCGAACTGTTCCATAATTTCCAGTAAGAAATCCGACTGCTGGGCCACTCCTTTTACTGGGGGAAACTCCATCTTACCCACTGCTTCAGGTGTGGGCCTGATTACCCTCGGGGAGTGTTCACTATTGGCTCTCGGTATCGGAACTCCGGTTATCCGCATGGGAACTTTCTTATATGAGTTCTTCGGCCTTATACCTCCTTGATATCCTAGCCCTGCCTTGCCTGCCTGCGCTGGTACCTGGATGGGCTCTGTGATTCCTTGGCTGTGCTTGCCCAGCCCTTGCCCCGGCTGGAAGTTCATTGCCATCATTTCCCGGGCAACGAAGGTGAGCTCGGGGGACATCTTAAGTTTTAACTCCGGGGCTCCCAACTGCTTATACTGAGGGGTGTTGATTTCAAACGCCTGATAGCTTATTGGTTGGGCCGACTCGTCCACATGGATCACCGGCATGCCTTTTACAGAGGGAACGGGGCAGTCAGATTCTGCGGCGATTGTTACCAAATGGCCCTCCACGATGAATTTTATTTGCTGATGCAGGGTGGAGGGAACTGCCCCTGCCATATGAATCCAGGGCCTCCCTAAGAGCATGTTGTAACTGGCCGTGATATCCAGTACTTGGAAAGAAATGTCAAAAGCATAAGGCCCGATCTCCACCGGCAGCTCAATCTCTCCCACCGTGTCCTTTCTTGATCCGTCAAACGCCCTCACCACCACTTGGCTGGCCCGCAGGCGCTTAGGGTTGATTTTCATTTTCTCCAGAGTACTGTATGGGCAAATATTAAGGGCTGACCCACCATCAATCAAGACTCCGTTCATCACATACCCGGAAGAGATAACCGCAATGTGTAACGGCCTCCGGTGCCCCCTCCCTTCTTCGGGGATGTCGTCGTCGGTAAATGATATTACATTGCTGTCCAATAGGTGGCCCACCAAGTGGCCAAATCTTTCCGTACTAATTGACTTGGGAACATGAGCCTCTTCCAGGACTTTGCTCAATATCTGATGATGATCATTTGATGCCAACGCAAGATCCAAGATTGATGTCAGGGGCGGCTGTACCTCCAGTGTTTTAACTCCACTCGCCTTGCCGTAATTCATTTTCTCCCAAAATTCCAATGCTTTTTCCTCCGATATTTTCCCGTTCTCTTTTCTCGTGTTCTCAAGGACCCGCCTCGGTAGATACAATGGATTTCCCTTAGAGCTGACTGATGCGCAACTGGCCTCCTCGTCGATTTTCCCCCCATAATTCCACGGGACAGCTTTCAGATTGGTAATTGGCAATTGTGACCTAGCGGCTATGACAAGGGGTTTTGGGGCTGATAACCGGATAGGCTCTGTTTTGGTATCTCGCATCACGCCAACTAACTTGACAGGCTCGTTTTGCGCTCCCTCCTGGACATGGGTCATGGCAATTTCTCCTTCTATCCTCCTTATGTATATTGATTTCAAGGGACCTTCTGCCCCACTGCTTTCCACTACGTTCACGCCTCCCCCATTGTGTTCGGGAAGAGGGTTGGCCTTTACGTTTGGGGGTTCCGGTTGCTCTACCACTATCTCTCCGCTGTCGATCATGTTTTGGATTTTATGCTTTAGTGACCAGCATTCTTGGGTGTCGTGCCCTGGGGAAGCCGAGTGGTAGACGCATCTCTTGCTAGGGTCATACCTCTTGCTTTTCGGGTCTGATGGAGGCAATAGCTCGGTAATCTTTTTCTGGCCCACCAACAGGGTCAGTATGTGTTCCAATGAATCCCCCAATGGGGTGAACTCCCTTTCTGGTGGCTTTTCAAACTTCCTGCGCCCCTCATATCTTTGATTGTTGAAATTTGA
Source organism: Hedera helix (assembly GCA_947179155.2). NCBI lineage: Eukaryota > Viridiplantae > Streptophyta > Magnoliopsida > Apiales > Araliaceae > Hedera > Hedera helix. Next base: position 9,064,652 of record OX359273.1, read on the forward strand.
CGGACGCGGGGCCTCATTTCCTTGCATGCGGACCGGAGGGCTGGTCATTATTTTCCCAGATAGTCCTTGCAGTATCAGGGACACATCCTCTTCCTTTTTCTTCTGGGGTCTCCGGGAAGAACTGCCATAGTTTCCACTCTGAATTTGCTCAGCAACAGCTTCAAGAGCTGTGAAATCTCGGATCTTTCCTGACTTCAATCCCATCTCAGCCATCTCCCCATGCTTGATCATTTCCGCAAAAGGCTTCCCTATCCCTGCTATCACCCTTTCATAGTAAGGAGCCTCTTGTATATCGATGAAGGTCATTACCATCTCTGCCTCACTCATGGGTGGGTTCACTTGGGCTGCCATCCTCCTCCACCGCTGAGCATAGTCTCTGAAGGATTCACTGGTCTGTTTTCTGATTTTGGTCATCTGGTATCGATCCGGGGCCATCTGGGACTGAAAGCTGTATTGGGTTAGGAAAGTATGGGCCAGCTCCTCCCAATTGTGAATCTTAGCATTGTCCAATCTCGCATACCACGTTCTAGCCTCCCCTGTCAGGCTTTTCTGGAACAGTTGCATTCTCAGTGACTCGTCCTCAGCATATCCCCCCAACTCTCCGATGTATACTTTCAAATGGGTGTAAGGATCCCCTGACCCGTTATACTTTTCAAATTCGGGGAGTTTGAACTTTTCTGGATATCTGGTTCCCGGAAAGATGCACAGATCGGAGTAGTTAACACTACCATATGACCCGATTCCCTTCATAGTTTTGATGGCCTCCTCCATCTGCTTTATTTTCTTGCTGACAGTGCTGGCAACCTCATCCTCTGGAATGATAATGATTTGTTTTGCCGGTTCAACCTTTGGAGTTTCTGGGGTCAGTATGTTCTCTTGAGATGATGGCCCCGGCTGGTCCTCGGTTTGCGACTTTGATTTTAACTTGAAGTGCTCTTTTAGCATTGTGGTCAATTCCGTCATCTGATTTCTCACAACATCGAATTCTTCCCGGGATACAGGAGCTGGGTTAGGACTAGGGTTCTCAGCCATCTCGACTGTTGATTCTCTGGCTTTCTTGGACCGGAGACGAGTTTGGGGCGCAATCCTGCGAATAAACAAACCCAGTTTAGTTCCGGGAAATGACACTGGTGGATGCATGCTAAAGCAAATATTTTTGTGTTTTTGAGTTTTGTAATATTTTCCTGCAAAACAAGGTTAGTATCCCTTTGTTTTAACCAAGGTATCACAGTGTGCAATTATGATGCTCTCCAAGCTGTCCCTGTAAAACAGAGGTTAGTATTTTATTTTGACAAAAGTGGGAGGTACAACATGTTTGACTAAAGTACGACATTATGTGCGTGAAATGTAAAAGGGTATGAAGAGACTTCCCATGCGTCGGGTTTATCTGAGGCTGACCTACCCTAAGTTACTCTCGCGGGCTTTTTGGCATGAAGGTTCCCAGATCTTCGCAATATACTAGAAGGGAAAAATCCGATCTTTCAATTGGATTGGATCTGAGTGGATGCTTTTCCTGAGCCTCGCCGGGGAGCACCCCTTTGAGTCCAGTAATCCACATCCGACGGGTTTGCCTCAGGAGGAGGAATTGCTCAACATACATTCATCATTCATTCATCGTTCCTCACCGTATGCAAATGATGACAATAACGTAAAGCATTCGTAAAGCCATCACAACACTCGCATATTCATTCATACACGCACAAAAAGTAGATCAATCGCAAGCAACGCAACCACACATTTTTAGATTTTTTAAGGATAGGAAAACATCGAGATTTCAACGCGGCTTAAGCCCTCTACTGTCCCCAGCGGAGTCGCCAGCTGTCGACGCCGGGATTTTCGTCGTCTCGTTTTTTATTATTAAAATGTCCCTTTCCAATTTTAGCCTTTTGATTTAAATGTGATTTTGAAAAGGGTCGGCTTAATGTCGACGGGTTTTGAAAGATCGATTTTTATGAGCCAATTGACCAGAGTCGCCAGTTGGTATATTTGAAATGGATGTACCAACTCATCCGAGTTTGTTTTCGTAATCGCTGGCTCATATGTGACTCCAAGTTAATTGGTCCGCAAACCGAGATTCATAGAGTTCGGGGGCTTGCTTAAGCGAGGGGAAGGTGTTAGGCACCCCCCGACTTCCGTGAAACACGGTTACCGCAATCTCGATGTTTTCCTATCCTTTTAAATCCTAAAATGTGTGAGTTGCGTGTGTGTGCGTGTGTGCCTAGGTGAATGCTTGTGGTGAATTTTGTTTGGATTTTTGTATGGCAAATGTGCTTTAACTGGAAAGCGTTTTAACGTCTTTTGACCCAAATGACGAGGCTTCGTTTTAAAATAAAGATTGATTTTTAATTTCGAACCGATGAGGGTTTTTATTTAGATGTCATTTTTAGAAGATAGTTCTTTAAACTTTTGTCAAATAGGTATCGAGACTATACATTGCCCTCTAATAACAAATTAAATAACATGAAGGCAACTTCTAGAACTCTTTCACCCTATGTACAAAGTTTAATTAAAACGTTCATTTATTTTACGAAATCATTTTTTGTGACATTTTTTAAAACCAACTAAAGCCTTTTCATCAAATAAAGATCTAAGTTCGCCAAAACTCTTTACTTTTTAAACCTCGTGAATCTAATATCCTAATTTGATCACTTTTACAAAATCTTCATTATTTGCCTTATTTTGAAAATCATTGTTGTGTTGTAAATTAAAACAAGCATCCCAAAACGTGTCGGGGCTATCCACGGGCATGTAAGCCATCCAGACAACCCCAAACACCCACAATCACATATTTTATTATTATTACGGGGCCTTAACCCGAACACGACTTGGTATCGCTTTAAGGCCGGATAATACAAAATACACATCCATGGACCCTATACCATGATTACATATACCAAAATGTCCATCATCGGGATTTGACCACGAGGATCTCCTCCCTAGGCTCACATTCACCCAAATCATGGCACAACCGACCCTAAACCAAATCTAACGAGATTTAACATTTCTATCACATTACATAACCCAAATATCACAACTTAATCACTAAAACTATCCATTACCACAACGAACGAGATATCACCGTACGGATGTCATCGGGGCGTTAGGAGGAGTTACTTTCCGATGGAAACCTCGCTAACAACCCCTAATCCACGGATCCTTTATCAACATAACAACATATTACATCACATAACCCAAAACATAAGCTATATTAACAATACAAGCGATAGAATACCAAAAAGACAATCTTTTCACCTTGCAAAACACGGATTCAAACTTTTATATCACGAAATGGATACACCACAAGATTACTAAGCTAAATAACACAACAATATGGATCTATTGCTTGGATCTAACAGCAAAACAACCTCTCTCTCTCTTTCCCGCGAGCTCTCTCTCTCCTCTTTTCTTTTTCTTTCCTTTTCTTTTTTCTTCTCCCTTCTTTTTTCTCGGGTTGAAGATGACGATCTATAGTGCTTCAGCAGGCAGCCGCAGATACATCTGCGGCCAGCCGCAGATGCATCTGCGGCTGCCTGCTGTGGCCGTCTCCTCGGCTGCCGTGTGCCGCCCTCGAGCCACGCGAACGTCTTTTTGTCGGCAGCCGCGACTGCATCCGCGGCTGTCCGGCGCATTTTTCTCGAATTTTGTGCCACACGGTATTAATTTGCCAATTTCTGCTGTATTATTTTGGAAAGCTGTTCTTTGATACCTGAATCAATTCTGGGAATGGTTTCCCGACGTCGAGACGCCACCCTAATGCTGTAATTGCAGTGTCCTTGGCCCTTTTTGGCGATTCGCATCGGGTTCTGTCTGGATGGCCCGTAGGCCTCGCCTCAGATGCCTCAATTCTCGTTTTGCGTTTGACAGCCTTGATCGTAAGCCGTGGTGGGAACTGCATTTTGGCGCCCACCTCTCCTTGTCGTATATTGGGTCACTTGACGATTTTGCCCTCCTGTCAGGGTTAGTAGAGAAATGCAAAATTTGGGTGTCTACACCGACTTTTCCTAAAATACATTTTTAACGAAATATGCAACACTTAACAAAATATGTCACATCATAAGTATTACACAGCATCACTGCTAAATAATAGAGTTCACAATGCCAATAACACTTAATGACTGAATCGTATAGTTGCTTTTATCATGAGAAGATAAAACAAAGAAGACGATTCACTGACCTACGATAAAAAATTGGGAAGTCCTCATCAAATATTCTCCAACAAGGAGTATCAAGTTAAACTAGTAGAATACTACAAAGCATTATCAAGATATAACTAGTTTAACGGATACGTGGCTTCCACTATAGTAAAAGGAGTGTACTGAACAAAGATAAACTATGACGACCCCTAATTCGAGTTTCATAACCTCGGGTTTGGTTCTTCACTGTACAATACTAAATAACATCTAAATTTAAAATCTTAAATTAACTTTGCGGAATAATACATAAAGTTCCTTATCAAAAGGCTACAATCCCAAGGTCTATTAACCTTAACATAAACAGTACATATCTTAAGGAATTACAAAAAGATTTACAAAAAATTTTACAATATAAGCAATTAATCTAGCATGCATCAAGCTAATTTAAGCTTTGGCTTTTCCCTTGCCTTTGACCAGTTTAGAGCATTCGGGCTTAGCTGAAATATAAATCATGATATAGCAAGGATGATCAACTAGCTTGCTCAATAAGTTTAAAAATAATTAAAATAAGATATATCATGATGGAATGAGAAATAAAATCAATGGTTTCAACAATAGATAATCAATTGTGAAAGAACAAGAATTAATTTTTCAATAAAGAATAGATTGACTCTTTACTACTGAGTGGCCTCTAAGGACCATGAACTGTTGCTAAAGGTAAAACAAACATAAAGATATTTGACACCTTGATATTTTGGTACGCAAGGGGATTAGCCTCTTGTACCCTATGTATATACATAACATTCAGACATCTTGCGCAAGTTTGGTTTTTCGAATATAATACCCCTTATATAAGGTTGTTCGTTCTCAGTCTTACTATAAGGATCCGCACCAACCAATGGTTTGGATAAGCTTTTAAAATATTCAATTTGATGAATTTAAACATGCATTGTCTAGCCAAAACAATTAGCTTAGACATTCTTAAATAGTTCTTAAATTAATAAACTATAAAGCTTGCAAATGCACCAAGTGCGAATATAATAATAATATCGATGTTGAATAACTTTAAATAATTAAACCACTTAAAGCTCTGGAAAATAAATACAAGTGTAGAAACTTGCTCAACAATAATTGGATAAAGTTAGAGAACTTGCTCAATATAAAATTTGAGTAAGGTTAAGGAACTTGCTTAATATAAAATTTGAGTAAGGTTAAGGAACTTGCCTCGTGTATAGATTACCGCTAACCAATTCAATTTAATTCTTTCTGAATAGATCTAACAATTAATTAAGTTGATCTTCAAATTAGTGTCATATAGATATTCATATGATAACCTCTATACATCTTACAGCTCTAACACTTAATCAAATAATTATATAGTTAAGGGTATATAAACACTTAAAAAATATTATCATCACTTGATAATATTTTATTCACATAAAATCTATATTAATTATTTAATATAGTTCAAACTCTTATATAATATTATTAATCATTTAATAATATTTAATTAGTCTTATAATATTATTAATCATTTAATAATATTTTATTCATATTATAATATTATTAATCATTTATTAATATTTTATTTACCTTTTAATATTATTAATTATTTATTAATATTTTATTTACTATATAATATTATTAATCATTTAATAATATTTTGTTCATTATCTAATATTATTAATTATTTAATAATATTTTATTCATTTACTAATATTATTACTTATTTAATAATATTTTATTGACTTATTAATATTATTAGCCATTTAATAATATTTTAATCACTTACTAACATTATTAATCATTTAATAATATATTAACCACTTATTAATATTATTAACCATATAATAATAATTTAATCATTTACAAATGTTATTAATCATTTAACAACCTTTTAATTACATATTAATATTATTCACCACTTAATAATATTTTATACATTTTAAACTATACAAATAGTTAACTTTTTAATTGTGTTAACCGTAGTCTTTATTTTAAATATTTAGCTACCAATTAGTTACTAATAAACTCCATATATTGGTTTCTTATACCAACATATTCATTTTACACTTATTTTAACTTAAATTTTCAAAGAAAACCCGACCTGGACCGACCCGACCCGGACAACTTGAACTTTCTATCTTCAAAGTTGGGGCACTCAGAATAGGCTAATATGGGCGCCGGGACGCTCAAAGCAGAATGCAAAACCCTAAATTGGACTGCCCGCCCCCAATCACTTTAATAGCCATAACTTATTCATTTCAAAATATTTTGGGGGTGATTCTTGAGTCCATTCTCATCAGAATTTCTCCCTCTATAACTTCTTGTTAGATCACACATCCAAATTCCAACTATAAGTAGTCGTAAAACTGCTTACAAGGACAAAATAAAAACTAACTTCATATATTCTTGGTTCTATTGGTTCAAACTTGAATAAAATAAAATCTACACATTCAAATGACACCAAATCAGTGTTGTTGTCTTCCTAACTTCTTGTTTTACAATATTTCATGTTTCGATCACGCTTTTGAAAATGTTTTGACACGAAATTAAGATTAAACCATCTAAGGTTCCAAAATGCCATGTTTTGCGGTAAAACCCATAACTTCTTCATTTTTTCATATTTTTGAAAGATTCAAGTTGGGTTTTCTTTATAGCTCATATATGTAATTTTAGAGTCATAGAAATCCATTTCACAACTTGTACATTTCAACTACAACAATAAATAATACATAGACATCTAGGGTTTTATCGGTTAATCACAATATAGATTTTTCTTCCATTTATTTGCATAACACATATACCAAAACATGTATTTAAACATATCAAACCATGAATCTACCAATATATCATAGTTTTTGACTTCTAAATCATCAAAATAACTTTTGATCGGTTAAAAGTATATTTTTGACCATAGTAAACATATATATACAGGAAAAATGAACTAAGAAAAAGTTAGAGCACTTTGGAATCTCTTAGACTTGTGTGCACTTCTTCTTCTTCTCCTTCCAAAGTAAGTTATGAGACTATAGGTCATCCACCAAGCTCTTTCTCTAGCAATTTCCTTAATGAACTCTCAACTCACAAGTGTATTCTTACTTTTCTCTCTTGGAAGCTCTCTCTTTTCTCTCTAGAATGCTCTAGCAAATGACCAACCAACATAAAGCATTGGTAGAACACTCTACTTATAGCCTTTTGCTAATCCTTCATTAACCCTCCTAATCCACTAGCATTGGTCAATTTAGAGCTAAATGTGATTACTATTGGAGTGAATGACAAGATGATTGACATGGGTGGTTGAACAACTATAGCTTGGTGTGTGTTAGAAGCAATTGAAACAACAAGCCACCCCCTTGTAAGGCCCCCTTAATGCCGGCCAAATGGCCAATTCATTGGCAATTTTTGCTTTAATTTTTATTATTTATATACGCATATATATATATATATATATATATATATATATATATATATATATATTGAGCAACATTTTGACTTTCTATTGGGCTTCACTTTGGACTTATGAATTAATTGGTTGGGCTCAATTTAATTGTTTTATTGAGCTAACATTAAATAACCTATGTTACATTTAATTAAAACAAGCATTAGGCTAGTTTAATTATTACATGGATCAAGGTTTATTTAATTACATGGACTACTAGGTTAATTTATTGGACCTAGTTTAATACATCATTTGAACTTATAATATAATCCAATTAGAATTGCTTTAATTAATTCTACCACCTTGCTTCATCACTGGATAAATATACATTTACACAAGTATATTCCTTAAATTATTTAATGCACAATAATTAGTATAAAATTTTTAATTCATTGTTAATTATTTAATAATTATAATTACAATGACAAATAAAATTCGTGGTCATTATATTCTCCCCCCTTATAAGGATTCCGTCCTCGGAATTATAAATTTAAAGCTACTCAAAAAGATGCGGATAATTATTTCTCATCTTTTCTTTAAGTTTCCACATAGCTTCCTCAGCGTTGTGGTTCCTCCAAAAGACTTTAACAGAATATATAACTTTATTTCCTAATTTTTGCTTTTCTCTATCTAATATCTGGATATGAATATCTTCATATGATAAGTCTTTCTCAACTTGTATTGACTCATAGGATATAACGTGCTTTTAATCAGGCTTGTAGGGTCGTAACACTGACACGTGAAACACATTATGGATATGCTCTAGTTCAGGAGGTAGAGCTACCTTGTACGCCAATTCACCCATTCTCTTTAATATTTCGAACGGTCCTATGAATCTCGAACTCAGTTTGCCGATCTTGAGCTGCTACTAATCGAGCTCTTATTACTCTGATAATTTCTATATTCTGTTGAACCAATTCTGGCCCTAACAGTCGATGTTCTCTTCCCTCATCCCAACATAGAGGTGTTCTATATTTTCTCCCATATAAAGCTTCGTAAGGCGGCATACCTATGCTGACATGATAACTATTATTATATGCAAACTCAACTAACGGTAGATGGTCTTCCCAACTGCCCTTGAAATCCATCATACAAGCTCTGAGCATATCTTTTAATGTCTGAATTGTTCTCTTGGTTTGCCCATCAGTCTGTGGATGATAAGTTGTACTCATTCTTAATTGCGTCCCCATTCTTTCGTGAAGACTCCTCCAAAATTTTAATGTGTAGCGCGGATCTCTGTCTGACACAATCGATACCAGCACTCTATGTCTTAAAACTATCTCCTTTATGTACAGTTTTACTAACTGATCCAAACTGAACTTAATCTTGATCGGTAAAAAGTGTGCTGACTTTGTTAGTCGATCTACAATTACATATAAAGCGTTGTATCCCTTCTATGTTGCTGGAAGTCCTACCACAAAGTCCATCCTGATATGTTCCCATTTTCACTCAAGAGTCTCTAACAGTTGTAGCAATCCACTCGGTCTCTGATGTTCCACCTTTACCCTCTGACAAGTTAGGCATCGACTGATACATTCTGCAACCTCCTTTTTCATATTTGGCCACCAAAAATGCTAACGTAGATCTTGATACATTTTCGTACTTCTCAGATGTATCGAGTATCTCGTACTATGAGCCTCTTGCAAAATCTCCTCTCGTAATTCAGGCATTAACAGTACCCAAACATGATTTTCAAACCTTAGCAATCATTTGCTATCCACTTTGAATTTAACCTCCTCCCCATCGGTCATCCTCTTTCTTATTCTGTCGTATTCTTCATCTTTGTCTTGAGCCTCTTTTACCTTATCTAACAAGGTTGAGCTTGCTTCTACTACTATTGACTCTTTTGGATTTTTCACCTCCAACTCCATTCAAGACATTTCTTTCACCAGTTCCTTTTGTTCGGTTAATACAATTAATTTCTCTATGCTCTTTCTACTTAGAGCATCTTCTACTACGTTAGCTTTGTCGGGATGGTAGAGAATTTCACAATCGTAGTCTTTGATCAACTCCAACCATCTCCGCTGCCTCAAATTCAACTCCTTCTGCGTGAAAATATACTTCAGACTTTTATGGTTTGTGAATAACTCACATTTTTCTCCATATAAATAATGCTTCCAAATCTTAAGGGCAAACACTATCGCTGTCAGCTCCAAGTCGTGGGTAGGATATCCTTTCTCATAATCTTTTAATTGTCTTGATGTATGCGCAATTACCTTGCTGTTTTGTATAAGAACACAACCTAGTCCCTTGTGCGATGCATCACTATAGACCGTAAAACCTTCTGTATCGTCTAGTAAAGTTGACACAGGTGCTTTACTAAGACTTTTTCTTTAACTCCTAAAAACTCTCTTCGCACTTCTTTGTCCATATATATTTCACTATTTTTCTGTCAAATTGGCTAACGGCGTTGCTATCTTCGAAAAGTCCTTGATAAATCTCTGATAATAACCCGCTAACCCTAAGAAACTCTTAACCTCCGTCGGCGTCCTTGGTTGTTCCCAATTCATCACCGCTTCCACCTTTGTAGGATCTACTGAAACTCCCTCCTTGTCGATAACGTGACCCAGAAATTGAACTCTCTCTAACCAGAATTCACATTTTGAGAATTTGGCATACAACTACTCCTTCCTTAATATCTCTAACACCAATCTTAGATGTTCGGCATGCTCCTCTTCTGTTTTGGAATAAACCAAAATATCGTCAATGAACACAACTACAAATTTATCTAAATACTGCTTGAATATTTTGTTCATCATGTCCATAAATGCGGCTGGCACATTCGTTAGTCCAAACGACATCACCAGAAACTCATAATGGCTGGCCATAACGAGTTCTGAATGCCGTATTGGGTACATCATCCTTCCTTACTTCTAACTGATGATAACCAGTCCTTAAGTCAATCTTTGAAAAGTACTTCGCCCCTTTTAGTTGATCAAACAGATCTTCAATTCTTGGTAACGGGTACTTATTCTTAATCGTTACTTTGTTCAATTCTTTATAGTCCATACAAAGTCTCATCGATCCATCCTTCTTCTTCACAAACAGCACCGGTGCTCCCCATAGAGAAACACTCGGATGAATGTACTTCCTATCTAATAATTCTTGTAATTGAACCATCAACTCCCTCATCTATACCGAAGCCATCCTATATGGTGCCTTTGATATTGGTGCTGTCCCCAGTACTAAATCAATCACGAATTCTATCTCCTTATCTGGTAGGAGGCTTGACAGTTCATTTGGAAAAACATACATGAACTCCTTAACTACTGCTATTTGTTCCATCTCAGGATTCACCATTTGTGTATCCATTATATGTGTCAGATATCCTACACATCCCTTATTCAACAGCTTCTTGGCCTGCATCATCGTCAGACAAGAAGATTGTCTTGACGATTTGCTGCCGTAAAATATGATCTTAGACTTATTTGGTGTCTTAAGGTGTATACACTTCTTCTGATAATCAATTACCGCTCCGTGGTTAAACAACCAATCCATTCCGAGTATAACGTCAAACTCCCCCAAACGTATTGGAATTAATTTCACACTCAACTTATGACCCCTGATTTCTACATAATAGTTTCTATGTATATACTCTATAGGAATCACTTCTTCATTTGCAAATTCTATATTCATAGGGTTTTCTAACTTTTCTTTAGGTAATTCTAACCATCTAGCGAATTCATCAGGCACAAATGAACAGGTAGCATCTGAATCAAACAATACATAAGCATTTATATTATTGATCGGAATAATACCTGACACGTCTTTAGATTCCACGACGTCTTGTACCGTCATGTTAAAAGTTCGTGCTGTTATCTTGTTTTGCTGCACCGGCCCTCCAATGGTAAGCTTACTGTTGTTTCCCTTGTATCCACTCCCTCCGTCGCTTTTCCTTTTAGGACAATCTTTGAATTGATGGTCTGCAGCTCCACACGAGAAACAACCCCCTTCTTAGGTTTAGGACAATTAGGAGCGATGTGCCCTTCTTGCCCATAATTGTAGCAGACGTTCTTTCCCTTCATACATTCCCCTAAGTGATTCTTCCTACACTTACTGCATTTGTTTGCTCTCTTCTGATCCTTTCCCTGAGGTGTCCCTGAACTGTTGTTGTTCCACTTGCGCTTGTTGTTACTGTTGCCTCCACTATTATTATTCTTACCTCCACCCTCACCCCTCTTCTTGTTCCTTTCTTGATTATACTTAGTTAACGCCTCGTTTCCTCCTTCAGATATGATTGATTTCTCCAGTAAAGTTGAGAACGAATCAATCTGTAGCACTGCTACTTTGTTGAATATCCAAGGTTTCAAACCATTCTCAAATCTTCTGGCCTTGCGTTCCTCCTTGTCTACTTGATGCGGAGCGAACGACGTATTCAGGTACCGACATGTTCTCTTGCTTCAATTCCAGAAATCTAACCTCCATTCTATTCTTTATACTCTTTGGAAAGTAATTCTCATCGAATATTTCTTTAAACCTTGCCTATGACACCACCCCTTCACCAACCCTATTCTGATTGGCTTCCCACCAGAATTTGGTTTCTCCCTTCATCATGTAAGTAGCAAAAATAGTCTTTTGCTCCTCTGTTACTCTCGAAATAACAAACGCCTTATCCAAGACTGGGCTTCTATTGGGTCTGTTGTTCCCTTAAATTTCGGCGGTCCAACTACTTTGAAGTCTTTAAAGTTTGCCAACTGATTCTGCGGTGGTGGTGGATTTGCTACTACTGGGTGTCGGTTTTGCATTGCTTCTGCTAGCATGTCAACGAAGTTCTGCATTGGGTCTACCTTGCGTTCCCCCTCATCATTGTTAACTGATTCCTCTACTTTTTGATTTGTTGGTGGTTGTCTACGTGGAGGCATTTTCTATTATAAACAAAAATTTAATTTATTATATTTGTTTCATCTTTTCATTTTTGTTTTATTGCTTAAGAAATTTTAACCAAAGTACACATAATCATCTCAACGCATATAAACATAAACATAACTGCATTTATATTTATGTGCTAAAACAATAGTACATAGCACTTTACATCATAAGCATACTGCTATAGATGCCTATATCCTTGAAAGGTTTACAAAAGGTGGGATCTAATCATAAACATATCCCATAATCTTACTAGAGTTGGGATTTTCAACACACTAACCCTCTGTCAAAACAAAAGTTGGGTTTCTACTGCATCTATGTACATGCAACATAAATAAAGAAACTACTACTACTGACTGCGTATCCCTTGACAAATTTCATCATCATACTCCTCATCCCTATAGCCCTCACCAAGCTCCTGCTAATAGTGTGCCTGGACTGACCCTCTTCAGCTAGGTAGTAGTGCACCCTGCTCTGAAATCTGTCAAAGGAAGAACGATAGACATAATTGAGATCTTCACTCTCTTCTCACGCACCTCTTCCTCAAGCTCTATCATTTGTCCATGTGCCACATCTCCCTGGATCTCTAACTCGATTATATCCTCTATCACCTGCTGCCAATGGACCCTGATGGCGTCTTTCTCTTCCTACACTTGCTGAACTTTCAGCTTAGCCTCTGCCAATCTAGCCTCAGATGGTGCTAACTTAGCTTGAAGCTCAGCATCCTGATCAACCATCTAATGGGCTAACAACCCAATGTGCTCTATGGAGTCCTAGTACCCCTGTACCTACTCCTCCAACTCTGCTATCTTCTCCTTAAGCTCCCTGTTCTCGCTAGAGAACTGATAAGCAACATCCTTATACTGATTCTCCATATGCTGGTGAGTCAGATTTTCCTCTTCTAAGTGCTGAACTCTTTCCTCCAGCTCATCATTCCTTGTAGTCAGTGCTTTGATGATGTCACTGAGAGTAGTATGCCCTCAAGCCAATCACATTTGATGTGATAAGCATATACTTGGTAATCTTATTCATTTATTAATAAAAAGAATCAAGGCATTTCTTTATTCATGATTAATTACTTGAATTAATCAAATGGATAAACCCATAGTTTTCGAGCAATACTTTTAGAACCATGATGAGGATCATGCTAATGAGATCTAAATTCAAGATAGATCAAAACTAAAATTATTCCTAATCGTTGGATCACTAAAAGGGGATTAGTAGATCCGGATAGATTGGTACATACTATGCTTGCTCTTATGAAGAGCATGATTGATCTCATAATCATTTGTATAGAGACACTAAAGCAAGTATGTAGGTGCTTATTAGAGAATAAGTTCACTGAACGTGACTCGCTCAAGGAAAACCTAATGGAGTCTTACTTGCCTGTCAATAGGAGTTCCTTTTGTGATAGTAGTACAAGTGATCCTTGGACTTGAGATCATCATAGTATCTTGTGTATGATGAATTATATTTTGACATATTCTTTAAAACCTTTAGGGTGTATCAAAGGGTATGATTGGATATAATAAGTCATACATGGAGATAGGTGAGTGATCAACAAAGAATCTACCACTTCTAGTAAAAGAAGGGAATGTCCTATGCGATTCGATAAATGACAACTCAGTAGTCCTTGGCCAAGGCAGAATGAAAATTAAAAAGTAGTTTCTAATTTACATTAATTAGAGTTATTTATTTAAGGATCGAAATGCATATAATCAAATAAAATAAGACTTGACAATTATACCATGTCTTAATTTTGATTGGGACGTTGTGAGGTAGAAGGATTGAATTGTACAGTAACTATTCGCTGAATAGGTTCTTTTGTGATTAAATGTTGAAATCTATATTATCTGGAAAGTCGTTGCTCGCTAAGGGGGCTTACCCTTATTATAGAATAAATATTATTTATTTAAATGAATTAAATAGTTTAATTTATTTATATAAATAAGATTAGAATAGTTCTAATTAATTTATTCTATAACCGGTTTAATATGGAGAACCTAAAGGGTCATACCGTAAAAAGGAAAATAATTATTTAAGAAGTAAATGACATAATTGTAATAATGAATTAAGTATATTTAATTTATACTATGTGGATAGAATAAATTAAATAACTTAATATTTATTATTTAGTATTTTGGAAATACTAATTATAAATTAATAAGAGGAGTCTTATTATTATTATTATTACTATCATTATTATTTAGTTCCTAAATAGTTTAGGAATTAAGTAATAAGAGTACTCTCATAATTAATAATTAAGTTCCTAAATAGTTTAGGAATTATAATTATTATATTAAATCAATTAAATTCCTAATTAGATTAGGAGTTTAATTAAAAACCCTATTCCTAAAGGTGTTAAGAGGGTTTACTAAATCTATAAATAAGAGAAGTCTTATTATGGATTAAGGTTACACACACATACACTTCCATAAGTTTTGGGAGAGTACTCACATATTCTCTAGAGAGAGAAAACTAGATATACCCTTGTAGAACTCAAAGCTTCAACGGGTACAAATTCACCTCCAAATCCTTCGCATTTTCCTTGAATTTCACCGATTGGATTCCAATGATCAACGTTAGCCACCCAAGTGTTTGACCTCTAGAGGTGATCCACCAAGGAATAATAATAATTCAAGAAGTGGGTGATGACAAACCCTAGTTTTCTCTCTCTAGAGAATATGTGAGTACTCTCCCAAAACTTATGGAAGTGTATGTGTATGTAACCTTAATCCATAATAAGACTTCTCTTATTTATAGATTTAGTAAACCCTCCTAACACCTTTAGGAATAGGGTTTTTAATTAAACTCCTAATCTAATTAGGAACTTAATTGATTTAATATAATAATTATAATTCCTAAACTATTTAGGAACTTAATTATTAATTATGAGAGTACTCTTATTAATTAATTCCTAAACCATTTAGGAACTAAATAATAATGATAATAGTAATAATAATAATAAGACTCCTCTTCTTAATTTATAATTAGTATTTCCAAAATACTGAATAATAAATATTAAGCTATTTAATTTATTCTATCCACATAGTATAAATTAAATATACTTAATTCATTATTACAATTATGCCATTTACTTCTTAAATAATTATTTTCCTTTTGCGGTGTGACCCTTTAGGTTCTCCATATTAAACCGGTTATAGAATAAATTAATTAGAACTATTCTAATCTTATTTATATAAATAAATTAAACTATTTAATTCATTTAAATAAATAATATTTATTCCATAATAAGGGTAAGCCCCCTTAGCGATTAACGACTTTCCAGATAATATAGATTTCAACATTTAATCACAAAAGAACATATTCAACGACCGTACAATTCAATCCTTCTACCTCACAACGTCCCAATCAAAATTAAGACATGGTATAACTGTCAAGTCTTATTTTATTTGATTATATGCATTTCGATCATTAAATAAATAACTTTAATTAATGTAAATTAGAAACTACTTTCTAATTTTCATTCTGCCCTGGCCAATGACTATTGAGTTGTCATTTATCGAATCGCATAGGACATTCCCTTCTTTTACTAGAAGTAGTAGATTCTTTGTTGATCACTCACCTATCTCCATATATGATTTATTATATCCAATCATACCCTTTAATACACCCTAAAGGTTTTAAGGAATATGTCAAAATATAATTCATCATACATAAGAGACTATGATGATCTCAAGTACAAGGATCACTTGTACTACTATCACAAAAGTAACTCCTATTGACAAGCAAGTAGGACTCTATTAGGTGTTCCTTGAGCGAGTCACGTTCAGTAAACTTATTCTCTAATAAGCACCTACATACTTGCTTTAGTGTCTCTACACAAATGATTATGAGATCAATCATGCTCTTCATAAGAGCAAGCATAGTATGTACCAATCTATCCGGATCTATTAATCCCCTTTTAGTGATCCAACGATTAGGAACAATTTTAGTTTTGAACTATCTTGAATTTAGATCTCATTAGCATGATCCTCATCATGGTTCTAAAAGCATTGCTCGAAAACTATGGGTTTATCCATTTGATTAATTCAAGTAATTAATCATGAATAAAGAAATGCCTTGATTCTTTTTATTAATAAACGAATGAGATTACCAAGTATATGCTTATCACATCAAATGTGATTGGCTTGAGGGCATACTACTTTCAATCTCCCACTTGCACTAAAGCCAATCACCCTTTGGTATCCCCATACCATTCTTCTCTAAGTGGGGTACAAATTGTTTAGTAAATGCTTTAGTTAATGGATCTGTAATGCTGTTCTAAGAGCTTGCCATCTTATGGTGTCGTCTCCTTTTCAATGATTCATCTAATCATATGAAAGTGTTACAACATATGTTTGGATTTCAGATGAGACCTAGGTTCTTTGACAAATTAAACTCCTTTAATGCTAGGAACCATTATAAGTTCTGTAATGAACTTGTTGAACCAAACAAGCACCTTTGTGGCTTCACTTATAGTTATTTACTACGTCTTTGTCACTAAATCAACAACTACTTGCTGTTTGTAACTTTTCCAACTTATTGTAGCACCGTTCAAGGTAATGATATTACCTGAAACGGATATGCTATTATCTTGGTTAGTCTGAACAAACTTAAGTTTGTTAAGCCCTCTAGTTTTATATCGGACCATCATTAGAAACTCTTTTCTAATATTCTTCTCCAGAATGAACTGATATCTGCTTATCATGCATAAGCAATATCAGGTCAAGTACATATCATCCCGTACATGATAGATTGTATTGCTGAGGCATAAGGAGTCTTACTTATACGGTCTCTCTCTTCAGGTGTCTTTGGAACCTACTTCTTCGAGAGATGTATTCCAGAACCCATCAACATGAGCCATTTCTTGGAATCTTTCATGTTAAACTTCTTTAGCATAGAATCAATGTACGTTACTTGGGACAAGCCAAACATCCTTTTAGATCTATTTCTATAGATCTTTATCCCCAAAATATAGGATGTTTCTCCCAAGTCCTTCATGGAGAAGTGTTTAGACAACCACATCTTTACTGATTGTAGCATCGGTATGTCATTTCTTATTAGTATTATATCACCATATAATACTAGGAATGTCACAGTACTCCCACTAACCTTTGTACACACTTGGTTCATTATCGTCTTTGATATAATCAAACACTTTTGATTATCTCATCAAAACGGATGTTCTATCTTCGAGAAACTTGCTTCAATCCAAATCTGGATCGTTGTAGCTTTCATACTTGATTTGCTCCATCTATATAGAGATAAATCATCTTGGTTGTATCATACATACATCCTTTTGTATAGTAAGCTACAATTGCAAATAAAATTCGAATTGATATATGCCTTTTCACTAGTGAAAAATTTCATTTTAGTCAACTCATTGACTTTATTTGAAATCTTTTTACCACTAGTCAGGTCTTATAGGTTTCCACCATGCCATCTGCATTTAGTCTTTCTCCAAAGACCCATTTCAAATTTTATGATTATCAGTCATTTCTCTTGAGTATCTAATACTCATACCTCATCGTATGTAATTGGATCATCATCCACTATGATGCGTACCTCATCACCATCATCTATGATGAATCCATACCATTCAGGTATCTTCGGTACTAAACTAGATTTATGACTTGGTTGTGGTACAATAGATTTATCTACTTATACAGATTCCTTCACTTGATCTGTAGTGTTTTGTGGTTCTTGAACTTCTTCAAGATCTATTTTACTCCCACTAACCCTTTAAGGAAAAATTTCTTTTCTTGTAGGTAGCGTGTTTCAACAAACACCTTTTAATTAGTCGGCTCATAGAAGTGATATCCTAAACTTTCTTTAGGATATCCCACAAGTTTACACTTGTCAAATCTTATCCCAAGCTTATCACTGTCAAACCTTTTGTGTGACGCCCCCAAATCTAGGCCCACACAGCCCAAACTTGAGTCGTCAAAAGACTACAACAAAATTATTACAACAAAGCACAACGTACAACAATACAGTGTATAATAATACACAACTAAGTCTTCACTATTATTGCCACACTATTTTACAACACGTGAAGACTACGACAGCTATTCCTCAGACTCTCACTCCATCCCCCGGCTAGACCCTGTTACGTTTTCATCTCCTGTTGAAAAACAATGGAACAAAAGAAAGGGTGAGCTCAAATAGCCCAGTAAGAAATATCATGACTAAGATAATGACGAATAAATTATCATTAGCCTTCAACAGTTGAGTTCTTGATAGAATACAATAGACTACAAGGTTTATATCAAAAACTGTAGTTAAATTCTTAAACAACGTTCAGATCAATAATAGCAGCGGAATGAGCAATCTATTAGAAGAATAATGCAGACCATAATGTCCACTCGCTTCTCTTTTTAGTAAAAACATCATCAACTTTTATCATCTGAAATACCATTAGTCATGATAATAAAAATTCACAGTTCCTGGTCATAATCATGCAAATCAACAGTTCATCTTTGCACTACGGGCCAAAGATATTCAATAAAGCACCAACGGTCATGATTATACCAGATTCAGCCTTTGGTCATAATCATACCAACCAACAGTTCATCTTTGCACTACGGGCCAAAGAGAACATTCACCACGTGTCATAAAAGACACCGAACAGATGTATCGCCTTTAACCTAGTATATCGCCTTTAACCTATCATCTGTTCAACAATTATATCACATCTGTGCCCCCGGCCACAGATATTCACAACAGCTTGATTCTTGATGATTAATACAAATAACAGTGATACAAATGATGAACAGAAGAACAGGATAAACAATAAGTATCGGAAGTTTACTTTGTGCAGAATCATATAATGTCCAAATTGCCAACATGATGTGGAGTGAAATTTAAAAATGATATTCAAGATCCACAGTTCAGAATAACGATTACAGTTCAATAGAAATGTTCAGAAAATAGGAAGGTTCAGTTGAAATAATGAAATTCAACTATTATGGAACATATAATATTTTCAGGAATTATAGAAGCAATAGTTCCATAATAAGTTTCGATTTAGGTGTATGAAAGAAAAGAATATCCCTTACCGTAGCAAGTTTGATTAACAAAATGTGAAGGGAATTAATATCCCTTACCATAGTAAGTTTGAATAATGGAAGATGAAAAAGATGGTATCCCTTATGAGTATAAAGGAAAATGATATCACTTACGAATATGGAATAAAAGTATCACGTGATAATTCGTGTAGACAAATTATTTCCACACGAGACAAATAAAAAGGGTTATTCACCAACAGGCGGTAATCCGCGCCGTAAGGTTATTCCCATCAATTTGAATACGAAGAGTTATTCACCAAACAGACGATAATCCGCGCTGTAAGGTTATTCCCATCAATTTGAATACGAAGAGTTATTCACCAAACATGCGATAATCCGCGCCGTAAGGTTATTCTCAAAGATTAATAAGGAATGAATACAAAAGGTTATTCACCAACAGGCGGTAAACCGCGCCGTAAGGTTATTCCCACAATTTAATACATGGAAATAAATGGCACAAGAAAGAAACGATATTATTTTCGAGAATCAAAGAATGATAATCCCTTCAAGTAAGAAAGAAAATAATATCCATTTATGATGATGAAAAGAGTGATACCCCTTACCGTAGTAAGTTAGAATATGAAAGAAGATAATATTCCTTACCACAGTAAATTTAAGAGTGTGAAAAGAATAATATTCTTTACCGTAGTAAATTTAAGAGTATGAAAGAAAATGACATCCCTTACTGTAGTAAGTTTAAGAGTATGAAAGAAAATGACATTCATTACCACAGTAAATTTAAGAGTGTGAAAAGAATAATATTCCTTACCGTAGTAAATTTAAGAGTATGAAAGAAAATGACATCCCTTACTGTAGTAAGTTTAAGAGTATGAAAGAAAATGACATTCATTACCACAGTAAATTTAAGAGTTTGAAATGAATGGTATTCCTTACCTTAACACGTGACTGGATATTGATTTAAATGAGGCTGATCAACCTATATATTTTTAATATAATTAGTAATTACCACATATAAATTTCAAAGTGTATGATAACTCGTATATTATGAACTATCAAAATTATATATATTTAACATAATTTTTGTAGTATAATATAACAACTTTAAAATAGTTTTTAAAATAATATTCCAAAATAAATTTTCCAAAGAAAGCTTTTAAAAATGAATCTTCTCAAAGAAGAGTCTTCTAAAGGAAGATTTGTGAATACTTTGAAAAATAGGAATTTATGAAATTACTACTCTTTAATAAAACACTTACTTGAAAAATTCCTGCACTCCTTTTGGCTTTCAAACTCTCAAAATAACCTTACTATTCTCAAAGAAAACTCATAAAATTCTTATAGAAAAATTTTATGTTTTAGGTGTGATTTTTCTATTCAGCTGAGCAACCTATTTATAGGAGAAAAGGATGGTCACTGTGCGTGGTTGGTGACTGGCGTGCGCATGCCAGTGTTGAAGATTTCAGCAGCCGCCTGCTGCTGCCTTTATCACCAAACTTCAGCAATTTGCATGTTTATATTTCATGTGGCCCCCACAGAGGGTCCACATGGTTACTATTTAAAATAGTAAAAATAATTTTTTTTTTTTTTTTTTTTTTGTGTGGGTCTTTCATATATAATAACATAATTCTACAACATTAATTCAACAATAATGTAAGAAACAAATTACAGATTATTATTAATTTAATAATTTAAATTACAGTATATTTGTTACTGTGACAATTATTAGGTTCAATAATTTTAAAAACAGTGTAGCAACAATTATTGACTCAATGATATGAAATACAGTGTAATGACAATTATTGAATCAATAATGCAAAATAATGTGTAGCAACAATAATTGAATTAATAATATAAAATATTATGCAGTGACAATTATCGATGAAATGATGCGTAACAGTTATGGTGTCAATAATATGAGACACTGTGCAATACCGTGTGCTACTGTAGAGTACCGTGTGCTACAGAAAATACCATAATTTACCGTATGCTACTATTCTTTTATCACCGGTATTTTAACAGTTAACACCGTTGACTATTTTTATTTAAAAAGGTTACTTCTGTTGTTTTCTATATCCGACAATTATTCCATTGTGGGGTCCACAAATAATTTGTTATTTCGGCGCCGTCGTACGGCCCGAATATTCTCCGACAAAACGAATATTCCCCGACAAAACGAATATTGTCCGTCAAAATAAAATTTGCACATAACATCCTTAACTTTCAATTTCGTCAATTTAACCACTTACTGTTTCATGAAAAATATATATGAAGAAAAATTAAATTTTATATTTCATAAAATTCGGGGTCTTACAACATCCCCTCCTTATGAAATTTCGTCCCCGAAATTGACGTACCTGGCATTTCGAAGAGGTAAGGATATTTAGATTTCATCTCGGATTCTAGCTCCCAGGTCATTTCTTCAATATCTTGGTTCCTCCATAAAACCTTAACTTGAGGTATAACCTTTGAGCGTAGAATCTGCTCCTTTTTATCAAGGATCTTAACAGGTACCTCCTCGTACGTTAAATCCTCTTCTATAACGTCTGGTTCTAACTCAATGACGTGGTTTGGGTCCTTCACATATTTACGTAACATAGATATGTGAAAAACGTTATGGATGCGAGACATACTTGGCGGTAGGGCTAGTCTGTAGGCTACATTTCCTACTCGATCAAGGATTTCAAATGGGCCAATAAATCGAGGGTTGAGCTTTCCTCTCTTTCCGAATCTCGTAACCCCTTTCCATGGAGAAACACGTAAGAATACATGATCTCCGACGTTGAATCTCTCATCTCTCCGATGAAGATCGGCATAACTCTTTTGTCGTTCTTGTGCTGTCTGTATTCGTTGTCGGATCATTTGGATCTTTTCGGTCGTCAAGCGTACCAACTCGGGTCCCAACAATTTTGCTTCTCCTACCTCATTCCAACATATTGGAGAGCGACACTTCCTTCCATACAAAGCCTCGAATGGAGCCATGTCTATGCTTGCTTGGTAACTGTTGTTGTAAGAAAATTCGACAAATGACAAGTACTTATCCCAACTTCCTTTGAAGTCTAATACACAAAGTCTCAAAAGATCTTCGAGGGTCTGAATCGTCCTTTCCGATTGTCCGTCCGTTTGAGGATGGTATGCAGAACTGAATCGTAGCTCAGTGCCCATAGCTTTTTGTAGACTGATCCAAAAGCGTGAAGTGAATCTAGGATCTCGATCAGAAACTATGGAAACTGGCATGCCATGCAGTCTCACGATTTCATTTATGTACACACCGGCAAGACGTTCAAGTGAAAAGTTTTCTCGTATAGGCAAGAAATGAGCGGATTTGGTCAATCTATCTACGATGACCCAAATTGCATCTAAGCCTTGAGAAACTTTGGGAAGACCCGTCACGAAATCCATATTGATGTGTTCCCACTTCCATTCGGGAACCTCAAGTGGTTGTAATGGACCCTTAGGTACTTGATGCTCTGCCTTGACACGTTGACAAGTTAGGCACCTTGAGATAAACTCTGCAATCTCCCTTTTCATATTGTTCCACCAAAATGTATGTCGAAGATCTCGATACATCTTGGTACCTCCTGGGTGGATTGCAAACGGCGTGTTGTGTGCCTCCATCATGATTTTATGCTTTAATTCAGGATCGTTAGGAACACAGAGTCGAGAGTTGACTCGAAGTATTCCTTTCTCGTCGATTCTTGCTTCGGGAATGGTACCTTCTTGTACTTTCTTTATCATGTTTATCAGTTCCGGATCGGTAGCTTGAGCAGCTTTAATTTTATCGATTAAAGCTGGTTCTACTCGCACGTGAGCAATCTTCGAGTGGGTCCCTGGTGTCTTTAGCTCTATCTCCATTTTTTGCAAGTCGTACAAAATACGCTTTTGTGTTGTCAGCAGTGCACTTGTACTCGCATAAGATTTTCTGCTCAAAGCGTCAGCTACAACGTTCGCCTTTCCCGGGTGATACTGGATTATGTGGTCGTAATCCTTCAACAGCTCAAGCCAACGTCGTTGTCGCATGTTGAGTTCCTTCTGGGTGAAGAAATACTTGAGACTTTTATGATCCGTATAGATATCCACTTTTTTTTCCGTACAAGTAGTGTCTCCAGATCTTCAACGCAAAAACGACTGCTGCCAACTCTAGATCATGAGTAGGATAATTTTTCTCATAATCTTTGAGTTGTCGAGAGGCATAAGCTATAACATTTCCATGTTGCATAAGGACACAACCTAGACCTTTGCCTGAAGCATCGCTATATATGACGAATTCTCCTGATCCTGATGGAATGGTCAGAACAGGAGCTGAAACAAGTCTCCTCTTGAGTTCTTGAAAACTCTTCTCGCATTCCTCGCTCGAATGATACCGATATCTAATAATCAAACTTTCATCTCTTGGCGTTCTATGGGAGCCATTTGGTATTGAGCTTTGGAAAAGGGTTTAGTATCGGGTTCAAGATCGATACAGAATTCAATTTCTCGGTTTGGGGATAAGCCAGGAAGTTCCTCAGGAAAAACGTCAGGAACTCATTAACAATAGGAATATCATTCAAGTTTGACGTGTTTTTGTTCAAATCAATGACATGGGCTAAAAAGGCTTGACATCCGTTTTTCAATAAACGAATGACTTTATGGCTAGAAATAATAGTTATAGATTTCAATGGTTTAGTTGCTTGAATTTGCATGACAGGTTGATTAGGAATATGAAAACTAATAATCTTATGAAAACAATCAATTTTAGCATGATGGGTAGTCAACCAATCAATTCCTAAAATCACATCAAATTCATGCATTTCCAAAGAAATAAGGTCAACAGGTAATGTGAGGTTGTTGATTTGAACTAGACAAGATTTATAGACAGTAGATGTAATAGGTATTTCTCCCAATGAGGTTTCAACTGATAAGACAAGATTTAAGTTTTCAGAAGTCAAATTTAAACGTTGAGCACATGCAGGTGAGATAAAAGAATGGGTAGAGCCAATATCTAACAGAGCGTAGAATTCACGAGAATTTATGAATAGCTTACCGGTTATCACCTCATTCGGTTTCTTGACTGTTATCGTCAAATCGAATCCCGAGTACTTCATTCGGATCTTCACGTATTTCAACCATGGGAATACCACTAAATAATTCTCTAACAAACTGTTTCTCGGATTCTTCAACTTCATCAGTAGTAACGTACCAATGATTTCTGTAAGAATAGTATTTTCGATAGACTGCAGTTTCCACGATAATGACTAACTTAACCTGAATTCCTTTAAATTGTAACGCCCAAAAGTATAGAAACATCATTTTTAAATAATCTTGAAACTCATAGCTGGAACACCATAAATCCCAAAGACTAATATGAAAAGTCCATATATTCTGATCCTTTGTTATAGAGCATAACCAGGTGATATGACTCTCCCAATTAGTGAGTAAATTAAAGGCGATAATTTCCGCAAGTTCATTACTTCCTTTAATTGCTTCTAATAATGGATCTGGAACGACTGTAACAGAACTTTCACCTTCATCCTTACTGGATAGAACACGCATAATTTTTGTCTTACGCAAATGATTCAACTCTGAGTTTGTAAGAAGATTATTCGTCGCCTCTTGTTTTGCAGCTACATTTGTTTCAGTCATTTCATAGTTAACCTCCTGATTTCCAGATGTCATACCTAACTGTTGTCACAAAATAATTGTTAGTTCAAACAAACTGACTCATCACTTCCTGTCCCTATATTCAAATCAACTCATTAGATAATAAAATCTAATTTAGGTGGGACACACTAGTGACCGATTCTATTCGTCTCTCCCCTCCTAATTCTAACCCCAGATCTCCATTAAAGACCATATCCCTAAGCTCTGATGCCAACTGTGACGCCCCCAAATCTAGGCCCACACAGCCCAAACTTGAGTCGTCAAAAGACTACAACAAAATTATTACAACAAAGCACAACGTACAACAATACAGTGTATAATAATACACAACTAAGTCTTCACTATTATTGACACACTATTTTACAACACGTGAAGACTACGACAGCTATTCCTCAGACTCTCACTCCATCCCCCGGCTAGACCCTGTTACGTTTTCATCTCCTGTTGAAAAACAATGGAACAAAAGAAAGGGTGAGCTCAAATAGCCCTGTAAGAAATATCATGACTAAGATAATGACGAATAAATTATCATTTGCCTTCAACAGTTGAGTTCTTGATAGAATACAATAGACTACAAGGTTTATATCAAAAACTGTAGTTAAATTCTTAAACAACGTTCAGATCAATAATAGCAGCGGAATGAGCAATCTATTAGAAGAATAATGTAGACCATAATGTCCACTCGCTTCTCTTTTTAGTAAAAACATCATCAACTTTTATCATCTGAAATACCATTAGTCATGATAATAAAAATTCACAGTTCCTGGTCATAATCATGCAAATCAACAGTTCATCTTTGCACTACGGGCCAAAGATATTCAATAAAGCACCAACGGTCATGATTATACCAGATTCAGCATTTGGTCATAATCATACCAACCAACAGTTCATCTTTGCACTACGGGCCAAAGAGAACATTCACCACGTGCCATAAAAGACACCGAACAGATGTATCGCCTTTAACCTAGTATATCGCCTTTAACCTATCATCTGTTCAACAATTATATCACATCTGTGCCCCCGACCACAGATATTCACAACAGCTTGATTCTTGATGATTAATACAAATAACAGTGATACAAATGATGAACAGAAGAACAGGATAAACAATAAATATCGGAAGTTTACTTTGTGCAGAATCATATAATGTCCAAATTGCCAACATGATGTGGAGTGAAATTTAAAAATGATATTCAAGATCCACAGTTCAGAATAACGATTACAGTTCAATAGAAATGTTCAGAAAATAGGAAAGTTCAGTTGAAATAATGAAATTCAACTATTATGGAACATATAATATTTTCAGGAATTATAGAAGCAATAGTTCCATAATAAGTTTCGATTTAGGTGTATGAAAGAAAAGAATATCCCTTACCGTAGCAGGTTTGATTAACAAAAGGTGAAGGGAATTAATATCCCTTACCATAGTAAGTTTGAATAATGGAAGATGAAAAAGATGGTATCCCTTATGAGTATAAAGGAAAATGATATCACTTACGAATATGGAATAAAAGTATCACGTGATAATTCGTGTAGACAAATTATTTCCACACGAGACAAATAAAAAGGGTTATTCACCAACAGGCGGTAATCCGCGCCGTAAGGTTATTCCCATCAATTTGAATACGAAGAGTTATTCACCAAACAGACGATAATCCGCGCTGTAAGGTTATTCCCATCAATTTGAATACGAAGAGTTATTCACCAAACATGCGATAATCCGCGCCGTAAGGTTATTCTCAAAGATTAATAAGGAATGAATACAAAAGGTTATTCACCAACAGGCGGTAAACCGCGCCGTAAGGTTATTCTCACAATTTAATACATGGAAATAAATGGCACAAGAAAGAAACGATATTATTTTCGAGAATCAAAGAATGATAATCCCTTCAAGTAAGAAAGAAAATAATATCCATTTATGATGATGAAAAGAGTGATACCCCTTACCGTAGTAAGTTAGAATATGAAAGAAGATAATATTCCTTACCACAGTAAATTTAAGAGTGTGAAAAGAATAATATTCCTTACCGTAGTAAATTTAAGAGTATGAAAGAAAATGACATCCCTTACTGTAGTAAGTTTAAGAGTATGAAAGAAAATGACATTCATTACCACAGTAAATTTAAGAGTGTGAAAAGAATAATATTCCTTACCGTAGTAAATTTAAGAGTATGAAAGAAAATGACATCCCTTACTGTAGTAAGTTTAAGAGTATGAAAGAAAATGACATTCATTACCACAGTAAATTTAAGAGTTTGAAATGAATGGTATTCCTTACCTTAACACGTGACTGGATATTGATTTAAATGAGGCTGATCAACCTATATATTTTTAATATAATTAGTAATTACCACATATAAATTTCAAAGTGTATGATAACTCGTATATTATGAACTATCAAAATTATATATATTTAACATAATTTTTGTAGTATAATATAACAACTTTAAAATAGTTTTTAAAATAATATTCCAAAATAAATTTTCCAAAGAAAACTTTTAAAAATGAATCTTCTCAAAGAAGAGTCTTCTAAAGGAAGATTTGTGAATACCGTGAAAAATAGGAATTTATGAAATTACTACTCTTTAATAAAACACTTACTTGAAAAAATTCTGCACTCCTTTTGACTTTCAAACTCTCAAAATAACCTTACTATTCTCAAAGAAAACTCATAAAATTCTTATAGAAAAATTTTATGTTTTAGGTGTGATTTTTCTATTCAGCTGAGCAACCTATTTATAGGAGAAAAGGAGGGTCACTGTGCGTGGTTGGTGACTGGCGTGCGCATGCCAGTGTTGAAGATTTCAGCAGCCGCCTGCTGCTGCCTTTATCACCAAACTTCAGCAATTTGCATGTTTATATTTCATGTGGCCCCCACAGAGGGTCCAGATGGTTACTATTTAAAATAGTAAAAATAATTTTTTTTTTTTTTTTTTTTTTTTGTGTGGGTCTTTCATATATAATAACATAATTCTACAACATTAATTCAACAATAATGTAAGAAACACATTACAGATTATTATTAATTTAATAATTTAAATTACAGTATATTTGTTACTGTGACAATTATTAGGTTCAATAATTTTAAAAACAGTGCAGCAACAATTATTGACTCAATGATATGAAATACAGTGTAATGACAATTATTGAATCAATAATGCAAAATACTGTGTAGCAACAATAATTGAATTGATAATATAAAATATTATGCAGTGACAATTATCGATGAAATGATGCGTAACAGTTATGGTGTCAATAATATGAGACACTGTGCAATACCGTGTGCTACTGTAGAGTACCGTGTGCTACAGAAAATACCATAATTTACCGTATGCTACTATTCTTTTATCACCGGTATTTTAACAGTTAACACCGTTGACTATTTTTATTTAAAAAGGTTACTTTTGTCGTTTTTTATATCCGACAATTATTCCGTTATGGGGTTCACAAATAATTTGTTATTTCGGCGCCGTCGTACGGCCCGAATATTCCCCGACAAAACGAATATTCCCCGACAAAACGAATATTGTCCGTCAAAATAAAATTTGCACATAACATCCTTAACTTTCAATTTCGTCAATTTAACCACTTACTGTTTCATGAAAAATATATATGAAGAAAAATTAAATTTTATATTTCATAAAATTCGGGGTCTTACATTTTGACATAAGCTGGACAATCCAAATCTTAACATATTTAAGACTTGGTTTCCTCCCTATCAATAACTCATATGAAGTCTTAGGGACGGAATTTGAAGGTACCTTGTTTAGTAGATATGTGGCTGTTTCTAAGGTATAACCCTAGAAGGATACTGGAAGATTGGTATAACTCATCATGGATCATCACCATGTCCATTGTGTGAGAATACCATTTCGCTTGAGGTGATCTAGAAACTTATTGCTTAAGTATTCCCTTCTCGATCTAATCAAAGAACTTTAATACTTTTGGCCTTTAGTTTCTATACTTCACTTCTGAATTCTTTGAACGTTTCAAATGATTTGGATTTGTATTTCATCAAATACATATATTGAAATCTAGAATCATCATTGAAAGTAATGAATGAATACTCTCTTCTTGCATTTGTTGTCATAGGTCCCCACACGACTGTGTGTACCATCTCTAACAACTCTGTAACTCTCTCTCCATGTCCACTAAATGGAGATTTAGTCATATTGTCCATGATACAAGATTCACAAGTTGTATTTAATTCATAATCAAAAGGCTCTAAAACTTATATTTATACAACTTGTTTAGTCTTGTTTTATTAACATGACGGAGTTAATAGTATTGCATGAAGGTTTGATTCATATCATCTCTTTGCCTTTAGTTTGTTCAATTTGAAATATTTTCATGTAAGTCAAGTATACAAAGTCTATGAAGTAATTAACTAGTTCTAAATAAAACATTATCATTATAAACAGAACGGCGATTGTTTATTATTATAATGTCAAAAACCCTTCTTTGTCATTACATGGAATTGAAATAATGTTTCTAAGAATTGGAACATAGTAACAACTTACTAACTTAATAGGCTTGCCCATAGGCAGTGCTAAACTATAAGTTCCTATGACTAATACAACAACCTTTGCTTCATTCCCTAGCACAAGATTTATTTTCCTTTGTTTAGCTTTCTACTTCTGCTTAATCTCTGCAACGACTTGCATATATGAAACCTCCAGTCAGTATCTAATACCTAAGTAGAAACTTGACTTATAGAAAGTTCTATTTCATTATAAACAAATCTATATTTGCAGTAGAAGCTTCACTAAGCTTCTTCTGCTTAACTACTGCAAGATACTCCTTGCAGTTCCTCTTCCAGTGTCCCAGCTTATCGCAATGAAAGAAAACTCCTTTGCCCTCGGGATCACTTTTATTTATGTCCTTTGTTTAGCCTTTCTTTTGCCTTCTACTCTTTTTGACTCCTTAGAAATACCTTTGACCATCTTCTTCAACTTAGAAGATTATCTACTATTAAGACTTGGTCTTTCTTGGAAGGAAAGTGACTCTCAACTGTATTCAACATATTTAAGCAAATCAGGTAAACTGACTTCAAGCTTATTAATGTTAAAGTTCACAACAATTTGTGAAAAAGAGTCAGCGAGTGACTGTAAGATTGAATCTTGACTCAACTCTCCATCTTTGACAAAACCTAGGTGTCCTAATTAATCAATCAGATTGATCATCTTTAGGACACATATTTTTACTATAGTGCCATTGGTTATTATAGATCGGAAGAGCTCCTTAGATATCTTATATCTAGTTAACCTACTTTGTTCACCATACAACTATTGAATGTGCAGTAATATAGTAGGTGTATCCATTTTCTCGTGTTGACGCTATAACTCGATACTTATGGATGCGAGCATGATGCATTTAGCCACCTTTGCATCATCTTGCTATTTCTTAAAATAACAATATCTTCCTCATAGGCTTAGTCTGTAACGTTTGCAGGAATAGGCAAATTAAGGTCATTTGCTAGTTTTTCAGCATTAAGAACTATTCTCAAATTTGTTTAATCAATCCGAAAAATTCAGTTCGATTAATTGTTAGCATACATTATGCTATGCAGTGTTAGTGAATTAAACATAGCAATATTCTTTAAGTGAATTAATAACAACATTAACATGCAGTCATTTTATTAATTACCAAGTTAATTAGGTCTTTATTTAAAATGGTGTCTCCCACTATTTTCATCAAACTATATTACCCTCTTATATAGTTCGGCAAATTTAATTAAAGACTTGCTAGTGAGAATAAGGATCATATTTCAAATGTATATAGCCTTGTGTGTGCACAACAAACTATATATAAATAAATAGGTAGACAACTTTTGTCAATTACATCAACATGTAACTTCTTGTATTTTGCCTCTTAGATTATTATGATCAAGTGTGTGCACATCCGAATCAAAATTATCTAAGTTAAGTCCAACCTAGCACTTCCATATAGTAAAGAGAAAAATACTGCCCTTGTGTGTGCACAACAAAACAGTAATGTTCAATTCCTTATAAGCATCAAATTTGATAAAACAACATCTCAAATGATCGATATAAGCCTTTTGTGTGCACAACAAACGTATATTGATTATTTGATACTCTATCGTTTTATCATGTTAGAAGGCGACGTTCGATATTCCAAATATCTTTGAACGTTACAACTTAATATTTTAATAGTAGAATAAATAAATTAGAACCATTCTAATTTTATTTAATTGAATTAACTCCTTTAATTCATGAATTAAACCTTTTAATTCATTTTATAAATAATATTTATTCTACATTATGAGGGGTTTGTTAATATTAATTGTCTCATCTTGTTTAGCGCGCATGCACATATATATATAAAATACGTGTCATATTATTTAACATGCGAAGCATATTTGGATAATATATAATATATATAATTAACATGCACATATAGAATACTATATTCTACTTGGATTGATTATGAACTTTTATTCTAATTTGGTTCACTAGAGCCACCAAGTGAACCAAAAGGTCAAACCTATGGTGCAAGAATAAATTGAATTAAATATAATTATTACATTTAAATTCGGGCTCCATTACAAATGAGTCTTCATGCGCTTCTTACTCCTTGGCTCTAATTCTTCAAATAATTCTAACTAATCCTATTACAAATTATTTATAATAAATAGAAACCTTGATCAACAATCAAGGGGAAGTACATAGGAGGGAGATATAATTATACATAAGAAAAATTAGAAAGACGAGGTACGCATCCATTTAAATTAAATCCAATCACATTGGTCAATAGTCCATAATCAATCTCATTTATTATTATATATATCAATATATATATATCAATAAATAATATTCATCGCATGAATTAAATAAAACATAAAACATTTCATATATGTATTGGTATCATTTAATGGGCAATTAAAGTTGCATGAAATTCAATTTCATGTTTAAAATAAACTTTTTATTTTAATTATAAAATTATTTAAAAATAAACTATTTATTTTTATTATTTTAAAATTACCCAAAATAAACTCTTTTATTTTGAAATTTTAAAATCTGCACAAAATTATCAAACTGTTTGGATAATATATGTAACGACCCCGAAATTTGACCCACTTTATTCCCTTAAATTTTATATTTAATAAACATTATTTTCATTACGTCCAAATTTCGGTCCGTTAATAAATCTTTCATCACCTAAATTGATCAATTATTTAATTTCTTTACATTTCATATTAACTTCTTTATATATAAATTATATAATTTAATATTATATACTTTATATAATTACATTCTCCTTTTTAAATAATTTCTTAAATTCTTCCAACCTTATTCCATTTAATCACCTTATATAAATTACATAATTATTCTTATATAATTTATATAATTATTATTTTCTTCATACTTTATTTTAATTTCCTTATATAAATTATATAATTTATTATTATATAATTTACATAATTACCTTTCCTTCTCAATTAATTTCTAAACTTCTTCCAAAATTATTGATAAACTCTAAAATCGATAACTACAATTTTACAAACTTCCTCATTAGCTTTTCATAAATTCTTGGATTAGTTGAATTATTAATCCCTTAATTTTCATAATTAATGAAATTTATAATTTTATCAATTAAACATAACACACATATATAAATGTATATATATAAATATATACATATCTAACTCCTGCATTTCACATTACCACATAGCCTTAATTAAATTATAATTTCTGCATTTCCATAATAATTTAATTGTACAATTTATTGTACAATTACCTAAAATTCTTTTATTTCTCATAAATTGTTTTTAAACAATTTATTTACTTTTCATTTATTTTAATTCAACATACTTTATTATAATCTCTGTACAGATTTAATTTACTAATTAAATCTCATCACATATTTTTATTCACATAAAATAACTATTTCTTTACACAACCTTGAAAATTGTATCAATTAAATTCTTATTTAATTTTATTAAATAATTCTGAAAATTCGGATCCTCACAATATATATATATATATACACACACACACACACACACACTAGACTTTCGGTAACAGTGTATATATCTATATAATAATCCGTAGCAAATCCACTTTTCCAAAACAGGATTGCTTTGTTTGACCGAAAAAGCAAAAACATGCTGCTTTGATTTCTTGCTTTACCGAAACAACACTTTTAGTGGCTTTATGAATATATGACACTCATTATGGGACAAGCCTTATTGATATATCATATATATAATAAAAACCGTGGATAGCTGCTTTGATTTTTCAAAAAAAAACCGTGCGGCTTCACTGTGTTGATGTATAAAATCCGAAACCATGAATGGCCAGAAACCGTGCGCCTTGAAAAAACGGAACAATGCTTTACCGAAATCTTTGAATTATTTCTCAAAATTAATTTCGGTATTAAAAAATAATAATTTTATACATAAATTATGCCCAATAAATTGTTCTTAACACATACCCATACACATATGGAATCAAAATAATTAATAATTCGTATAAAGTTTGGCTCTTGATGCCACTGTTGGTTTGTAAAAATCATAGACGCAATCAAATTGCACAAAATAGCGGAAGCATGATAAAGTTTGGCTCATGAGTTCTACAAGGGTATATCTCTAACTTTTTCTTTATTAATTAATAGTTGCGCATAAAGGTCGATACTGGATTATGGTTTGTAAATTTTTAAATTTAATTTTACCATGCTTTCGCTATTTTGTGCAATTTGATTGCGTCTATGATTTTTACAAACCAACAGTCACTGGCAGTAGTGCCCATGCCATCAGCATACTCAGCTAACTCCTCCTCCTCATCCGACTCCTCAAACTCGGCCTCATCCTCACTATATGGCCTCATCACTCCACCCTTGACTGGTTCCTCACGATCTCCCTCATTTGGATCATACTCGGGATCCTCTATCGGTGCAGCCACCAGCGGATGTGCAGTATTTGTGTGGATATCAATGAAATCCTTCTCAGCAGTGTGACTAGTCTGTCTAATCTTAGGCATCATGCAATAATATAAACAACACATGTCAGTACAACAATAAAATATATTCATTGATAAAATAAAATAATATTTTATCATGTATAACCCGGCTCGATAGATTTCCTAAATCCACCTCAAAAAATACACAACATGATGAATTTCCCGATTCATCTCTTAACGCACTCGATATAAGTTTAGTACTAAAGTTATAACCTAGGTTTCACAAATTCTAATGTTTCTAACCTACAGCTATGATACCAACCTGTGACGACCACAAATCTGAGTTTCATTACCTCAGGTTTGGTTTTTCACTGTACAATACTAAAAAACATCTAAATACAAAATCTTAAATTAACTTCACGAAATAATACATAAAATTCCTTATCAAAAGGCTACAATCCCAAGGTCTATTAACCTTAACATAAACAATACATATCTTAAGGAATTACAAAAAGAATTACAAAAGAAATTACAATATAAATAATTAATCTAGTATGCATCAAACTAATCTAAGTTTTGGCTTTTCCCTTGCCTTTGACTGGTTTAGAGCATTCGGGCTTAGCTGAAATATAAATCATGATATAGCAAGTATAAGCAACTAGCTTGCTCAACAAGTTTAAAAACAGTTAAAATAAGATATATCACGATGGAATAGGAAATAACATCAATGGTTTCAACAATAGATAATCAATTGTGAAAGAACAAGAATCAATTTTTCAATAAAGAATAGATTGACTATTTACTATTGAGTGACCTTTAAGGACCATGAACTGCTACTAAAGGGAGAACAGACATAGATATCTAACACCTTGATATTTTGGTACGCGAGGGGATCAACCTCTTGTACCCTATGTATATGCATAACATTCAGACATCTTGCGCAAGTTTGATTTTTCGAATATAATACCCTTTATATAGGGTTGTTCGTTCTCAGTCTTACTATAAGGATCTGCACCAACCAATGGTTTAGATAAGCTTTTAAAATATTCAATTTGATGAATTTAAACATGCATTGTCTAGCCGAAACAATTAGCTTAGACATTCTTAAACAGTTCTTGAATTAATGTACTATAAAGCTTGTTAATGCACCAAGTGCAAATCCAATAATAATATCGATGTAGAATAACTTTAAATAATTAAATCACTTAAAGATCTGGCAAATAAATACAAGTGTAGAAACTTGCTCAACAATAATTAGATAAAGTTAGAGAACTTGCTCAATATAAAATTTGAGCAAGATTAAAGAACTTGCTCAATATAAAATTTGAGTAAGGTTAAAGAATTTGCCTCGTGTGTAGATTATCGTTGACTAATTCAATTTAATTCTCTCTGAATAGACCTAACAATTAATTAAGTTGATCTTTAAATTAATATCATATATACATTCATATGATAACCTCTATACATCTTACACCTCTAACACTTAGCCAAATAATTATATAGTTAAGGGTATATAAACACTTAGAAAATATTATCATCACTTAATAATATTTTTATCACATAAAACCTATATTAATTATTTAATATAGTTCAAACTCTTATCTAATATTATTAATCATTTAATAATATTTAATTAGTCTTATAATATTATTAATCATTTAATAATATTTTATTCATATTCTAATATTATTAATCATTTAATAATATTTTATTTACCTTCTAATATTATTAATTATTTAATAATATTTTATTTACTATATATTATTATTAATCATTTAATAATATTTTATTTACTATCTAATATTATTAATTATTTAATAATATTTTATTCATTTATTAATATTATTACTTTTTCAATAATATTTTATTGACTTATTAATATTATTACCCATTTAATAATATTTTAATCTCTTACTAATATTATTAATCATTTAATAATATTTTAACCACTTATTAATACTATTAACCATGTAATAATATTTTAATCATTTACAAATGTTATTAATCATTTAACAACATTTTAATTACATATTAATATTATTCAACACTTAATAATATTTTAATACATTTTATACAATACCAATAGTTAACTTTTTAATTGTGTTAACCTTAGTCTTTATTTTAAATATTTAGCTACCAATTAGTTACTAATAAACTCCATGTCTTGGTTTATTATACTAGCACATTCATTTTACACTTATTTCAACTTAAATTTTTAAAAAAAATCCGACCCAGACCGACCTGACCCGGACAACTTGAACTTTTTTCTTTAAAGCCGGGGCGCTCAGAATAGGCTAATCTGGGCGCCGGGGCCCTCAAAGCAGAATGAAAAACCCTAAATTGGACTGCTCGCCCCTATTCACTCCAATAGCCATAACTTCTTAATTTCAAAATATTTTGGGTGATTATTGAGTCTATTCTCATTAGAATTTCTCCCTATACAACTTCTATTTAGATCACACATCCAAATTCCAAACATAAGTAGCCGTAAAATTGCTTACAAGGACAAAATGAAAATTAACTTCACAAATCCTTGGTTCTATTGGTTCAAACTTGAATAAAATAAAATCTACAGATTCAAATGACACAAACTCAGTGTTATTGTCTTCCTAACTTCTTCTTTTACAATATTGCATAATTCGATCACACTTTTGAAAACGTTTTGACACAAAAATTAAGATCGAACCATAAATAATACATATATATCTAAGGTTTTATCGGTTAATCATAATATAGACTTTTCTTTCATTTATTTGCATAACACATATACTAAAACATTTATTTAAACATATCAAACCATGAATCTACCAATATATCATAGTTTTTAACTTCTAGATAATCAAAATAACTTTTGATCAGTTAAAAGTATATTTTTGACCATAGTAAACATACATATACAGGAAAAATGAACTAAGAAAAAGTTAGAGCACTTTTGAACCTCTTAGACTTGTGTGCACTTCTTCTTCTTCTCATTCCAAAGTAAGTTATGAGACTATAAGTCATCCACCAAGCTCTTCCTCTAGCAATTTTCTTAATGAACTCTTAACTCACAAGTGTATTCTTACTTTTCTCTCTTGGAAGCTCTCTCTTTTCTCTCTAGAATGCTCTAGCAAATGACCAACCAACATAAAGCATTGGTGGAACACTCTATTTATAGACTTTTGCTAATCCTTCATTAACCCTCCTAATCCACTAGTGTTGGTCAATTTAGAGCTAAATGTGATTACTATTGGAGTGAATGACAAGATGATTGACATGGGTGGTTGAGCAACTATAGCTTGGTGTGTGTTAGAAGCAATTGAAACCACAAGCCACCCCCTTGTGGGGCCCCTTTATTGCCGACCAAATGGCCAATTCATTGGCCATTTTTGCTTTAATTTTTATTATATATATATATTGACCAACATTTTGACTTCCTATTGAGCTCCACTTTGGACTTAGGAATTAAATATGTTGGACTCATCCATTTAATTTGGTTGGGCTCAATTTAATTATT
Source organism: Hedera helix (assembly GCA_947179155.2). Taxonomy (NCBI): domain Eukaryota; kingdom Viridiplantae; phylum Streptophyta; class Magnoliopsida; order Apiales; family Araliaceae; genus Hedera; species Hedera helix. The sequence continues at coordinate 9,102,175 of OX359273.1, forward strand.
TTATTGGACTAACATTAAATAACCTATGTTACATTTAATTAAAATAAGCATCGGGCTAGTTTAATTATTACATGGATCAATGTTTATTTAATTACATGGACTACTTTTTAATATATCATTTGGACTTATAATATAATTCAATTAGAATTGCTTTAATTAATTCTACCACCTTGCTTCATCACTAGATAAATATATACTTACACAAGTATATTCCTTAAATTATTTAATGCGCAATAATTAGTACAAAATTTTTAATTCATTGCTAATTGTTTAATAATTATAATTACAATGACAAATAGAATTCGTGGTCATTATATAAATAGTGGAGCACACAAAACTTGTAAAATTGTCTCGATGAGAAAGCTTATCCCAACAGAGGAGAAATAACTTGAGAAAGACAGGAGATCCAAGTTCAAAGAGGTAAAACCTTAGTTTTCTAAGGAGTACAGAGTGAACTAAGCATGTCTAGCAAGGCCACAGAGCATAATACAACATCATAGAATGACTGAGACAAAGAAGGTGAGTCACAAAATTGAAATGATCTAAGTATACTACATGATCCTAAGCGACTAAACATCAGAGCAAGAACGCAGAGCTATAAAAAGACTTATTTGAGGAATAACTGTGACGCCCCTAAATTCGGGTTCCAAATACCCGGATCCGGTCATCACGATCCAATACAAACGTTCACCTCTAAACAACATACAATAACTAAATGTGGAATAATAAACATATACTGTTTATTCAAAAGGTGTTACTAGTCCCAAGATACGATAACCTTACACAAAAGTACATAAATACCCTTAATAAAGTACTTAGGGTTTATATTACATAAAAAGAAATTTAATTAACTGCAAGGCTGCATCTTGAAGTCTATCACTTCATCTTTCCCTTACCTTTGTTCTTCCCTAAAGTTTCGGGTTGCACTGCAATAAGGTTTTATGATATAGCAAGGGTGAGCAACTAGTTTGCTTAACAAGTTTAAATAACAACAAGAAATAATATATCATGAATGAAAGGGAATAGCTGAACAATTCAATAATATGAATAACATAAGCAGGAATAATGATTTGCTTTTAAAATTAAGATAGTCAAATAGACTATGAACTATAAATATCCACTGGAGTTAATAGCAGGTTAACCCAATAGTTACTACCAGAAATATGTACCCGAGGGGATCAGCTTCAGTACAATATGTGTATGCATAACATTTAATTTTCGTATTTTGTATCTGATATTAGATACAGGGTACTCCCCTATAATAAAGGGGTGTTCATAATAGTCTAAGAATTTACATCTTCAATTATTTGGATAGCTTCTAAAATCTTTAACATAAATGTCTAGCCGAACAATGACTTAGACCTACTTTGAACAGTTCTTTAAACAGTAGAACAATAATTAAGTACAAGTCAAGGACTGTACAATATCAAGTGCAACAAGTGCGAATAACAACAATATCGATGTGGAATAATTGTAAAGTAATTAAATCACTCAAAGCATGCTTGAAATTACAGTTCAAGCTTAAATAAATAATTTGCTCAATGAAATGAGTTTAGAGATAAGGAATTTGCCTGTCTGCTCAGCTACAATTAATGTCTAGCTTTAACTAACTGGCTTTGAAAGACCCAACATTAATAAAGTTGGTCTGATAATTAATACGACGTATTTGCACAACTCTACGCTCACTCAGGAACTTATTTATCATATAAGTAGTAACACATAATTTACATCAGTAAAAACAATATTATCAACCTTATAGACCCTTAATCATTTTAGGTTAATAATTTAATAAGTTAGAAAATATTTTTCTTAAGTGTTGGACACTTATTAAACCCTTAAACAACTTATTACAATTGTTTAATTAAAGCATAATTAAATTCAAATTACTTTATTAACTCAATCTCTATTTAATTACTATTTAATCTTGATTAAATAGAAATTAATTAATTAATTTTAGTTATTAAATAAATAATAACTAATTGTACTTACCTATTATTTAATAATAATTAAATAATAAATAATTATTGATTTAATTTTAACCTACTTTAAATTAATATTAATCAACTAATAATTAACTAAGTAATTAACCTCACTTATTATTTAATTTAAGAAAATTAAATAATAGTTTACTAATTTTATCTTCTTTAATTATTACTTAATGTCAATTAAATAATAATTAATTATTTAATTAATTTTAATTATTATTTAAGGTTAAATATTACTCAATTTATTTATCCTTATTTATTATTTAAATTAAGTCATAAATTATTAATCTAATAACTTAATTTCCATTAATCATCATTTAATGTTAATTAAATAATAATTAATTACTTAATTATCCTTATTTATTATTTAAATAATAAATAATAAATTTATAAATTTTTATCTCTCTTTAATTATTATTTAATAGGAATTAAATAATAATTGCTAATTTATCACATTTATTTATTATTAACATTTTAAATAATAAATACTTAATAAAAATTTTATTTATTTAGCTTAACCATGATTTAGCTAACTAGATTAATATTTTAAATATTAAACTTAATGAAAAATATCCTCCCAAATATCATTTTTGTATTATTATTATTTTTGTTATAATTTTAAATTATTTTTAAACATTTAAATTAATTAAATCAAAAACTGATCTGAGGGCAATTTTGTAATTATGCAAAAAAAAGAACGGAGGGGCAATCTAGTAATTTCGCCGAAATCTTACTATCGCGCATTGTGCGCGTAACAAAAGAAACGGTGTTGTTTTGAATAACCGGCAAACGACTTCCGCGCATAACGCGCGGAGTAAAAATTGTCTGAGCCAAACGACGCCGTTTGACTCTGCGTCTGCCAGCCAACAAGCTTGCGCGCATTGCGCGGACATTTTCTTTTTTTTTTCTTTAGCAGAATGTGAACAGTGTTCGACAATACACATTTTAATAAAAATTATACCATCAAGTTTTAACTACTCAATAAAAATCCAAAAAAATTTATCAATCACTTAATATCAATTTATAACATGAAAATTTAATTTTTCATGATTTAATATCATTTTTTTTTATAAAATTTTTTATATCACATAAACTAACACAAATCATAACTTTTTGTGTATAACTCCATTTTGAGTGATTCAAACTTTGTTTTTCTCATGATTTAATGTTCTATAATATTAGAACATCAAACCTAAGTTTTATAAAAATATTTTTGGTCATAAATTCCAAGACTTATTTACACACTACTAAACACATGTTTTTTAGCATTCAAAATATACCAAAATACAAACCAAGCATATTAAACTCAAGCATGGAATAAATATTACTACTACATATTATTAACTATATTAACATATTTATACTCACATGTTGGTTTATTTAATTTAAAAATAAAAACTAGATTTAGAATAACCATTACCTTGATTTAATGGCTATTCTCCTTTTTCTTCCGAAATAGGTGGTGAAAGAGGATGACATGAACCAAGAACTCATTTTCTTGATATTTTTGCTCTCAAAAATATTTTTCTACACTCTTAAATGCTCTCTAGCTTGCAAAGTGGAAGAAAAAGAAATGACTAACACAAGCTCCTAAATTGTAAGTATACTTACAATTTGGATAGATATAAAATCTATATATATTAAAATACCATCATGAGGGTAGCAAGGATACTTACACAAGAAATGGGTTAAATGACACATTAGGTGAAAAGAGGAATGATCCATGTACTTTAAAAATCAATACAAGCAATCCATTTATTAAATAAATGAAAAATAAACCAAAATAAAACAAAAAAAAAATCATTTTTCTCTCTCTTTCCCAAGCATGCTCGGCTAATGCAATTTTTGTCCCAAAATCATTGTCATGTGCTTACTTTTTAAATAATTAATAAGTTACATAATTGTTTTTCCAAAGTGGGTCAAGTGTTTGCCTTTATTTGAAATACCAATTGGGCTCCTATTAAATTGTTTGGGTTACTAGTTTGTCAAATTTTATTATTCTTCACTTGGGCTACTAATTGATCCATGTTGGGCTAATTTAATAATTTACACATTAATTATTCAATACATGATTAAATAAATAATTAGATTGAATAAATAATTAAATACTCTAACCCATTAGTATTAAATTACTAAATGGACTAATAAATATTATTATTACTATTTCACATTATTTACATTAATTAATAATCATATTAATTAATTTATTATATTTAATTAACTCATTATATTCAATTTAATTAAATATTTAATTAATAGAAAATTTATCAATTATTTTGATATTAAAACTTTAGGGTTTGTTCACTAATTTAATAACATATTAGTGACCCCCTTTAATTAATTCTAGTAATTAATCACATAATCATTTAATCACGTAATTAATTAATCACATAAAAAGATTTAAATAATCTCGTAAAACTAACTCGTTAGAAATTAAATTAATAATTTAATTAATAATGACGTGAAAATTCTAGGACATTACAATAACTCTACGATCCTAGACATATGAAGTCATTGAGAAGAACTCCTAAAACTGAAAAAGTAGTCGTTCTAACATGAAGCATCTATAAAATATCTTCACCTTGAAGATCTTTTGCAGTGTGTTGACATAAATAAAGATATCTAATCAGTCATGTTTCCAACAACTATATTCTGGAAATCCAAATCTGTCATGGAAAACAAGAAGACTGACTCATTTGACAACTTGGGCTGCTACAACAGATTGCCTGACATTATCAAAGTATAGAAGACTTTTGAGGTAATAACCGGCTAAGCAATGATAACTTCCTTATGGGCATTTTTCAAAAGAAAATCTATAAATAGATTTCAACTTCAAACAAGGTGGTGGTCAGTAGAGAGGTCAATCAATAACAAAAGGATCGAAGAGTGGATCGATTAGCCGAAAAGATAACATCAATCCAAAGCCACTCTATGCTTTGGAGGATCAATCAATAAACGATTTTAGCTACATAAGAGCTAGAGCAAAACAGAGAGAAATATAATGAGAGCTCATGAAGAGAAAAGATTAACGAAATCTTTCAACTGCTAAGTTCTTCAAAAAAGAGCTTAATGTCAACTTAGCAGCACCTCAAACATTATCATCAACAATAGTAGAAAAGTCTAGTTGAGATAGCTCACCTAATTTAGAGGAAATAGACCCTTAGGGGTAGGTCAAAGTGACTTGAAGACAGAGGGCTTTGAATTATAAGTGGAGTTTAGATGGCTCGCCTGATTCAGAGGAATCAGACCAGGAGGGGTATGTCAAGATGACTTGAATACAGAGGGCTTCGAATTGTAAGTTGTAATGATATGGAATTTTGGAAATATTATAAATAATTAAT